>JAABNX020000106.1:25057639-25079721 GCA_015163995.2 Mormyrus lacerda | reverse complement strand
ACCTGGGGAGGACACAGCCGCTCTCTCCCCCATCCTCTCCTCCCAAGCTGAGCAGAGACTCAGTGAGATGCTGTCCTCGGAAGCCGAGTCAAGGCTGCTCTGCGACTGGTGGAAGCCCCCTGGGGGGTGAAGGCGGGTGGAACAGCGCTGGTAAAGCCTGCGTCCACCTTCCTGCTGGGTGGGCAGGCAGAGGTCGAATTTACGGCCTTGTATGGACCCAGTTAGAAATAAGCATTGCTGCCAGTGTCATGCTACCCCGCCACCATCAAAATAAAGCCTTAAGTTTCCCTCACATAGATCACCTGCTAGCCATGCTTCCCTGGGCTAGTGGACTGTATATTTTACATTTAAATTTTGATTGATTTGAACCGACAACTTTCTGATCACAGACATAGCATCCAAACCGGCTGTGCCACACACCGCAGTGCCTCTGCACACCGAGTCCCACCAAGCAGAACATCTCCGCCTGTTCGTCTGGCTAAATCGCGTAATCAGACACAAAGCCAATGTGCTACTCCTGCAATTTCCACTGAGAAACACACCAGCGCAGCCAGACTCTACACCGACGATCACGGCTTCGGCCCTGGGGCAGAACATCTCCGCCCCCCCTCCTCATTTACATACCATACACCCCCCCCCCACGCCTATACTTATCCATCTCGCTCGCGGACAGCAGTGTGGGGGCGGGCGGGACACGGACGCGTCTCCGGGCGCGAGTTAAGAGACTGAGTCGCTATTCATGAGCAAAGCCGAAATGAATTTCACGCGTGCCTGGCCAGGGGGGGCAGCCCCGGCGGAGATAAGGGCCAAGGAAGTACCACAGTCAATGGAGGTAAACAGACAACACAGGGCTGTGGCTGGTGGGGGCGAGCGGCACCGGGGGCTGAGTGAGCGGAGAGCGACGACGTGAACGCACTTGCCATAAACGTATGAAATAACACGTTGCGTGACACACTGAAGAAGTTACAGAAGTGAGAGGCGCTTTTAGGGAAATGACATCGATATGTGGCAGAGAGAGAGCCGCTGGCCACACAGCAAGGGAAAAGAAAAGGAAGAGAGCAAAGGATGATGGGGCGAATCCTGAGAGGCCCCGAAACACCCCCCATGTGTCCCAGCTGACCGGAGTCCCTAATTCACAGTCAGCGCGCTCAGTTAAAGCAGATTCACTTACAGCACGTAGGCCATCCAACGGGGCTAAGAACTCAATCATGCTAAATTACCCCCCCCCCCCCCTTAACAGAGCCTTAAAAAGATAACAGTGATGGAGCTGTCAGGCTGGAGAACGCGCTGTCTCCCTGCAGAGCTTGAGGAGCACCTGTATGCCACCTCCCACTGATCAGCTGAGTAAAGGAGGTGTCGCTTGCTCAAGTTAGAAGCAGAACCGGGCCTGACGTGCCGTCATTGTCACACACTGCCTAGTCCATCATGACCCTCTCTCCTTCCCCTAAAGCCTATCCCAACACAGCCTGCCTCTAGACCAGAGGTTGGCAACAGGTCGATAGCGGAACCCAGCACCTAATCTACCCCAGGACCGTACACCAAAAAAAAAAAATATATTAAACCGAAGAGAATAGAATTTAGAATTTGGTGATTACTGGTCATTGTCAACCACAGCACAGCACACAGTGCGCAACGACGAAATGTGTTCATTTAACCCATATGTGACTTTGGTGACATAGCAGGGGGCAGCTAATTCAGCGCCCGTGGAGCAGTGCCTGGGGACGGTACCTTGCACTGGTACCACCCTGCCTGGTAAAATCTACTAGTGATACTATAAAACAGTGTTTCGCAAGCTGGTCCTCAGCAATCTCCAGACAGTCCATGTTTTTGCTCCCTCCCAGCTTCCTGCCACAGTCCACATTTTTGCTTCTTCCCAGCTCTTGGTACAAGCAAAACTGTTGTCTGTCTGGAGGTCCCCAAGGACCAGGCGGGAGACTTGGCAGCTCCACAGATTAATTTCTTTGTATAAGTAACTCCGCTACTCTAGCTGCTCAACTGATCAGAGCCAAGAACGGAGCAGCAGAAGATGAGGAGGCCTTACCATGTGCCCGGGGTGCTGGGGCCTAGCGCTGGAGTAGGTGTCTGCAGGGAGCCGGGACTGCTGCTCTGGAGGAACATTCTGGAAAGTACAAGCCAGGTCGAACCGTGACGATATGATGTCTGCTTCCAGCAGGGGGCAGCAGGGAAATGGAGAAAGGGAAGGACAGAGTCCCATGCAGTCGGGGAAGAGGGAGGCTTTTGTGTTTATCCTGGGTGGGACCATAGTGTTCTGAGGAGGATGAGTTGGGTGCTGAAGCAGGTTCTTCCAAGAGAAAACGTTGTTGTGTGCTCCAGGGCCCCTAATGTCACCACATGGTGCCGGGTTCTCCAAGCTGGAAAACATCAAAAACCATCTGGCTCAAAGCTGCCTTGGCAAATCCAGAGGAACAAACAGAAGAACATACAGACACAAGCAAGGGTTTCTCTCATTTTTTCTAAGTATATACAACGTTAGATCTTTTCAAATCACTCATATTTCAGCTTTTTTCCCCATTTCCAGGTGCCTTTTCTGCTGGAGAAAAGGCCCACAGGAAAGAATTTTACAGAAGGACATTACTCAAGACCTCAAATTTCACGTAAGCTGCCTGGGTCTCCACATGGGCCCTGGATAAATGAGGTTTAGCTACCTCTCACACTTAATCACATGATCATCCGGCTTGTGGTCGATCTACCAGTCAGCATTTATCACAATCAAGTGTGGCTGTCCTTGCAGTAAACACACAGATATATCTATCTATCCATCCGTCCGTCCATCAACCACCACATACCCTGTACTGGCACACAGCTAGTCTGAACCCCTTTCCAGGCAACACAGAGCACATCCTGGATGGTATGCAAGTCACATTCATAATTTGAAAATGTATTAAACATATTCCAATTCATACAGCTGAACCAGGTTCAGGAGTAGCCCTGAGGGCATCTGAGCTCAGCCCTGCAGAGACACCTGTCCAAGAAGAGCTTCGCTCTTCATCTGTACTAAATGGAACACCTGCTATGAAAAGGTTATAGTATAGTGTGAAATCACGTCATTTAATAAAAAAATAAAAAAAAAAAAACATAGGCACGTTAATAAAATAACCTTTACGCTACTTCAACAGGCATTTACTTCTCTGCG
The DNA here is from genome assembly GCA_015163995.2 of Mormyrus lacerda. Lineage (NCBI taxonomy): Eukaryota > Metazoa > Chordata > Actinopteri > Osteoglossiformes > Mormyridae > Mormyrus > Mormyrus lacerda. Next base: position 25,076,567 of record JAABNX020000106.1, on the reverse strand, counting down.
AGTCTCTTAGGCATGACATGAAAAAAAATTAAAGAATAGAAAAGGCGTGGCAGGATGGAGGAGCTCCAACTGCACCAGATTGGCAGCCCAGGTGTTCCCCACGGGCCAGTACCGGGCCCCAGCTGCTGTCTTCCAGCCCCCTGCTGGGTCGCCATGGGGCCCCTCTGCCTACAGGCCCAACACCCAGCAAGGGCACACGGGGTGAGAAGATTCTGGAAACATTGGTACCGAAGGGACCCCCCACCCTTGGCTTCCCCGCCCCTATGCGACCACCTGTAAGGATCTCCAGATTGCAGCGCAGTCTGAAACATCCACCCCGCACCGTTGAAGGCGTCCCAGCGTTCATAAACCACTCCCATCCCGGGAGGACCCATTTTGCCTGTCTGCGTCATTCCTGTTGCTTAACAAATTCATTAATTTGCCTGTAAGCCACCACAGCAGTTCAACTACAGTCTGAGCATTGTTGCTAAATTTAACAACAGCCATATTGTGCTAAATATTTAAAAGGCAGATGTCCTTGCCCCCGCACCCCTTTTGAAATGTGGCAAATCTACTTTATAGATAACACTGTGACACTGAAGCACTTCAAAGAGGTGACAGGCCTGAGTTCAGCCAGCGAGGTTTCCATCTGCAATTCACATGCAGCTTTCAAGAAAGTCAAAATCACTCAAATTAAACGGCAAGAAAGTGAACATTAACCATATGCAGATCTAAAAATAACCAGGATTTCAGTGATGCAGAATTCAACCAGGATCTGCACCGTATAATTTTATATTGTACTCTTTTTATTGTGGCTATCTGTTTTTCACAGGACCAGGTGATGGACAGGCACCCGCTCTCTTTTACCCAGAGCTGCCAGGGACAGGCACCAAGCTCACCAAGAGCCAGTACCAGATAAGCGGAGAGAATATGTATCTTTTATATAATATGACTGAAACACTTAAGTCTCAAAGTGTGTTATAAGTTACCAAAAGTTTGAGAATACCTGCTTGATCATGTTTTAAACCAGGTTCCCAACCCACAGCCAACTTTTACCAGTCTGTGACATTTTTGCACAACCTACATGGTCATCAAATGGAGCCCAACACACTCATCCATTATGTTAATAATGTGTGTTAATACAGCACCAGTCAAAAGATGGACACACCTGCTTTCGATGCATTTGTCTCCATTTTAGCTATGTTAATAGGGTGACCACCTAGTCCATGTCAGGAGGACATTATGAGCTACGACAGGGTTTATAAACTACCATTTCAATTAAAAGGACTCAGATTTAATTTAAATACTGAGTTCTTGCTGTGTGCTGATTGGTCAGTCTCCTATAATTGTTAATGTGAAACAGCTGGATGAATCTTTCAATCAAGCAAACAAACCAGTACTAGATGAACCAAACAATTTAGTTGTTCGTGGGAGCCTTTCAATTTTAAAGTAGTTTGTAAGACCTGAAGTAGCTTCAGAGTGTCCCTCCTGACATGGACTAGGTGGTCACCCTATATGTTAATCATCATATAGCAAAATGTCTTTAGGCAATGAAGTAATACATATCAAATACTACATTGACCAAGGCAAGTGTTCAACATCTCAAATTTTTCTCAAGTCTTAGAATATTCAAAGTATCCCCTTTTGCCTCTATGACAGCATCGCAGACTCCTGCCATTCCTTCAACCAGCTTCCAGATGTAACCACCTGAGATGCTTCTCCAACAGTCCAGAAGGAGTTTCCATGAGTTCTGGGCACAAGTTAGCTGCTCTTAATTTTTCATCCAACTCATCCCAAACCAGCTCTGCAGGGTTTATGTCAGGAGATTGTGGGCCAGGTCATCTATCTCAGCACTCTGTCTCTTTCCATGTTAAGAGGATAATACTTACTGCATAATTTCAAGGTGTGCTTAGAGCTGTTAAACAAATGATTTTCAGTATGTGTGTCCAGTCATTCGACTAGTACTGTATTTGGGTTGAACCACTATAGATGAACAAGATGGGGGGGCTCCCCCTGCTGGAAGTGAAGGGGATATGTCTGGGCTTCGTTTGCTGGTAACAAGACTTTTCCAAATCCACTGTAATCCCAACCTACATAGCAAACTGCAAAGTTGATACTCCACTGGGATTATGGGTAATTGGACCATCAGCCCATCAGTAAGAGTCTGACTGAAAACAACTTAAAATTGTGAAACAAACGTTCTAAAGGATGATACAGCCAGGCTGGTGCTGCAGCGAAAGCAGGCAAAACACACAGCTGCTGCTTTACAGGCGAGACCCTGCTGGGGACATTTCAGGACAGACTTACCTCTCCAGAGCAGCCAGGCTACCCATAGTGCTCTGGGTCAGGGGACCAATGGGTTTGCTGTGTGATGGGACTGGGGGGGCACCCCACTGCCCGTCAAGGGAGTCACGCACATCATGAAAAGGTGAAGAATGGAGCTGACCGCCCAGACCATCAGACCTCTGGGGATACCTTAGCAGGGCCCCTGGGAGGCCCCTCGCACTGTCCCTCACGTTCGCTGAGAGGGGAAACAGAATTCACTCATCACACCCAACACCAGAAAAACAAAAAAAGGGTTCAAAACTCCTCCCCTGAAGGGGGCATTGCCAAAAGCATGCGCTAGTAGTTCACATTCTCACCGCTATCAAGCTGCCATAACATGTCACTGAATCACCAAAATGTTAAGGGCCTTTCACCTAGGATGAAACTATCAGCCAAATCAGTAAAAGCTAAACTGTAAACGTAAGGAGCACTGCCAAGTGCTGATTGATGAGATCATCTTCCTTAGCCCTCAGCAGCATCTGCCAACCGGCTTCCATACCATGGCCGACGTCCCACGGCGAAGACGAAGAACGGAGCGAGTGCCACGGCCCGGCAGACGGACTCCTCCTGGCAAGCCCCGAGCGGGAGTGCTTGAAGGATACGGGGGAGGAGATTTCCGCGCTAAATGGGGACCCACAGGATTTGGGGGTGGAACTTCGGCAGACATTAGGAGGTGATGGGGGGCAGCTGTCTGTGTGAGCCTGACGGGAGAGGCACTGCGGTTAGAGACAGACAGAGGCAGGAGAGATGCCGGGAGCTGGGGGGGGGGGGGGGGCAGGGACGTGCGTGGTCACGACGTGGCAACTCAGGCTCCCACCTGCTTGCGGTTCTCTGCTTCTCCCCACAACTGCAGCGCCCCCAGAGCTGTGCGAGAGTCACTGCGTCCTGAATATCAAAGGCAGACACATTACGCAATGCTAAGTGTAAAACAGGCAATTCTGAGACACTAGTGATTTATACCAGCCTCACTGCCTTCCCAAGAAATCACAACAGACAGAATAACAGGGTCTAACAGCATTACTGCACAGTAGGGCCCATAAAACAACATAAAATCAGTACATAACCATGTACATAAACACAAGGTCAGATGCTCATTTTTAGCAGGCTAACACAAGGGTCTAGAACAGCTGAACATAAGTACACTTGTAAATGGTCTCTTCCATCTGGATATTAAACAGCCTCAAGCAGGTAATTTACCGGAACCAACGTGCTACTGGAGACAGAAGTCAAACTGCAAACTACTGACTCCATGACGCCACCTGCGAACCACAGTACCAAGATACACGTGCAATTTCCCGTGTCATATTAATGACTCACCCGCCCTGGCACAAGTGGGAACATCATCCACGGAGTTTCTGCATAGCATGGGGGAGGAGTGCAGAAACTGGGGAAGAGCGGGAGGGGGCGCTCTGGGGTTCCGCAAGAAGCCGAGGTTGTAGGCCATGACCGCCTGGCTAGCCAGTGCTCGCGGGTCGACGGGACAAGACACCTGAGGGGACACAGCCATCACACACCGCCTGTCACATGTGGCGTGCCACAAGGGTGACATCGCACTCACCGACACAGGGAAAGGTGGCAGCAGGCCGCTGCTGTAGGGGATGCGCCTTCTCAGGGAGTCTAGATGCCCTGCCGCACCCAGACTCCTGCCGTAGGTACAGTGGCGACCAGAGGTCAGTGGCAAGAGGTAGGGTGAACCAGCAGGGGGCTCCATGGAGTCTAAGATGGAGAAGAGCTGAGCCTGACACCAAACACCAGCGAAACGGTCCGAAATTCAAATGAAGTGGGGGGCCCGAGTAATTGTGCCCTGGGGAAGGTATCAGACCGAGGTTCATTTGAGGGGTCCATGGTTGGTCATGCCAGATCAACCCATCAGTTCCAGTGAAAGACACAAATTAAAAGAAGAGCAACAAGGTGCTGATGTGCGCCCATAGCCTAATTATTTAAAACATCTTAAAGCCAAAATTACATGTTATGCGTGGTCCTGTTTTCCCAGATGCCACCTTCAGGTGGCAAAATGAGGCGCCTGAGAGCAGCCAGGAGTTCCCCCCCCCCCCCCTTACTCAGTTTCAGTCCCCGGTGAATGACCCAATCAGCGCCACCCCGTCTGGGGGGTCCGGTGGCCCTCATCAGCACCATTCGGATCAATGGGCCCCCGTGAAGGGCAGAAAATGCAGGCTGAAGGCTCGGCCACCCCTCGCGGCCATGACGAGCCCCAGAAGCAGGGACCTGGGCTTACCGTAGTGACCCCTGGGAGAGGATGAGGGCAGCTTCGGGTGCCAGTGGGGGGGTCGCTTCACCTTGGGGTGAAAGGAGAAGAGCGGGTGTCACATGGATACCGGCCACAGAACCCAGGTAAAGAGACGCATCCGCAAAGAGGACCCATCCATAAAAGGCAGAAAGGGGACAGAGGGGACACAGTCCCAGAGGTTTGCTGGACTGGAAGAGGAAAAGTGTCTGTGTGACACGCTGAGGGTGGCTGGGCCACACACTGAACATGGATATGGGGGCCAGTGTGTCAGGACCGGAACATGGAAGGAGTCATCCAAGCAGCTGCTACAACCAAAACAAGCAACCAAAACAAACATGTGATCACTCCCCAGCCCCAAGTCCCCCTCCCTGCCCAAGTCAGTACACATAAAGACCAGAGACAACCCACACAAGCACCATGCGGCGCAAGTCCCATGGGGGGCAGGGCCTGTTTGTGAGTGCTCTGGCCGCTGAAGCGGATCCTCAACTGAGTTCACAAACTGGGGGATGAAGGTTAGGGTCCCTGGGGACGGCAGCTCAACATGGCCAAGCAAACAAACAGCAGGCGGGCTGCCTCACGGGGCTGCGACATCGCCAGTCAGCCACACTTCACAGAGCGTGAACACGCGGCGAGAGGGGAACCGGAGAGCCGCTTAAATAAAGTCTGCCCAATTGGGCTGCTTTCAGCGGACAGGGCGGGGCTAAGCTGGGAGGGGGTTTACACGCATCTGTGTGGGGGCTACTCCTAAGAGCCAATGGGATCACTAAATTAAATCTCTCCATAACAGCACGGTGACATCAGCACTTAGCTTTTTTTGTAAATCCAAAAAATTTAATAAAAAAAAACACACATGGAAAAAAAAAACACATGAAATACATTTCCTACCAGATGAAAAATAAACCCCTCAAACATAACTAGCACATCTCTGCAGAGCAGAAAACTAAAAAGTCTACACTCCCCCAGTCTGATCTCATTCCCAGCCACCCCATCCAATTAAAACATAACAGAGCACTCTGGGTTCAAGCCATCATGTGACCAAAGGTTGCCTTCTTGGCATGGTGGCAGTGGCAAGCGCTGTTGAGAAAGGTGCAAGATGCAGGGTGGCTCAGTGGAGGTCCGACAAGAGGGCATGCGAGGAACAAACCCTGGGGCCACGGGATTGAGGGCGTACCATGGTGCTGGGCGACTGGACGGGGGTCCTTCGAGAGGGCATGCGAGGAACAAACTCTGGGGCCTGGGGGTTGAGGACGCATGCACGGCTCACTTCAACGGCATCGATCCGCTCAAGCACTTCAGACAGCAAAGCCCCCTGCAGGCCTCCTTCTGAGGCACAACGGCGCAAGAAGTGCTCCCAGATCCTCCTGCGAGACAGCTATGATGAGCAGGATGTGGCAGGGATGCCCTCGTTGGCACTCGCTAAATGGGGGAGACACCATGGGGACACACCTGCACTTGCCAACGGTGCAGAGGGCCATGGGGTCTCCCACAACAGCCAGCAGGGACTGAGCGCGCAGCATGGCAGAGTGCAGGGCCCGCGGGGATGAGAGAAAGCCCAGCTCCCAGTCCTCCGTCGTCTCCTCAGCCTCCAGGAGAGAGCCCCTGTGCCAGGCTCCACCGGACATCCCCCTACCAGGGGCCCCCTGCCTGCAGGAAGCCCGCGTCCTCACTGTGCTGAGGAACAACACACGGAAGGGAGGTACTACAGCAGGAAGACACAGAGGGACAGGGGGCGAAGCACAGGCGTAAAGGTGAGGTCAAATTGTGAGAGTCAGGGTGGGAGGCAAAGCCAGCCGGGGGGGTGGGCGTGGCAGGTGTTATGTGAAAGACCAAGGAAAAGAGAGGAGGGAAGTTAGCATAATGAGGTGACGATATGCGGCCAACAGGGGGCCCTCCAAACCAAGGGGTCCCCAAGGAAATGCATGGTTTGTGTCCACAATAGGAGGAGAGATTCCAAACTGCACCGAAGCCTTCAGCGCATGTGGGCCCCAGGCTCCCACCCTGAGCGTCGGACAGAAGCGGCAGCCGTGGGGCCGAAACAGCAGGAGCGCGAGAAAGAGCGGGTGCTGACCGGCCGGGGCGAGCAGCGTGTGCACGGTGACGCAGTTTAAGCCGCGTCGACGCGCCTCGGAGCGCAGCTGCGCGGCCTGAGCCGGGTACGGTGTCAGCACCCCCACGCTGCTCTCGTCCAGCTTTCCCCAGGACACCGGCCACTTCTTACATAGGCTCTCCAGCTGATCGGCCACTTCCATCACCTGCAGCCATGGGGGGGAGACAGATAGCCCTTTCAGGGCTGGTGCCCATGCTGAGCCGAAATTCCAGCAAAGGCCTTGCATTCACACCAAATATAACAGCGGTGCCGGGCTGGAGCTCATTTTTCCGGCCCCTAAAGACTGCTGGGCCAGAGGTAGGAGCGTGTGACATCAGGAGGCGGGGTTAAAGTCGTCACAGTGGAAAGCAAACATTTACGAAGCAATGAGGAGTGAATGGGAGAAGGCAGGAGAATAACAGAACAAGTCCTGAATAAGATTTTTAAAAAATGAAGAAGAATACAGGAAGTCAAAAAGAGATCTAAATAAAAATGGTGCTAGCTGCCCTAAAAACAAATGTCATCCGTGTTTGGAAAGAGACCTGCTACAGGTCGGTGACTGAAGCACTGATCTCCGTCACCGCTTTTGAGGAATCGGGTAAGTTGGTATTGTTCTCTTTATTTGTAAAATGACTATGAACTTAGCTAACTAGTAAGTTTCCCTTAGAATTTGACTTCTGAGTACCAGACAGTGATACATGATGTACAGCAATGTGCTTTGTTACAGCAATGAAAATAAGACCCGCTGTCTTGAAATGTCAGTAATGAGTAAAATTTACCTATCCTGTCTTTCGTGTGCTTGTTTTAACATGGGGGAAGAGAATGCAGATGGACAGGAGCATAACTTTTTATATACATTTATTCCGCATGAAAGATTTATATATTTCTTGATTATTTGTATATTTCTAAAATAAAAGTTTAACAAAATGTTTCATTCTTTTCTTGTCTTCACTCTCCCTATTAAAATAGTCCATTAATGCACATTGAGCAGTACTTCCTTCAGCGTCCTGTACTTTTATATGTGCATTTGCGCTGATTTGAAAAGAATTTACCCTGCATTTTAACCTTTATATGCCAATTCGTACTTCATTTGTGGTATAAAGGTCAAAATGCATGGTAATTTCTTGTCATAGCAACGCAAATGTGTACTTACTCGTGTTGGACCGCTGAAGTGCAGGAACAAGTCACTGGCAGATGTACAAATAATGACTCGTGGGACAGAAATTTTTGAGTGAACTTTGTTGGGTTAAACCCAGGAACAATAACAAATAAAGCTAAAAATAATGTAAGCATTTGCGGTAAATTCAAAAAAAGTCTTGCGTTCATCACATTTTGCACAGTTATTCATGTGTTGTGGGACCCCTTCCCACAGCAAACACACTGATGTTACAGTTCTACCCTTTCAGAACCAAGTGCAGTGGGAATGCCAGACGGTATTTGGTGGGGCTGATGTGAGCTCCAGCCCAGCTCTGGCCGAGCACCAGCACCAGCTCCGGACAGGGCTTGGTGTGAAAGAGGGTCCCTCAAATGGGAGGGTCAGGCCACAGGCCCCAATCAGCATCAACACATTCATGAAGTTTGAAATCACTGTATTTAAGATGTGACTCAAAGATCACCAATAATGACATTGATATTTTAGATTAGAAAACATTTCACAGTATGGGTGTGGCAAATGATGGGTGGGCGTGGCCTAAACATGGTGGGTGTGGCACATGGTGGGTAGGCGTGGCCTAAACATGATAGGCGTGGCCCAGGAGTATCTCTGCTCACCTCAGCCTGATTGTAGTATCCGCAGGAGCTTTTCTCCGCCCCCCAGGCCACAAAGAAAGACAGGGGGAAGAAGTCTTTGAGTGCAGGCTGCTTGCTGGCTGCCTTCAGCTGGCCCCCATAGAACACCTCAGAGACCAGGCTAGAGAGAGGGGGGGGAATGTTGCAGTGTCAATCACAAAAACATTCGCAAAGTAAAAATGACAACTTTGCAAATTTATTTCTTGGAAGAGTAAACCCAGCATCATGGACAATCCCAGGTCAGACACGATACAAGCAGACTGCAATCGTCATCAACAGAACTATTCCGGAGGCATCTATAGCTCGTTCTTCGAACCCAGGAGGATGCCACCCACCCGACAATGTGCCGGTGAGTGCGGTACTGCTCCGTCAGCCGTACCATGCAGCCGCAGTCAGGGGGATACAGCTTACACAGCCGCTCCAGCAGGGGGCGCTGCAGATCACGCTCACAGGCAAACTCACTGTGCATCAAGGGGGAGAGCTGAAAGCCACAGAAAGCGGCCAGGCAGTCAGAGCCCTCCTTTGCGTGTTTACTATGTGAAGCACCAAAAAAGGAGAAGCAGTGGCTATGTAAACAGCTTGGCAGGAAGACAGAAGGATCTCTTATGGGAAGACAATAGAGGCCCATGAATGTTAACAGACACACCGTCCATATGCACGTGTCACAAATGCGCAACCCCACCTGATGGGGATCCCCTGCCAGCACCACCCGAGTGGAGCGGCTCGCCAGAGACAGCGCCATCAGGGCCTCGCACTCGACTACGGACGAGGCGTCATCCACCAGGATATGCGTGAAGAAGCCTGACAGAAGGCAGCAGAATCAGCGGCCGTGGCACAGCCTCTGTAAAGGCGCATATTCACAGCGGCGAAGCCGAGCTCACGAGGAACCAGGCGAATATAAATCGCCATAAATCGTAAAGCTTTTGCCACCTAGTGGCCGTATGTGGTAAAACGTACTAAATGCAGCCGACTCTGAACCCGAAGGTTTAGACAATAAACAGGCTGGAGGCTGCAGCTACCAGAGTCAAGCCCCAGATGGATGAGCTGCTTGGCCTGACGGACTGTGCTGACCACCAGCCGGGACTTCTTCACCTCCTCCATTCTTGGGGCCGAGGCCTCCGCTCCGGCATGCTGGGGGGGCATCTCCCTCTGCCTCGAAACCTGACGTCGGTCCCACAGCCTGTCGGTGTGTGCGAGACAAGGCACCTACATGTTACAGGGCTCTCCACCACAGAAGGGAGACGCGGGGTCGTTCGCGATCACGTTGACCCCCATCGTTACCTGAGCAGGCAGCCCTGAGTGAGGGTGAGCTCAGTAACCAAGGAATCCACCGCCGCCTCCGACCACGTGCACAGCAGCACCCTGGATGCCCAGGAAGGGGCAGAATGCAAGTTACGGCTTACGAAGTCGGCATAAGACACATAATGACCAGTAGTGTTTCAAGGGTAATGAACCCTTATCTTAAGGTCGTGTAGGATGTAGGAAACAGGAACACATGGCTGAGGATACCCTGGGCACCCCCAGAGGGCATCCCACCATGCCCCATACCACAAGCTCCGGACACACACCGGCTGGCATCCTCCTTCAGCAGGAGCACGACGGCCTTGAGCAGGACAAAGGTCTTTCCGGAAGCCGGGGGGCCGCACAGTAAGATGGGGGGCAGCGGCAGAGAGGGAGCCGACACGACGGCCCAGACGGCCTCCCTCTGCCGCTCACTGAGCTGGGAGTCCCAGTCGTCAACGCTGAAATGCGGACAAAGATAGCGGTCAGGTCAGGAGGGGCGGGCCGGGGCGCCAACTGAGTGATCGGCCGACAGGAGGTACCTCTCAGGGCGGGGGGGAAACTCGGGAAAGGGGGGCTCTGGGAAGAGCAGGGCGCAGTCGCGGATCGCGTCGAGGGCGTAGTGCATCTCACACAGTGGCAACCTGTTCAGCTGGAACTGCAGCTCCACCTTGTGGCAGGGATGCAGAAATATGAGCAGGTTAAGCAAAAGCGGGTTTTCTTAATCTAGCAAATGCGTCAATGAAATGGTAAAAGGTATAGAGGCTATTTAGAAACCCAGAAAAACATATGCCATGCAAAATGAGACACTATAAATAGTTTTCACTGCTTTTAGTCTGGCAGAGAAGTCCTTAATTTGATTTGTAATTTATTATTCAATTAATCTGTTCAGGTACAGGTTCAGACCGTTCAAAAATCACAGACATGTGCTAACAGACAAACCAGCCTCTGCGGAGTGCTCACAGGTTGAGGCTGAGCTTTGAACGCAGCAGGTGTTGTGCCCCACTGGGGAAATTACGCATTGAAAGGAAACAGACAGACAGTGACTGTTATGTCCTTTTACACATCTCCTATAATGTGGCAGTTTGATTAATACATGGCACAGGACTCAGTGGGTGGTACAGGTCAAGGGGTCAACATGGTTAGGGGTTCAAATCCCACGTCCATACTGTACATGTGTGGAGTTTGCACGTTCTCTCTGTGTCACACATCTCTAAAGCGGCCATATTGTGCACAAGCATGCTTGTGTGTGTGTGTGTGTGTGTGTGTGTGTGTCCTGTTCCCTGCCCCCTGTGAGTCCCCTGCTGCTGTGAAGAGGCTCCCCCAGCTCCGCAGGAAGATGGCAGCCGGATTGAAAGCGTGACTGGCAGACCTGCAGGTCCGCGCCCGCTTGTAGCCTCAGGTCACGGCAGCACTCCTCAGACAGCCGCAGGCACATGTTCTCCGGGCCGCACGCCTCCACCCGCGCCTCATACACGCGCTCCCGGCCCGCAGTACCAGACTCGGCCAGCAGGAGTATGCTGCTCACTGCCTCGCGCACCAGTCGCCCCACAGAACTGTCCGGCTCGGTCCCGGTCTCATGCAGGCTCAGCAGAGCAAAGACCTGGCCAGCCAGGAGGGGCCTGTATTCCCCCCCCAGGCCGGGTGCAGAAGGTTCAGTCATCAAGCGCAGGCATGTTTGGAGGTTAAACCTGCAGGGGGTGATATGAGCAGCAAATGAAATCCATCAGATTCCCCGCATCCCCGATTCAGAGTCACATGATATGATGATTAATGGACATTGTTTATATTAAATTAGCTACAATGAAATTTCAACACTGCAAAAACAACCGGTACAAAAATTTCACGGTGCAGCACAAACCTCTATTTTACGTTTGTTTGGTTTAGTGCAATTTATGCACAGCAGGGAAAAAGAAATTTGTTTTTAACTGTTTATTAATAAAACCGCAAAAACAAACAGGAACAGTTGTAAACCATACAAAGGGCAACGTTTTTGCACAGCAAACCCTAAGAGAGACGCTTATTCGCGGTGTAAAAATAAATGTCTATATCCCATGTTCTCTGCTACCGAGGATGGTCGTACAGGCCTGCCATAGTGACGAATTCCCTTACAGTCTCATTATAGCTACTGTTTAGCCTGAAATTCCTGGCAAAAGTATGTTAAATGTGTGTTAACTGCCAGAAAAAAATGGCACAATTCCTTGTCGCTGGGACAAAGGTCTGCCAACTGTACCCTAGCTGTAGGTCAGTGCATTCTTTAGCCTAATTTCAGGTCCAGAAATGGACTCTGAGGAACGTTTTGTACCATTGGGGGAATATTATTGTTCTTTGTATCTCGGGGAACAAAACTGCATCAGGAGTCTACAGCATCTTTAGAGTCTTCGATTAAAGTTTTGAGTCTCTCACAACAGGACCCACTGTACTACACTCAATTAAGTGCAGTACAAAGACAGACTAATGCATATAGCTGACCTGTACCTCAACCTTCAAGAAAAGCCTCAGGATCCACCTTGTCTAGCTCACCTGACCACTGACCTGCTATCCCTTGGTTATAGCCTCTTGGCAGTGCTGGACACTCTTGTATTTTGCAGTTGTCTAGCAGGAACCCCGTCCTCTTGGTCTGCCTAACTTCTTCTGATGTGAGGTTCCTACATCACACATGTTCCGTAATCTTTTATAGTTCTTGCTCTGACGCTACTTACGCTGGTAATTGGTCACTAATTTGAAGCTCAGTCTGGCTGCACCTGACCCCAAGTTAGTTCCTTGACTGCTGGATACTGTCTGCCTCACTTGAATGTCACTTCGGACAAAAGCGTCTGCTAAACAAATGTAATTGTAAATTATTGACCAGTATCTGGACCCTGAAGGCTAGAATGTACATCAGCAAACACCAGGCATTAAGTCTAGGGGTGTTTTTCAATATGCGTATTTCACCGAACTTGTGTTATTGTGTACACGTTTTACATCATCTTCCATTACCACAGAACAGTTACAAAACTAAGAACAGAGGATGGTAAAAATCCCCAAATATTGTTCTTGCACTGCCCAAAATATCAAGGATACATCAGACCAATCCCATGATTCATTGCACGCCAAGTTCATTCTTAGGAGGCAAGTTCATAAGACCAGTCTTCCCCAAGACCACAAGTATTATCTTTGCGTTCTTGGTATTGAGAAGCATCCCATAGTCCTGGGCCTGACCTCATGACCCTGTGACCCCATGACCCCAGCGACGGCAGCGGCCCACCCGCAGAGCAGGCGGTACTGGGCGTTCTCCTCGATGTACAGCAGGTCGTGCAGCCGCGAGCGGTAGTTGTGCGGTGTGACTTTGTGGTCCAGCACGGAGCGCGTGAACAACTGGTCAGCGGCCGCGGGGATCCGGTATGACTGCAGAAGGGATCGATCCAGGGAGGACAGATCACAGGGCAGGAAGGCCACCACCATCACCTGCTTGCAGCCCACGTCCCAGCGCATGGAGGACCCCCGTTGTGGGGGGCAGGGTGGCTCCACCTCCACGTCTGCAACACAGGAACGCATCACAAAACAACCAGATTATTAGGAAACAATCAGAAATTATATCTTAAAATTAGAATCCATGTGCTTTTTTAACTGCATTTTTAAAGTGAAGTTTGATTGCAGGTCGGCGGACGGCCCCAGCTGGGGAGCACCGGTGAGCTACCTGCAGGAGGTGCCTGGTCCACCCTGACAGTTTGGAGGAGAACTGGCTCGGAGCCCAAGTCCAGCGCCACGGCCTGCTGGAAGCTGCCGTAGACGTGGGTGCTGAACCGCAGCGTGAGTTGGTAGACCCGCTCGGCCCCACGGCCCGGCCCAGTCCACTCCCACGGTTCCGGGCCCAGAGGGTAGGGGCGGGGGCCAGTGGCAGTGAGGGTGGCTACCTCCGAGATGGAGAAGAAGGGCCGGTGGAGCTCGCTAAGCAGGGCCACGCAGCGCAGCACTCGGGGGGGCTGTGGGGGAAGCAGTGAAAAGGTTAGCATTTAAAACACCGGCCCAGAAACCACCCCCCCCCCCCCCCAGCCTACATCGCAATGCAGCTGCAGCATCCAGCAGAGGGAGCTGTTCTTCTGCTGGATGACCTGCCGCAGGTCTGGTACACAGGTGACAGTTACCCCAGGCAGTGAGGGTGCCACCTAGGCAAGGGAAAAAGCAAGATATACTGAGGGAAGGGAGATGGGGCAGCGTTACTCGGGGTGGGCCCTCAGCAGTGGTTCTGCTCGCGCGGTGAACGTCGAGGGGGCGGCTCTAACCACAGCATGGGGCGACGGGCTGCCTGTCCACTTCTCAAGCAGCTGCTGGCCGTAGCCGCTGGCGGTGCTAGCACGTGGTGCCCGTGAGTGTTGCCACACCAGTCTCTCCCTCCACTCTCGCAGCTCGGCGTCGGAGTGAGCAGAGATGCAGAATTCCCCCAGGGAGCAGTCTCCACCCCGCAGGAACCTGCATGCACAGACAGAGACCCAACGAACCACAGCTGGATGTCCGTTTCACATTTACACTGGACTTTTATTATATCCCATTACCTGTTATTTACTTAGCAGTTGATTTCACCCTGGAGTAACCAGGGATTAAGGGCCTTTCTCAAATGCCCAACTGTGAAATCATTCTGCCAACGCTATGGTTTGATCTGACAACCTTATGATCGCAATCGCCCGACCCGCCAGCCACACACCACCTTCATCATCTAATCCCCATCAACACCATACCCCAACCATCTTTGTGTCTGAGGACCTGTATGAATCTCAGGCCATAACCTTTAGACCTGCACCTGAAACACAGGATATACTCATCGACGCCCAGCATCCCTCGAGGAGGGTCCCGAAATCGCCACCGTCGCTCAACCCAGGGGCCTTTGAGGAGAGACAGCATTTCAGTGGGTTTGTTTTTCATAAACTCCTCCACCCTCCCAGCTGACAGCACAGACGTTTTGTGTTATTACTCTGAAAGTTGGCACTAAGAGTAAAAAGAAAATTCAAAAGCACCCAGTCTGGAAGCACAAAGTCACATTCCCTCACAGGCTGAAACAGTCGGGCCCAAAACAGCAGGACACAGTAGAAGCAAAGACAGAGACAGAGAACAAACCTTCCCCTCCAGTCTCAACTGAACCTCCAGCAGCTGTACGGGAAGCCTGCAAGTTTGCAAGAGAAAAAACAGCAGTTATGCAGTCAGCTCACCATGGCACCCAAAAACCATACAAGGCACAAAACCAAACTCCCTAACCCAAACAATGTTAGATCCATGGCTGAACAGCTACCTAATGAGTAAAGCCATTTCTCTAAAGCCATTTTTCAATGAACCTTCAAGCTAAATAAAGGCTTATCCTCCCTCCACTTGCTTAGGTAACCTTAAATGTATAAACATTGTATAAAGTCTCAGTTTGAATGCTGATACAAGAGAACCTTTTTATCAGTTTTTATCAGTTCCACTGTGAATATATTATGTATTATACAATAATTTTGTTGTTTTAGACCTGTTCTGGACATGCTTATCAAGAATATTTAATTCATAAAAAATGTTGAACTGTATGAAAAACACTAATACATTTACTACATAGAGAATGTCCTGGAGATTAAATGACTACCTGTGATTCTGTCAACAGAAGCAGCAACTGTCCAAAATATTTCATATCTTCATTCTGAGTATGACCAAAAAAAATTAGCTGAAATTTTACGTAGGCTTTGTACACGTATTTCGAAATCCGAGGCTTTTTTGTTATTGTGTTGAACAGGGTTTAGTTAAATTGCCTCTTTTACTTACGGTTGTGTATGTGGCCGCATCCAGTCGGCTGCAGCATTAGCGACACCATCTTACCACGTGCTCTGCAGGCTGACAGCTGAACAGCGCCTGGCACATCCCCCTGAAGCAGCCGTCTGCCAGCATGGAGACCAGGAGCTCTTTGAAGGTGCCACTTCTCAGCTCCCGCTGAAGACACATCACTGCACAGGGGAGTAAGCACGCTATCAAGGTGGACACCCAGGGATAATATGCAACTTGCACTCTCACAGAAAATATTTAAAAGTAACCAAACTCTAAAACTGGGACCTTTATCACCACACGCATAGATATTATTTATATGCATTATAGGTGCCAGCTTTTTAAATGGAAACATCACCTGTCATACATTTGCAAGTCTGTTGTCCCTAAAGGTGTAAACGCAAAGTATAATCTCTGGTATTAATAGTAACAATGTAACCTTTAAATGCAGTAATTCAGTTGTAACTAATAAATAAGTTTTAACATTAAATGACATCTTACCGCTGCTACTGTTCTCTTCGGCTTCAGTGAATTTTTTCTGCAAATAAAAAAAAGAAGTGTCATATTAGAGGCAGAATAACCAGCTTTAATTTAATTTAATTTAATTTAAATACAATATGAATCCAATGACAGATACACAAATAAAAACTAAAAAGAATCTACCAGCTGGACAAGTGCATAGACGCGGTAAAGCAAGACTTGCAGGCGGACACTGTGATTAGTGGCGGAGGAGGAGCAGCAGGGGGCGCTGGATGGACTAGGCAAGCCGGCTAGGATCTCATCACAGCACTGCAGAGCCAGCTGGTACTCCTGCCTGCTGAGGTGCTGGCATGCCTTGGCACATAAGACATCGGGCTTCCTCTCACTCATTCCTCGCCACTGTAATATTTCCTGGAGACGCGCGCAAAAGTGAAAAGCCCGTCTTTAACTAGGACCATAGTTTGCTTTGCAAAAAAGATGACACAAGGGCCGTCGAAAGCAAATATTATCAAGAAACAAAGCGAAATCCCGGTCATTTCAGGCAATTTTAGGTCCCAAGAAGGAGTACGTATGGTCAACCTACATAAAGCCTGTGCTCCCCTAAATAAACCTGCATCAAAGATCCTGCATCCCAGGTACACCGTAACATACATAATACAGGTAACAAAAACCGGCATGTTGGGCATGTTTTAAAGTAAACATAAACATGATACATTGGAGATGGTTCGTCGTATTTTTTTTATTTTTTTACATTACAATTATCAGCAGAATCAATGTTAAACTTACACTGAAACTGAATATGAACAGTGTATTAATCACGCTATTTAACTATTTCAGACAGATTGAACATGCAAATCCCTGCATGATCCTCAGTTGCACGTGCATTCCTTGGTGTGAGATATGTGCAAAAAGGGCGATGGGAAAAAATATCACCATTTCCTAACAGAAGTTCGTATTATTATTAAGCATACTATAAGCAAGATGTATTGTGACTGAAAAATACACCTGCATGAATGCACTCTTTACCTATTCGACAGGATTTCGGTTTGGCGTACAAAACACTTCCAAATAATGAGACACACCACCCACCTCCAGTTTCAGTGTCGCTCGCTTGTTTTTTGGCCTCGCGCCAGATCATTAAAATCTCGCCGTTTTTGGTGTGACGTCACTGTGAACGACGCAACTGTTTGGGTTACGGACAGGGGAACAGGAAGCTAGCGTGCCATGCTTATTTTTTATTACATGCATAGTGTCAATATTTATACATAATGTAGCATAATTGCGTGAAAGTGTGTATTAGCTGGATTAATATTGATGTATTAAACCTTTAGCTGAAATATATTTGATTGCCCAGTACTGTTGCCTCACACCTCCACAGTTGAAGGTTTAAATCCTGCTTCCATTTTAAGGCTGTGGGTTATCCGTGTTCTCTTCAGGTCACATGGTTTTCTCCAAGTGCAAGTGCAAGACATGCACTTAAGCTACTTGCTGGCTCTCAATGGACAAGGTGGACAAACAGGTTAAGTGCCTGGTCATTGGAGACTAGAGTGCTAGAGTGAGAAAATGAGAAATGTCAGCCAGCATAAACCCAGAACCAGAAACTGTCTTACATTTTACATATCCAGTGACTTCTTTACTGCTAATATACTATACAAGCATCCAAAATGCAACCAGCATATCACCATATGAAGTTATCAGAAATCACTTTAGAGCTCATATTGCCTAGTTAGTGTGGTCGCATGTTCAGAGAGCTCATGCCCGGTTGTTTTGGTCTTTTTCTTTCTCCTCACCATTTCCCCAGTATGAGCTTTAAACTGGTTGAGGGAAGATGTTCCTGCCCTCTGGCTGGTGCAGTTATTGGCTGTCAGTCGCGTGCCCGTGGCACATCTTGCAGCTGACAGTGAGGAAGCCACTGTCTCTGCCGGCCTGCTCGCTGCTGGTCGCCCCCTCAGAGCAGATCGCGGGACAGATCGTGAACCACTTCTGTGCGAGTTCTGTGAAAAGGAATAACAAGGCCATCCAACATCCAAGCTGAGGCCTGGGTCTTCCAGAGCATCCCACTGGCCTAATGAAGGATCAGAGGGAGGGACTCTCTGGTCAGACTGTCAACATGAGTCAGTCAAGGCATTAAATCATCCTATCACTTGTCAGCAACAACGCTCCTATTGAGACGTAGAAGCCCGTATCCCTTTACTGTCAGTTTTCTATTTTGTCGTGGAAAATTAGAACCCACCCTGACCAAAATTCTGTGTTTTTTGTTGCTACTTTCACAGCCTGCAGTTGAAAGGTGGTGTCCACACGTGTAATTCTCCGGCATGAGCATTGATGCTCTGCTGCTTTTATTTCTGAAAGTCAGAATGATGAGAAAGACAGGCTAGGCTACTCCGAGAGGCTAAATGGCGCTTCTCTATGGCTAAACCACGCATTATGTCGCGAGTCAGTCAATCCTGAATGTCTAATTTTAAGGTGTAAGTTGTGCTGTGGTGATATTTAAGTTCTGCTTTACAATGCCAACAGTTGACTGCATTTTCATTTACTTTTAATGTGCTTGCACACAAATTTTGCTTCTTTATTTGAGTCATCATCCGCTATGCGCTGACTTCTTTCTGCCATATTGCCAAATAATTAATTTTTAATTGAGTAATCATGACAGCTGTGGTACTAATTTTTTCATATTACCTCCATATGTATGTACAGTAAGTGAATTGTCTTTGTTGTATAATGCACACGCACAGCAATGGCCGACCTGCTCTTTTTGGAGGGCTGAGCAGAATAGCCCACCCACTCCCCTGAAGCGGGCCATGTTTCCTGACGACAGGATAGCCCCCCGCTGGCCCAAAGCGGGCCTTGTTTCCTGACGACAGGAGAGGCCCTCGCTCCCCCGAAACGGGCCGTGTTTCCTGACGACAGCAGTCAGCTGGCAGCCGAGCTACTGAGCCCGTCTGTAAACAGCCCACGAATGACGACGGCCCCAC
>JAABNX020000106.1:25020672-25031560 GCA_015163995.2 Mormyrus lacerda | reverse complement strand
TGTGTGTTTGTTTTGTTTTGTTTGTGTTTACATATTTCATGTCTGATATTTCCTGGAACCTGAAATCTGTCTTGTTGCTTAAATTATAAATTGTCAGGTGCTTCATTCTTGTGTGTGCAATATACATGCAGGGAACACGGTAAGACATCGGGAGAAGTTACACTGGCTTTACCAGGTCGCGGCCCAAACCCAGACGTTTCTCCTGATAAGGCTGGAGTTACACTGAAGATTCCAGAATTATCTGACTGCCTGCTGGCTGTTCCCCACTCTGGCGTGTGCCGCTTTCGTGCAGGTGTTCGGTTCTTCGCCTCTGACGGAGTAGCCGATAGGCTGAGAGAGTGCGGCAGTCGGAGAGCTCTCCGCCCTCCCGCTGCGCCTGTCAGGATTGGCACGCAGCTCGCAGCCATGCTGCCCTTGGCAGTCCTTGACCAGAGGCGCATTCTCCAGGGTCTGCCAGAGAGGAAATGTCAGTGCTGGTCTTCTGGCGTTCCCAGAAAAGTGCTCCCACATAGGTTTATAGTATAACCACCCCCCCCCACACACACACACACACACACACACACACACACATACGCACACATTTGCATAGTGGATTTTTTAACATGTATTTCACGGGCGGTAATTGTGCCGCCTACTTTGGTGGGACACAGAGGCCATCCCACCAACATGTGAGTGTTCCGCCTCCGGATCAGGAGCCGCTGGCCGAATCAGGAGCCGCTGGCCGGATCAGGAGCCACTGGCCGGATCGGGTCCGTGTTTTGCACGTTCCGCATAAAGGCTGCGCTGCTCTTTTGTTCCTCACTGAGCGTGAGCCAATTGCAGCTTGGCTGGGCTCCAGAACGCAGCCCACAGCACAGAGGGGTCTTTCATGCCCCCCCCCCCATCCGCGGGCAGCCAGCTTACGGCTAAACACGGCCATTAATCCGGCGTGATGATTCATGTGTTAACCCACCACATCCAAATCGATTGCTTCCGGAAATAACGATAAAAGGAGCCCAATTTGAGACTGGGGGCCGGCGTGGCTCCAGCCAGCGCTGTTATTCTTAAATGACGGTAAAAGATTTCCACAATTTTTAAAAGTTGGACGTGGCCACGGGGGTGGCCAAGGCTCAGGAACGCCAATCCCCCCCCCCCCAGGAGCGAGCGGAGGGCGGCTTCCCGTCACATCAAAAGCCGACCTCCCCCCATGGACCGGAGGGAACGCTCCCTGGACAAACATTTATTATTTGGCCGGCAATGGAGGGCTTAAGCCTCACACAGAGATGGGGCAGGCAGGGCCCCGGCATTGTGCGGAGGGCTGGTGCTCTGCTAAATCGGCCTCCCCGTCTGAGAGAGGGATTTGTGAGGTAATCTCGGAGTTTCCTCGCCAGGTCGACCTCGCCATCGCCTTGCATCACAAACATATACTCTCTCCTCCCTCCCCTGATTTATAACAGACAGACAGATACACGGGGCTGGTTTACCAGCAAGCCTCTGACAATGAAGCGGACGCAGTCCACCCATGCTCCATGTTTGTATTCCAAGCAGATGCCCAGCGGCGATTCGCCGAGCTGCATCATGTGATCACATCAGAAACACCGTCTTTGAAAGCCTCGCTCCTCAGGAGGTTTCCCAATTCATTTGATTGGGGGGGGAGGGGGGGACTGCGGGTAAACTGCCTGCATTGTCAGAGGTCGTTTTCAGCAAACGGGGGATGTTTGTTTGCTTTGGGCCAGACGCCGGGCTTTGTGCACCGGGTGTTTATTGTGACTGGGCGGCTCTGATAGGTAGCGGTGTGAGCAGAGGCCTGTCAGTCCGTCAGCTGGAGTGTGATCAGCCGTCCCCGACGCCAGTGGTACTGTTTCGAGAAACAAGCTGCGATGATTTAATCCCTGTGCACACTGAGAACACAGGGAAGGAAAAGTGGAGCGTAATACAGGGGATTTCTTTACTTACCGTCCATTTACAAGACTGAGATCTGTGCAATTGACAGGTCGATTTTTTTAGACATTCGCAGTCAGTTGCGATAATTGGACCGTCACCTCAGCATAGAGTAAAATCTCAGAGGAGAACTCCGGTTGGCAAAACATACCATCGCGACTCATGTCTCACAGGATTTCCTTTGTAAAGCTAAGCTCACACTATAAGCAAGGTTGGAAGCCACTATTCTAATGTATGAGTGAACTCTATCCAGATGCGTCCCGTGATGCGGTCCAACAACTGTGAGTGTCCGTTCGTCTGATACCATTCATAACAATACCCCAATCGTCAGTCAAAAACAAGTCCAAACTTCAGAGCTCCAGGTTCCCCGTCACATGCCAAAAGCAGCGGTTCTTTCAGCCTTGATTTATCGCCCGTCTGACTTGTCAGCCTCTATCGTGCCGGCTATCGGAATGAGACAGGGTTTGTCTCGGCCGTCTTTGCGGCTCTCTGGCCTTATCGGTGTGTTATTGCTCATCCCGCACCTCCAGGGAGATTCCGCCTCGCCTCACGTGCTGCCGCTGCTGATCTCCGCAGAGGTGAAACGGAAGGCGCTCAGGAGTTTCCGCTAATTACGGTAACGTGTCGTACCGGCTGCATGTGTCCTTCGCTAGCCAGGCTCTGTGCTTGGCACACAAGGTCTTCCCGCTTTCCAGTAGTGAGCAGAGTCGGAACAGGTCGCAATCCGGCTGTTTGTGGAGTCGATCGTCATGTTGACGTTCCACTAGATTTCTGAAAGGGCTGTAATGTTTCTGAGGAATGTGTGAGTTGTTTTCATTGGATTCCTATTTCAGTTTAGTTTTTTTTTTTGTTGTTATTTTTTTCTGTGAAGATAATCATGTGACCGCTGGAACGATATTCATGGATCAGCATCCTAGAGGTTCCAGCAACGTTTTCCAGCAAGGACTGAAAACACAACATATATCATATAAAATATAAAAACCATTGTTTTACAAAATTGTCCTGGACCATATGAGAACCATTCTGCAGAGTTGGAGCTGGCTGATGTGCTGAGAAGCTGTCGTTCATTTTTATCCTCCTTGCACATCATAGGACCACTAATGAAACTCTTACACGGTTCCAGCTTGGGCACACTGGCAGATGAGAAGGGGACTTGTGACCCAAGTATAAAAATGTTAAAATAAATGAGGTGTTTGTTTTAAATTAAATTATTCATGAAATTGAACATGGGACCAGCTGTTACTGATCATCTCTTCTTACTCGTTACTCCCCGATGTAAAATTAAAAGGAACTTCAGCAGAGTTGACATTATTTTTGCCAATTAGGTGAAGCCTTTTACTGCCCTGTGATGAACTGGCATTCCATCTAGGGAGTCCCCTGCCTTTGGGCTCATGCTTTTTGGCCTCCAGGCCCCCCTAACCTGGTCTTCTGGTGTTCTTGGCAAAACACCCTTGAGATTGATGGATGGATGGATGGATGGATGGTCGGTCAAAGTGAAAATAGGTAGCTGGGAAGTTCAAATCAAATGAAGTGAAATCACGTTGCTCATCATAGCGCTGGAGTTACCACAAAGACACCATAAGCGGCAAATGTCCTGCCGAGGTTATTGACCCAAGTGATGGAAGCTTGTGAAGTTCTCAGAGATCACCGTGGATGGCTACTCAAAACCGCTTTTACATATTTAGTAGACACGTTTATCCAAAGCAACGTGCAAGTAAAGATCAGGGGACAGGTTTGGCAAGTACTTGGAGCGATTGGAGTTAAAGGCTTTGCTTAAGGGCACAAAGGTGAGATTACTTGGCTGGCCATGGGATTTGAATCAGCAACATTCCGATCACAGACAAACACACAGAGACATGCATCACCGTCCATTTGCCTATTTCCCCAGTAGGGGTGAGGCTACACAAAGTTGGCTATCATAAAAGCAAGTAAAAGTTTTATTCTGTGAAGCAGATTGATAGTTATCAGTATTGCATCAGTGTTTGTTTAGCAAACACCAGCCCTTCCCATCCATCTTCCAATTGTTTATCTTGGTCAGAACCACAGGGGGATTGAACAGCATGCCAGTCCATCACTGGGCAATGAGTCACACTGCAGGCGATCTAGAGACGCCGGTTAGCCTGAGTGCATGTCTTTCGACTGCAGAAGGAAACCCGGCCACCTTGTTAGATTGGCTCTCCGATAGCCAATCACAGCCTACAGATCTGGCATGCATGCAGACCTCCCCTGACTACTGACCTCAACGCTTCACAGGAAATTATATGAATTCCCAGTAATCACAGGAGCCAAGGAGCTCGCTGTAGGCTTAGGCTGTCCAGTGGTGTCCACAGCGTGCCTGATTCAATCTCCAGAAGTTCCACTGAAACATTTCCACCACCTTAACTTAATCATTATCATTTCCTGCAGGCACCTTGCAGACCGGCTCAAAAAGATTTCCCTAAATATTTCAAATTGTAGCATTTTCATGGCAGGATAGACTTTCATAGAATGCTAGGGAGCTTATCTGTCCCTAACTATTTTACACCATTGCAGAATGTCATTTAAATGTTTTTTTCTTTCTTTCCAATTTCAGGTTGTGTTGTACCTGTTGATACGATTAAGATAAACATATATACATGCTTTTCACACCCTGTTTTTTTTTTTATTATTATTGGGGGGGAGAACTTATGTCAAGCCAGCCGCTCCTGAAGCATGCTGAGTGCTGTCAATAAGAGGTTTGCCTGGAGACGGCTCAAGGATGAAGGCAGATGAAATTGAAGGGGGGGGGGGGTGTCTCGCCTGGGGCTCCGAGATGGAAGAATTAAAGGGCGGCCTTGACAGACTCCCCGGTGCCTGCAGCTATGCATGTCTAATGTGGCCGAGATACCGTTATAACCTGAACACGAAACCGCCTGGACCGTAGTGTCCAGAGCGAGAAATGTGTCTCTGTGACCCCCGTGGGGGCGAGATAATCCTGCATCTGACCATTACCTCCCCCCAGCTGGGCTACTGTGTGCTGCTGAATGCTGGCCATGCCAAATCAGGAGGGCATTCACCGTAAATGAAGGAATATATATATATATACACAGTGTCTTTTAATAAGGAGGTATAAGTGCTGCTTTGTCTAGCTGATTGGTGAAGTAAGAATCGCATGGGCACAACATGCGACGTTGCCATTAATATCGCAAATTATCCGGCTCTATAATGCACTACGGCCATTTTTCGAATTCAGTACGAAATACTCGTCTCGCGCTGTGATGTCATTCAGGGCTGGCACCAGTTTTTAGGCCAGTGGAAAAGTAACAGCTTGTAGTGCCGTCCTTTTGGTACTTTCTTGAAGTACCAAAAGTAAGATACCTGGTGCGGTGGATGAAAAGAGAATACGGAATTATGGAACGCTGGAGAATCTGGGGAGAAGTAGGAGCGCTTGGTTTGATCTAGCTGATGTAATACAATGCAGAAGAACTATTGTGGAAATGAGATCTTATAGAGGTGTGAATTGAGCTCACGTTTTTTTTTTTTTTGTGATTGATTGTGCAGCTTTAGGACACAGCGGCGGGCAGTGCGCAGTGGCCGTGGGGTGAGGGCTCAGGGTTTGAGGCAGGAATAGCGGCCTTCTGTGTGGGGGGTGGAAGTGCCTCTGAACCGCAGAGGCTGTAGGGCGATCTGCCCCAGCCTGACCAGAAGGGAGCCCCCTCTGCATTCGCATTTTCTAAGCTTAGTACTACTCCCAGGTTTTTTTCTCCTTCCTCTCACCTCCCCTTTCAAATCTCCTCTTCTCCTCTGTACTCCCTTCCTATTCCCTCTCCTCTCTTTTCCTCTTCCTCCTTTTCTCCCCTACTCTCTCCCCTCCACCTCTCTCTCTCTCTCTCTCTCTCTCTCTCGTGTGAGCTGTTGCTCTACTCCTCACCCCCATTTTGTTGCAGAGTCTGTGATCATGGTTCATGAATGAGGCGTCACCACTAATCCCTGCAGCCTAACTCCACACCTGCGGTGTCTGTGGATCGGCAGGTTCGGACCTGTGATCGGAAGGTCACTGGTTCGATTCCCGGGGCTGTTGCACTGATGCCACCATTGTGCCTTTGAACGAGTCCATTAACCTCCATTTGCTCCAGGGGTATCGCATTAACAGCTGATCCTGCACCCTGACCCCAAGCTTTGCTCTTACCTGTACTTGTGCGAATGAAGCATCACTTCATTTTTGTAAAGCATTTCCCAGAGGACGGTGTTGGGAATCACTGGGTTAAGGTGATATCACGGTGAGCGCTTCAAAAACAGTTATTGTCTTAATTAATGTCAGCCATAGAAAAACCGCATTGCTTCTGTGTCACAGCTCTAAAGAGTGTCTGGTGAGCCCAGTCTCAAGTGTCACTGAGGACCAGGTTTAGTAACACCAAAAAAGATCTGTAAATATTTGTACTCAGGTTGGCTCCTTGTCAGCTGTATTCTTCTGATCTGCCTCACTTGTATATCACGTTGGACAACAGTATATACTGAATAAATAAATATGTATGTAATTGTATAGGGGCCGGCCTGGTTGCTGTTCTTCGTTTAAGTGGGTGACTGCACACTGTAGATTCAGATCTTAAAAATCTGCATAGCTGCAGTATTCTTGGAACTGTCTCCTGGCCTGTCTTGAAGTTTCTTGAAAATGTGCCTCTTACGGAAGACTTGTCCTGCACAAGCCTTCCCAGCACCACGTACTCACATTGTCCTGGACAAGCCTTCCCAGCGCCGCATACTCACATTGTCCTGGACAGCTTGACGTCGCAGCCCCGAGGCGTTCATGAGTCACAAAATTCAAGTCTCAAGTCTCTGAGATAGAGTCCAGTTCAAGTCGAAGTCTCTGAGTTAGAGTCCAGTTCAAGTCAAAGTCTCCGAGAGCCCAGTATGAGTGAAGTCTCAGTCTTTGAATTAGAGTACAAGTCAAGACTCCAGTGTCCACTTCCAACTTAATATGTATTCCAAGAGCATTTTATTCTTTTGAATTGTATTCAGTACAATAGTGAATATGGGTTCATAGTGCAAGGACCACAATTACAATATCATTTAAGCACAATGCCCAAATTCAGAATGAAGAAAAATATGTATTTAGAAACTATATAGTATTTTTGTCTTAAACAGACGTTGGCCTCA
This sequence comes from Mormyrus lacerda, assembly GCA_015163995.2. Lineage (NCBI taxonomy): Eukaryota > Metazoa > Chordata > Actinopteri > Osteoglossiformes > Mormyridae > Mormyrus > Mormyrus lacerda. The sequence continues at coordinate 25,024,525 of JAABNX020000106.1, read as the reverse complement.
ATGCGAACATTTCCTCACTGAATTGCAAAGGTATAAGGGAAATATGGCGTTATTCTTGCATAAGGTACTAAGTCCATAACAAATTCTAAAGCATAAGACACAGTGAAGGCATGGAGAGACAGCTGTGAGCACTTTGCTTAGTGTCATTTCCAAAGTTCCCATTGTTTTTTTTCTGTAAACCGTGTTCATCTGTGCAGGCAGTCGCCAGATTATGAATGAAACGTGTTCTCAGATTTGTAGGTAAATTGGAAAAACAATGGAATACATAATAATTATTATCATACAGTAATAATAAAAGTACATACAATACTGTACTGTATCTAAGATGAGCATTACAGAGTAATGCGTTAGTCCATTATCATGAACCATTGTCTTGAATGTTTAATATAATATGCCTTATTGCAGTCCGTTCATAAGTACGAGTTGTTCGTAAGTCAGACATTGTTAACCAGGGGATGGCCTGTATATGAGATTTGTTCACTGTGCTCATTTTCTCTGCAGCACAGCCTAGCAAAACACGTACAGGATTGCATGGAAAGCTATGGTAAATTTGGAAAAATTGCAAGCTGTTGCAAATATTGTAGAGCTTGCATGATTTTGCATTAACTTTTGCAATTGATATATCCTGGGGGAGACTAGTTTAAAGATCAGGCAGGATTGTAAAATAATACTTTGCTCCTGCAGAAAAGTTCAACCCTAAATTATGAGGGACACTTAATGTTCATGAGTCTTTATCTGGGAGTCCGGGTCAAGTCTGAAGTCAGATAGGAACAAGCCCCAAGTCAACTCGGAAGTCTATGTAAGTGCAACTCGAGTGCGACTTGAGTAGGAGTCACCCGCTTGAGTGCCCATCCCTGTGCAGGCCGCCGGTGGAACTGCGAGGACTAGAACATCGACCCGGATAGCCACGCTATGCATATCTGGCCCTGATGGATGTGTGATTGGCATCGTGGGCCAGAACGGGCTGCAAACAACATGGAACCAAAATAGATGATGACGCTAGGCTGTCGGGAATGATGTTGCATAAGTCACCCAGAGAGCTGGGGGCCGGCATGTTAGCACTTGGGCACTGAGGTAAATTATGACCAGACAGGTGGTTCTGCGGTCATTTTACAATAACTGTGTCATGGTGGCAGTTTATGTTGAGCTGACCTACAATCTGTGGGGGACTGAGGGTGTCTCAGTGACATGCTCTGGGTGCTGTCTTTAGCACATGAATGTCTGACTTGGTGAAAATTGGACACAGATGTACATTTACCATTTTAGCTTCTATCCAATAAACACACATTTTACAGAAGTTAGGGTCAGACAGCTGCTTAAGCAGTTGGGGATCAAGGCCTTGCAAGGGCATGATGGGGAAATCACTCCACTGACCCTGGGCTTCGAATCGATGACCTTCTGATCGCGGTGTCCTAACCTGCTGAGCCAAGCAGACTGTTATTTTCTCTGTGTGTTTAAGCTGATTGTTGAAACGATATTAGCATCTCTCTCCTGCTATCAGGGTTCTGTTCCTGCCTTTGATGAGATGAGGGTGATCTTCAGCCAAGTACCTGTACCGGGTGTCTGCCGGGATGGGTGGGGCGCCTGATCACCTTGTGTAAGGAGCAGCCTCTGCGACCTCTCATCGTTGCGGAAATGCTGTTGGCCGACTGAGCCACGCGTCTTTTCGAAGCTGAAGTCAAGTCGGGCCCTCGAAGTCCTGGCAGGTGGGGTGATCCATCTCCATCATTTCCGTCACGTTGGGTGAGGTTTACGAAGCGAGCGCCCGCCTGAGGCTCTCAGTTTGGTGGCGAGGTGTCATGTTTAATGCCGCCGCTGTCAGTAATAGCGGGTCACTCGGTGCACACGCCCAGTTCCCTAGGTCTTCCGGCTCGGATGGATGAGGTTCCCCACTGTCAGAACATCTGTGACATGACTGACATCCATAGAGAACATGAATATGGTAAAACATAGCTAAATGGCTCAGATTCGGAACATCTGAGGCCTTGAGGTGGCAGCAGCGATGTGGGTGAGTGAGTAATGCCCTCAGAGTGAGCTTAAAAAAGTAATAAACCAGCCCCGTGCCAGCGAGCAGGCATGTGCTTAAATTTACACGGGAAGCATGTGGTCCTTACGTGCTGCCCTGCTTCCTGCCTCTAAACCCGGCAGTTCTTCCCTCAAGCAGCAAGGTCTGTTGCTTTCTGGCAGCCGCATTAATTGCGACCTCAAGTGCAGCTATTTCGGAGCGGCTCTTTGCATTTTTTCACACTAGCCACCGAGCAGATAGAATATTTACGGCGGGCCGCTCTCCGTGTCGGCGAGCCGCTGGGCCATTGTGCTCCGGAGTGTTCCGTGGATTTGGCATTCTTTTCTCACACTATTCACAGGCCTGTTCTCACCCTGATGAATGGGGAATTGCTTTGTTAAAAAAAAATGGCCCCTCCAGGCGTCGTGCCCTCGAATATCTTCAGGCTGAGTCAGTGCTAGAATACTGATTTGCGCGGGGTGCAAAGCTGCCATTGTGACTCAGTCTAGCTAGTGAGCATTCAGCTTAGTTTGCGTTGTTTTCTCGCGTTTGGTATCCTGTGTATAATTTAATCTGTAGCCTATAATAAGAAAAACAATAATATAAATAGCAATGCCTATATAGTGTTTAATTGTGTAAGAGAAATACTTTCAATACTTTACAGTGCAACTAAAAATTTTGGTAACACCTTCTATGAATGCCATAAAAATCTATGAACACATTCATAACACGTTATAATGCATTGATAAAGTATTATAAACATGGCTATAAAAATTTATAAAAAGCCATAACACATCACAGCCATGTTTATGATGCATTATGAATGCTTTATGAAGCGCTCACCTATTATTAACTACTGTATAGATACCTTCATAATGCAGTATAAAGCATCCTTAATTCTTATACCATCATTATAATGTATTACGAAGGTATGTATAATGTATTATAGATGACAATTTCAAATAAAGTGTTACCAAAATTTCTTCACATTTTTACTTCTTAAGTCTGCTGATGTTTCTGTATTATATTTTCACGCTATTTTCATGCATTGTAAGTAAATGTAGTCTTAAAAATGGAAAACACTTCTCGTGTTGTTTTATCAGAGTTCCTGGTAGACTGTAAGCCATTAAATCTCATGTTTGTTTTGTAAATGGCAAACGCTGAAAACTCCTAGGTATATCTACAAGTATCTTTTAACTTTTGACGGTGTATAAGCCCTGTGGATCAGGGTTGTGCAGTTGAGGCCACTCTGTAACAGGCAATGACTCATCGGGAAACGTTCAAACAGGAAAGCTGTCGTGCAGTGCAAACACTGGCGAAAGTGAATTTCTGTGTCTGTGAAAAGAAACCTCGTCGTGTATCTTGCAGAGCTCCTATCAAGAAGGAATTTCATTTCCTAAAAACACATGTTAAGCAGTGCCAATTTCCACGCTGCTGTCGGCCTGAATCTGTGCTCCATGTCTGTGTGACACCACACTGATTTGCAATTTTGTTGTATGCATTACACTTTTAAAAAAGATAATGTTTTTAGATTGGCATTACAAACCTACAACTATACTATCTGTGGCTGTACCACGCTGTAACATCAGTAGACACAAATACATATACAGACGTACATGTTAACGGACACTGTGTGAAGGCTCAGTTTAATTGTTCCCAGCTAGTTCCAGTTGACATACTCATATCTTTGTACAAAAAAGGCCTACTGGGCTGTAGCTGAGAGAAATCAACAATTTTGAGGATGGAGCTGCATTTCTCACTTGATCTTAAAACTAGGGTGACCAGGTAATCCATGTCAGGGAGGACAGTCTGAGCTAGGACAGGATTTGTAAATTACCATTTCAATTA
>JAABNX020000106.1:24979052-25007490 GCA_015163995.2 Mormyrus lacerda | reverse complement strand
CCCCCCCCCCCCCCCCCCCCCCCCCCCCCCCCCCCCCCCCCCCCCCCCCCCCCCCCCCCAGTGGGGCAGTGAGGCGGCCACACAGGTAATTGGTTGGATGCTGGGTGTAATTCAGCCCCGACAAATCCATTTCACAGCTGGCAGGTTCCTGACTCCCCCCCCCCACCCAGGCCGAGAAATCGGGGCTTGGTGGGGCGGAGACGGGGGCGAGGGGAGGGGGTTGGAGTGAGACCAATCGAGTTTGAATATGGGGGTCATGGTGGGGGGGGCAGCGAAGAAGGAGTAGGAGGCAAGAGAGGGGAAGAGTGTGATGGTCGCACTTAGGGGAGAACCTTAGCGGAGCGTCATGCTGGAACTTTCTGGAATGGTGAGGGTTTATGGGATTGAAAGGGGAGAGAAGCAGGTTTTGAGGGGTGATGGACTGAGCAGAAGCGTCATTGTGGACAACAGCTTCAGCCAGTTCTGGTCTGGCTCTTCCCGGGTGTAGTGGGTCATTACAGTCAAATGGCGCCCACACCAAAACAAGCCAGCAGACAGCTCTCCACTTCCCATAGCCCTGGTTATGCTTCTGTTAAATAATGTTTATTTAATGTCTGCGAACAAGCACACAGAAACGGCAGTGACATTGTCTGCATTCTGACTTCCCCCTTGTTTCTCCCGACAAATCGGATATGACCACGGCCGTCGTCTCCCCCTGCCTCCCTCAGCACCAGCCCCCCGCTTTTTAAAATCCATCAGCTCAATAAATTTCCCTCTTGGCATTTGTGCTGTTCTGAGCTCTCAGGAATGCCGGGGATGGGAGGGGGGCTTCGCCACGTATCCTCGGTAACGGATTCGTGTCCGCGCCGAGCCGGAACGCCGGCCAGTGTGGGGGGGCTGGGAACTGACATTTCGTATGGCCATAAGTCAAAATCAGACAGCCCTGCTGCATGGGTGGACATCTACAGCACTGCAGCTGGACGAATCATACACACGGGGTAGGAAAAAGCACTAATCCACAGGTATGATGGCGCTGGGAGCCAGAAACAAAGGAACAGACACCTTGCACACAGAGAACACTCCTTTGTGTTAAAGTGTGCATTACTGTACCTGTAATTCCAGCGAAGACTTCAGCTGTATCTTTGGTCTGAATGGAAGCAATAATATCAAACAATACGATGTGAAAATGCCAACAAAACATTGTTCAGTGACATAAAATAATGTGAAGAACTACGACAAAATACTTTTAAATGTATAGAAGTATGAGTGGTTGTGTTTACCCAGTGGATAGAGCTGTTAACTGACACCTCCAGGTTGGGGGGTTTGAATCATACCTCCGCTCTGTGTTTGTGGAGTTTCACCTGTGTAATACAGGTCTCCTTTAGCTGATGTGATTTCCTTCTGCATTCTAAAGACATGAATTAAAGCTAATTAGAATCCCTATGGCCCCAGTATGGCTGTGGCTGTACATATGTCTTGTGCCCTGACATACCATCCAAGGTTTGTACCCCCTCATATTTGTACCCTGTGTTGACTGGTATAGGACCGGCTCCCAGTCTGCTGCCCCCCCCGAACCTGATAAGGATAAGCAATTAGAAGATTTGTGTATATACAATTGGAACCAAGGTTAGCATTTTGGACACCAATAATCCCAGAACTGAAATAAAGCACCAGTCACCAGTCTGATAAACAAAGGCTACACAGTCAAAGCGAAGCCTATAAAAGAGTGAGAATGTCAGAGGAAGTCCAGCATATGTTCCTGCCTGGCGTCATACTGAAGGACTCTTAGAGGATTCATTTCAGCCTAATGGCCAATAGGAGACAGGATCTATGGGGGTCAGGTGTCAGGAGTTACCCAATAAGATCAACAAAAATATATATGTAATATATGGTAATCCAAAAACAACACTTTCAATGGACAGTTTCTGAGGTGAGCCCTGATAATGACGGTCTGTAATGGATTTTTGTGAAAATTCAGATAAATTAAATATTTAAAATATCTAACATGAAGTATATATTTATGTAAAGAATCCCTCATTTGGGAAAAAAACACAATGAGAAACCATGTAAATATGCAGTTTACTTTTTTAAAGTTCAGAACCTAATATAAAACAGGCTCTGTTGAAGTATGTAGGAATTAAAGTTGCATGTAAACATGGCGTGTGACTGCACGTACGCTCCTAAGCAGGAAGACGGCCTGTGGGAGCAAAACGGCGTGAGAGCATCGGCGCACACGCGGCTCCCGCCAGCAGCCCACCGCTACTTGCCATGCAAAGCTGCTGGCTGCCCCCTGCCTCGTCTGATCGCACACAATGGGCCGGCGCATTTTCCCAGGCACCATGCTTGGCTCGCCATTATGGCAGAGCGGCCCGCTGGCTGGATCGCATTGATGGGCCATGACCTCTGTCCCCCTGCGCTCAGCCTGCTCCTGCTCTGAGAGGAGACTGGGTGGGGGGGGGGGGGGCATCAATATTCGTGGGGGAAGCAGGGGCTGCAGCAGAGCTGCCTGGGAGCAGACAGCATTCAGCCCTGCATTTCCTGCGACTCTGTGCATGTCCTGCGACTGCTCACCGCATAGCCCTCTGCATGCGGTGTGACTGTCTTGTTCATATCTTAAACTACTCAACATTTCTCATACCTGATGCATTTTAAACACACTAACAAACATGGTCTGACTAGTGAAGACCTCCTTGGGTCCCTACTTGTCATCTTTTAGTGCAGTGTTATCATAGTTTTCATATTTTAATTTAGGTTTTGATTTAAAATAATTTTCAAATTTCAATTGAAATTGAGTTTAGTTGTAGTTAATTATAAGCTGCTTTTAGTTTTATATGTATTTATATTTCTATTTAGTATTTATTTATTTTCGGTTCAGTTTAGGTTTTAGTATTTTTATTTGTATCTGGTCTTTAGAGAATCCCACATGAATACACAGTGCACATTATGTCATAATGTCCTCAAAATCGATAAATCATGTTCCAGGCATTATAAATGATGACTAAATAGAATTTAAAAATAGTAAGCAAGAGTATGTCATGTTTGTTATTATTCTATTTCGGTTATAAATATATAGTTTTGGTTTAGGTGTAGTTTTTATGTTATGTTTATATATCTTATTTTATTAAAATGTATGAAATGTTTGCTTTAGTTTATACTGTAGCAGCGACCTTGGTTTAGTGCCAGACACTGTACTTCTACATGCAAAGTCACTGAATGGGCACCAGGTTAACAGGCCTTCTGGTCTCCGGCAGGGATGAAATCGACGTGTGTTTAGATCCAAAGGATGAAAATAATCCATATTATTATTCACAACATTTCAGACTTGGTCACTGTTTGTCCCCTTGAGAGGCTGGACTGAAATATGTAGATGTAGATCATATATGTTATTTTTCTTCCTAATTTACTTATACCTATTAGCTGGGTTGTTAAATTCTCCTTTTTGTCTTGTTTAACAGGGATTCGATTGTCTAGCGTACTTTTATCGACTATTCTACAGGCATTCACAGGCTAATGTTGCCGGTTCGTCCTTCTTTTCTTGCCTGTATTCAGGCTCGGTCATCGGGTTCTTGTTGAACTGCAGCCTTTTTCTAAGAAGAATGAGAGTTTTTAGCAGCGCAGTCGGCTTCCAGCCCAAATCGCCGTTCCTCGTCCCGGTACTTTTGTGTAACGTGTCCTGGGTGAGGCCTCCTGCAGAATAAGTGAGCGATCATCACATGCCTCGGGGCAGCGGGATAAGCATAAGCGGAAGCAGGAGCTCCGTGCCGGCACTGGAATTCGAGGTACACGGCGGCAGGACATGTCAGAGCCCGCATGCTGCTCCGACACGCTTCACTGTGTTCCCGGCTGCATGAGGCCGCAGGAAAGGGGGGGGGGGAGCTAGGGAGTGTAGAGGGGCGGGAGGCGCCACGCAGAGCAAGGACCCCCGAACCCGAGCTTCCCACACATGGGCCCCCCAACACAGGCCCCCAGGGCATCTCTGTGACGGCTCAGCTTTAAGGCCATATCCCCTGGCCCTTGTATCGTAGGCATGGATGGAAAAACCAAGCCGACTTTAGAAATAAACATAAATGCCAAGAATCCAGGCTCATAGCACTTCCTGCTTCCTCATACAAACATACAATTGCAGCAGGAGACAAGCACTGTCGTTCGGACGCCAGGGCCGGTTTGCATTCCAGGACATCTTTGCCTCGTACGCTTCCTGCTATAACTACGAACGACTCCACGAGCCCCCTTTTCTCACAGAGGGACCCTAAATACCGCGCAGAGGGTGCAAGCTCTGCACGCTGGATTTGATCGGGGCAGGTCGTCCCGTTTCTCATTGCATGGCATATGTTTCTGTTACGCATAATCAGGGGAAAGTTGAGCAGAAGATGTCACTACTTCACAGAATGAAGTGACCAGTAAGATAATAAATAGCGGAAGTTAGGGACAGGTAATCTGAGAGAGATCCTGGGGTCTGGGGCTGTTGTTTGGTGTGGGTACGGCTGGGGGTTACTGCCTGCCGTGACAGTAGTGTTTCCTTCAGCAGGATCAAAGAGTTAACAGGCCTCAGTTATTTACACGCCCATGTTGCCGTTTGATCAAGCCAGACCGCAACACACATTCCTGCCAGTGTGTTAAGTATCCCGACAAGTTCCCGTTGATGGCTGATGTCACCACGTTTCACCTTCCCTTATGTAGTCACGGTAGTGATGGAATGGGACTGCTAAGGGTCACATTTTTGGATAGCTGCTCTTCCCGACACCATCACCTTCACCTTTTTATAGAATAACAGGATAAAGAGACTCACTTGACTCAATAGAATGTCTGTCCTCTGTTCATATTCATAGCAATTAAATTGCTGTTGGTGTTTTCTGAAAAATGCTCTATCACATTTTAACCCTTCCCGTGCCCTCATGAAGCAGAGATGTATTACAACGTCTCTATCTGTTTAAAAAGGGGCATCTGTGTCTGTTCAAACTGTGCTGGAAAGGTGGTAATTGGGAGGCTTCCACACCTACATTTTTGAGTCTGTTTAAACCGGCCTGTCTACATTGGCTGCGATCCACAGACAAACTCTGTCACTGAGGAGACGGGTGCCCTGTGCACCTTCTGGAATCTGTCTTTAAAAGCACCCGGGGTAAACACTAGCACAGCCCTAGCAAAGCTAGCAAAGGAAAGCGCGGAGCAGCCGGAGATCTTAACAAAGAAAAGGCTGATTTCGTCATTGTTACCTTTGATGATGCCGCAAACATCATGTGTTTAGAAAAATTTACATGGGGCAGGAATTCTTTCATTTTTAGCCTGAACTCAAATCTAACCTGTAAATAAAAGATTTCAGATGTCCATACGGATTGCTTTTTTATTTACAAATACATTATATCACTGTAACAGGTTTGTAAATATATGTAAAACGGAGAAAATATTACAGAAATTATAAATAAAATACTGAACTGCTTACTGCATAAAGTTTCAATATTGTTTACTTAATAGCAGCCAGATTCAATTCATGGAAACAAAGATTCTCAATGGTAATTTATAAAATGCGGCTTTATCTTTGGAAAACAAAAGTTAATCCCATGATAAACACTGCGAAGTATATATGTAAAACACAAAACAATTAATAGTTTAAATGGCAATTAATTGTTTGTAAATATTCCCACGACTTACGACTGTTATTACATAACAGCAAGATATTCACCAATTATCGTTAAAAAACGACATAAATAAAGCTGTGGAGACAATAACATGAGCATGCGCAAGCTCATGTGCACCAATGTGCATGTTTTTACAAGCGAATGGATGAATACGCGTAGTTATTTTGAGAAATTCTGTCAATTCAGATGATTTCGGTTACCTTCAGCCAATGTCAAAGATATTCATGTTGAACTGGATATTACAGCACCCATCATAATTATAAATAAATTATAAAACATATATTATCATTCCTAGTCATAGACTTTAGATCAGGATTGTGATTAAGTTATTATTTTGTGCAGCGAACTGCGGAAGTTAATCAAACGAAACTGTGAACTGTTAGGCTTCATAAATTTGTTTGAATAAATAGTGTGATGTAAGGGAAAGCGACACACAACTTTATTTTTATCGGGAGTTGAGAGGAGATCTTAATTTTCGATTATTTCTAACCTCAAGCGACAGCTACGTTTTGGTGGGTCTTAGTAGTCGATCTTTGCCGAATTTAGTCGAACTAAACGAGCAGAGCCGAGTCAACACGAGCTTCACCGAGGCGATAGCGATCGCACCAGCCGAAGCCCTTCGTGGGGGACGGAGGGAGGAGACAGGGGAGGTTAGCGTGCGAAGAAAATGGCGGATGCGCAGCTGCACGGCTTCTCTTCGGAAACGCCGCAGACGCCATGAGCTCCGCCAGCCTTATCGCCCGCTTTCATTTTCGCTCGGTTGCACTTTAAATTCATGAGGTAAGAGTCCGGCATCTCTGGGGCTTGAAAACCCAAGTTAGGTCGCGTGTAGGCAGCCTTAACCGAACCTCTGCACAGGACCTTAACTCCTTTATAAAGGCTGCTGACCCACCGCTTTGTCGGTGATTGCTAGTTGGCGAAAGTATATCGCAGATTAGCGATAAGCATCATAAGGAGATGCACAAGCAGCTAGTCGGATCCCGGTTCGGGAGGTCAGGGTGGTTGCGATGGGCGGACGGTTCGGTATCGGCTTAGTTGGTTCGATGCAGTCGACTTCCCGGTCTAGCCGCTGATCGGTTCATATTTATAAGTCTACCCCTAGGTCGGTCGATCTAGATTAAAGGTGTCCGACCGGTTTGCTTTGAAAGGTACCGGGACGCGGACGGGGGCTCTGGGTCCGGCTGCTGGCCACTAATGCCCCGCCGTCCGAGTTCCGGTTCGGGTCGTTTACATTTAGCGGTGGGAATGATCCCCTAAAGTTTGCTCGGAAGCTGTAGCTTCTCATGCTTTACGATCGTTTGTAACTCAATCAAAATACTAACTAGTAAACGCAGAAAACTAGTGGGTTAGTCGTGTTCATTCCTTTCATCCTAGATGGTTTTAATGCACTCAGCAATCACACAGAATAAGTGTCCTGCCTTATCCAAGCTGCCGTCCTGTAGACCTGGTTAATAATTGCTTAGTTACGAATCGTATGAAGTAAATAGTTACGATAATCAAGTACAATCGAATGACTCTAAAGCTCCGGCTTATGAAAGCATGCATTTCATTCACAATTAGGGAAGGCATCGGTGATGACACTGGTGAAAGTTATTTAGCTTAGATGATGGCATATTTGCATATACAATCATCTTTTTCATTTTTTAAAAGGTGTCAATATTTGCTTGCCGTTCACCTTTCACTATCCAGATAATAATGAATAATGCCCTTAGCACTGGCCATTTAAACTTAAGGACGTTTTAACAGTGATCTTGTCTTTGCAGAGAATTGGAAGCTACAGCCACCAAAGACAGAAAGGAGACAAAGCAGGTCAGTTTGTCCTGGCTGGGCTTCGGACTGTAACCTTCGCTATGCACGGCTGTGTGTGACACCTCCCCCACGGTCCACCTGACTTTACTTTGGGACTTTAGATGTGGTGGACGTCATCAGCAAAGCTTGGCAACTGCAGCCTGGGCTGGAGGCACTGCTGAGTCAGTTGCCATCTTTATGGATTTTAGTGAAACCAGCCGTCTGCTTTTAGGTGCTGATCGTGTCTCTGTTCTATTACAGTATGCAGGTCTGAACAGACAAAAAAATATATAATAATAATGGCCAGTGCACCCCCAACCCCTCTGATGCTGTAAAATAGGCTCTGCAGAATTCATCTTCGCAGAAGTTGCATAAATGCTTGAGCATTGATGCAGTGTCATGCTCCAGAAAGTTCTGGTACTGTAGGGTTAACCTCCCCCTGGAATACGGTAAATCTCTGCTCAGACAGTATTTGTTAGATGAGTCAGACTGGCGAGATGTTTGTGCCTTATCACTGCTCATAGCTTTTTGTTGTCACTGGATTTTTGTGAGTAGGCTAGATCCTTTAAGATAGTCTGACATCGTCCCACTTTAAATAAATGCAGTGAATACAATCTGACCTTTCAGTGGCCAGTATCTAGCCACAGCTACAGTCTTTCTGACCTTTATGGTATTTGTGTGATAATTCAGAACCTCAGCACCTTGCTCAAGAGTTCTGAATTCTTACCGAGATCCATGTTGGTCATAATCCCAATTTAGTCATTGGCCAACCCGCATTTTTAATTTGCATAGTTTGCCCTTAAAGGTGACCTCAACGTTTTATTTTAATTTTTTTTTAAGCCACTCAGACTTCCACCTAGATTTTCAAATGTGCCGCGTGTGTTTACTTTTTGTAAATTTGGTATTGGGCTTCTTGGCAGTACTGTGCTTCTATCCTCACAAACTGTCACACAGATTTTTGGCAAAATCATGATATGTTAGTCTGGAGCCAGTAGATAAAAGGGATTAAATACATCTGTATCTAGATTAGACGTCAGCCCGTGCATGCATCAGGCTGGCCTATATGCTGTGTTCATTTTAACATTCTCCTTGGTGTTACTGCCAGGGGGAAATCCGTGAATTTTCTATCTTATACACATTGCCTGTTACATTGTTTTACTGCATATATTTAATTCCAGCTGAAAAATGTTGCCTTTTGGCCAAGTTTGGCTAGCATTAAGTCTTCTGGTTGTAATTTACTGTTAAGGGTATTAATTTGTGGTTGTTATGTATTTGTTGCATATAGCGTTTAGCAGTGTTCTATCTGGTGGTTTGTGGGCTTCGGTTAAACAGCGTTGCCGAAAGTATTTTACGTTTCGTGTTTTTCCTTTTGCAAAACGCACCATGTATATCGTACTGCATGGTGGTTTTGACTGGTGGTGTCACCTGTGCTCTTTGTATCAAACTCATAAACAGATGCCGTGGTCTGTACAAGGCGGCGTTGTGTTGTTAGGTGGCCATCTGGTTAAGCACTTAACTGAGAGGAGAGAGGAATGCAGGGGGTGTTGTCCGCCCCCAGGGGTTTTCATTCTCCGTACTCGGTGTCAGTATGCGGGGAAGGCGTCGCACTGGGGACCTTATGTTTGCCTAAATGAAGACTGCTTAATTCGGTGTCTGCTGACAATTGTGAGGCGACCACTAGACGTTTGAGCTATGAGATGGATTATTGCTTGTAGACAGAATACATTGTGTTGGTCAGAATTTTATGCCTTGGTTCTTAAAATGTATGTGCCAATATAGGAACTTGGCAAAATTAAATGTTTTTAGTTTTGATTTAGCCAGAATGAGGCTTTTAGTTATTAGCTACAGGCCTAATGTTTACACGTTAAACTCCTGCTCCATTCTAGGGTTTTGTACAGGCTCTGTTGTATTTTAATCAATTAGTGCATTTTTAATAATTCCTTGTAAATGCAGAGATTAAGTCTTGCATACTAGGGTTCTTTTAAACACACCTTCAGTTCATGTACAGCAGCTGACATGTATAGACGTACCATGAATTACAATGACACTTCACGTCTCACCCTTTCTCATGCTCAGTAGATGAGTTGAACTCATATTTTAATGTATAATCTACTTGTCATGCAGTATATTATGGTACAGGATTTGTTATTTTGCTGTCATTGGTTAATAATTAAGGTGTGCGGCAAGTGTGATAAATTAATTCATGTAATGCTGTTTACATGTTGCACGTACACCGTCTATCAACAGATAGTAATTTGTGTTTTGTCGTCGTAAAATAGCATTACAATTTTTAAGGCCATATATCTGACACCGTGTCTTTGCCTGGTGCAGTTATTAATGGGTGTTCTATCTTGAGGCTATTTGGTATTACTGTTGTTAGATTGTGGTATTTAATTTTTGTGGGACATTTTCCTGATTGGCTGAGAATTTGACTGTCTCGTGAAATTTTCCCACAATGGGTAATTCTGTGTCTTTAGTCTGATTAGTCGTGTACTTGCGCATGCTGTTATTTTTAGGTATAGCTGTATTTTGCCTGTGAATTTCTCCTCCTTGTATGCAGCAACTTTGAACACTGCAGCATGTGGTTAAAATAGCCAGGTAGCTATGAAGCAGGTTAGACTCGCAGACAAAAAGGAAAGAGGTCACAGGTCACAGACTGTTTGTATATACATGCACAATGTGTACTTCCTTATAACCATCTCATAGCACAAAAGGAATTCTGATTAATCTCAGACCAGTGTCGTATTTACAAAGTTCTTAAAATGTTCGGATTGACTTGGTTGACTTAGACACACTTGAGGCAGGTTCACTTGATTGGGTGTTTGGTGAGCTTGTCTGGGCAGGAAAAAACAACTTAAGAGCATAGTTAGATTGGGCTGGGACCGGTTATCGATTTTTCACATGTGAAATTGATAAGTTCAATAAGTTAAATATCGTTTTCGATAAGTAATAGCCATAAGCAGTCAATGCAGCACCCAATCATGTGAAAAGTTCGGCTTGGTGTAATAGATACGCCTGCTTTGCGAGCTCTGGTGGCACCGAGCGTTAAGACAAACTGGGTATATAAAATGTCTTCTGAAGTGTGGCAGTATTCTGAGAAGTCTGGGGACCAGAAGAAAGCTATTTCCATGCAATTTCAGAAGAGGGTCCCCTTTTCAGGCAACACAGCAACCATTCATTTGAAGAGACTGCATCCTTCCAGTCTCACAAGCAAAGCAGAAATATCAGTATCTATGACACAAGAACCGCTTATTTTGGGGTGGGGGAAAGGTCGACCCACGTCCGGCTAAACACATCACAAAACATTTTTTGGTGTGGGTGGCCTTCTTATTAACATAGTCGAGAGACCATCACTTAATAAATTAATCTCAGAATGAGCCCCTGGCTATCAGCCGTTATTTAAAAGGACTAATGACGAATGTCTTATGTGTATACAAAATCACAACATTATTGAACTGTACAATGGATCTACAGTTTTAAATAACATGCTTAATTATCGATACGCATAGATCTATTTATTTTTCTGAACGGTCTTATTTTTTCCTAACCTCAGGCTTTTAATAAGCTTGAGGTTATCTCACTGGAAAACATCTCGCTGCAAAACAGCCTAAATTGTACGATAAGCTTTTTTCATCCAGCTGTCACTTCCAGTGGATGAGTGTCCAATTGGTGGAGAAACGATTCTGTGAAAATTCAATATTTGGTTCTACTGAATTCAGCAAGTCTGAAGAAAACATACTCCCCACCAAAGTACAGATAATATGGTAATTTTTGTGATTTACTTTTAATAATCGTCAATGGTAATATTTAAATAATAGTGGATGTAAAGTCATGCATCGCTTAGCCGCGGAAATACGCTCTGAGAAATGCATTGTTAGGTCATTTTGTTGTTGTGCGAAGATCATAGAGTATGCTTACACACTATCCATAACACAGCATACTGTTATACAGTGAACTTTTTATAAGTACGAAGAGTTCACTCTATAATACATAAACCAGTAACAGTTTCAAGTATTATGTACTGTACATGATTGTATGTGCTATACTTTTACATGACTGACAGTGTAGTAGGTTTGTTGGCACCACCACACAGGTATGAGTAATATATTGTACTGTGACATTGTGATGGCTTTCAGCTCCATTATTATATGAAACCACTTTTGCTTTCGCGATTCATCTTTGCGGTGCATATACAGAAGCTTCAGTTCAGGCCCCCGAACGCTCTCGAAGGTGTCAGTTCTGCCTCAGTTTCAGTGTGTAACGCACTGAGCCGCACATACCCCATCGGTCTATAAAGGGATAGTTTGGGTATGACGGTATGATTTGTGGTCTACGTAAACCTTGTTTTTGTCGTCACTCCCCATGATACACATTAAAACGTATCTGATTACCTGGTGGGGGGGGAGGAGGGGGTTGTTTTGGTTCTATTGTTGAAGAGAGACAGATATCAGGCATCTTGGACATAGAGAAACTTTCTGGTGTTCTATATTGTATCCAGTCAGTCTATACAAGAATGTCTAATTTGTTAGTCGATCACTAGATATACATGCCATTAATGTCTCCAGCTATGGGCAGTGCACCTAACCTAATGGCTGCTTTAACTACTGTGTGTTTTGTTTGTGCTGTGTGTAAATTTTGACTGATGGTGAAAGTTTAAAAAGGTTTAAAAACGGATATTTTAGGACTGACATTTTTAGTAACGCTTCACGAATTACACCTTGGGTTAGTTTGAGTTCTGAGTACTAGATCTATAAATGATAACATTTTCCTTTTCCAGTTTGGGTCAAGTTCAAAGTTTCCTTCCTCCTGCAGGCATTGAAGGAATCAAACTTGCGATCTGCATGTAAAATTGAAGTAGATTTTGTTTATGTCCCCGCTTTCTGTCGACTTGCTGTTTTAGACTTTTGAAAGTATTATACTTGCAAGTCTGAATATTGCTGTATCGGTGCTACTGTGAAGCAGAGTAATTAGCATTAGTTTGGCATGTTCAGATCCCTGCCGTTACCTGAATTTGCTCCGTATAGTCGGCTGTCAGGTTTAAACGCTGCTGGTACTTTCATACCGTTGTTTGGTTTTTGAAAACTTGTGCGTCCTTTCAACTGCATGATATGTCAGCAAGTGACTTGTGAAGGATCTGTTCTGCAGGAGGGGTGGGGGGGAATTGTCATTTGTGTATGTGTGGAATTTTTTTGAAAATGGCAGTGTAATAATGTAGGGTAAAAATAAAACTTTTGATGAGGTGGAATGTTTAAAATAAATGAAATAGCGGTTGGAAATACTTGTGGATGTGAACAATGGAAATATTTTGTAGATCCCCACAGTTTTTCTATGCAGTTTTTTCGGTGCCGTCTTGCCTGTACACCTTGCCGACAGAAGTAGCCGTTTATAGCGGAGTAATCCAGCAGTTGGCGGTAATCTAATCCCTTAAGGAGATTATCTCGCGCTTCCCCTGTTTTCTAATTGCCTTCCTGCACCATTTACTTAGTGTTCTGGGAGTGCTAGCAGGCTAAGAGGCCGGTGGCTTCTCGCCGAGCTGGTGGAAAAGCTTAGGCCACGTTAACGATTCTGAATTCTTGCCCTCGGGGATATAGAGCAAGGAAAGGAAGAACGGTTGATGGAAGAAAGGAAAAGGAAGGGTAACGAAAAGTGTGACGCCGGTTTGAAGAAGGTAGGGGACTCGTGCCGGCGAACGAATAAATGAGCGTTGGATCCCAAGTGAAGGTTTATTATGGACTTCATGTTGGAGCATCGCCTAGTCAGCTGTAAACAAAGTAGCTTAGGCCTGTGTTCGGTATATAAACTATGGCCAAACTGACCTCATTTTAAAACTTGTAGCCTAATAACAGGCATAGCAGTTCATCCCCCAAAATATCAATGTTAATATAGTTAAGCTATTTTATTAGAGGACAGTCTTGATTGGTCATCAGAAATTACACTTGGGACTTTCTCTATGCTCTTTAGGAACTTTAGCTACCTGCACCTGCTTTTATTGATCTACGCTTTTCTTCCGTTTCATGGTACTGAAAAACAAAGGCAGGCAGTTTGGCATTTGACGTTTCTGATGCTTACAAGTCCAATGGTCTGTGGAATTTTTCCACTGACTAATAAAGAAATCCAGATCGCTTGGGATTTTATCTCTGACCTTGTCCTGCCTGGGTGTCAGTGGCTTAGGCGTGAAGCCAGAGTGGCTGGGCACACAGGTTAGCGTGTGTCTGTAGTGGAACCCCCCGTTCTCAGCTGCCGCCAAATGCGTAGGTATAACTGAACCTTTTGATAAGGCTTATTCAGGTTCTTTGTTATCTGTAATGTTATCCTCTACATCAGGGGTCTCCAACTCCGGTCCTGAGAGGAGCTATCCAGTAGGTTTTCTGTCCTACCTGGCGTCTGATGAGCCACACTAGTTCTCGGGTAAATACCAGGAGCAGGTGTGGCTCATTAGAAGCCAGGTAGGATAGAAAACCTACTGGATAGTAACTCTACAGGACCGGCGATGGAGACCCCTGCTCTATATTGTAGAATCAAACTCCCACGAGTATGCCGTATTTAACAATATGAACTTCTTACGGTGATAGTCTTTTCTTCTGAATTGTGAAATCCATAATAAACACTCTATCATAGCTAGATTATGTGTGTCTGCCAAAGCAATTTACAGTTTGGGGGGGGGGGGGGTCTGTTTTAACTAGGAAGATGAATAGCTGTATTCTGCTGTTTTAACAATGAAAGTGGTTGGATGGTTGTGTTAAGCTATATTTCCAAAAAATGTCATTGAGTTGTAATGTTCAAAAGTAGAATTATTTTTCCTAAAATGACAAGCAAGTGAAAAAAGCTTATTTTGAGAATCTTTGGAATATGAAGCTACCTAACAAGTTGTAGTTAAATGCTGGTAGATAAACTCAACCACTAAGTTTATGTAATTAGAGATGTGGATATATATCCAAAGTAGATACTGGACACTGCTTTGGCCAATAACAAAAGCTAATCCCAGTAAAAGTGAGCCTTGCTTATTTGCATGTTACCGGTCTGCTGGGGGTTGTTTTTAATTTGCGCACTTTTTAAAAGCGCAGTGTGTTTGCATTCCCGGAGAGAGCTCGTTTTTCGTGAAGAAGGGGCTTCTCTGACGTGAGGGACCCGGCGCGAGTATGTGTGTTCATTTCAGACCTTGTAAAGGTTAGAAATGGACAGATGCCAATAGCTCGTCCAAAGTTCTTCCCCACTCAGTCACCCTACCCTGCGACGTTTGGCTTATCTCGAGTTACACACGGCCTTGGGTGCTGTGCCCTGCGTTCAAGATGAGCCGCCCTTTCAGTCAACGTAGGGACCGCGAGTTTGGAACGACGGATTCGGCGGTTCTAATTAACGGTGACACCGTGTCCTTTTTCTTCAAAAGCAGGCTCAAACCTGGCAGTGGGGTGGATGTTTGGCCAATGAGTCATCAGGAGCGAGAGCTTGTGCGTGCTGGGGGAGGGGGGCACGTTAAACACTCGATCTACCAGAGCTGGCTAGGAACTATCCAGGGACCAAATGTGTTCATTATGCTGGAAGTGCAGGAAGGTTCTTGGCTCGCTGAACGTCGAGCGTCATTGCAGTCTGGGCTGAAGGTCTTCTCACAAGAATCATGCCACCTGGTGGTTTCAGGTGTATTTTCCAACAAGTTGGGGGTGGAACATAAACTGTTTTATCAAGCCCACCCCTCCCCCCCAAAATATGTTACAGTATCCAAGCCTGAGTTACTTTCAAGGTAATGTTTGTGGCCATGGCGACATCTTACTTGCCCTTAAACTCTATGTATTGTAAAATGGATAATTGTTTTTCGGGCAGTTATTTGCTGTCGTCTTTGAAGAATTCCCAGAATGACTTTTGTGGTATATTTTCTGTTTTGAAGTGCTTGAGCATTGCAATTTAAACCTAGTAGCAACAGAGTAGCACTGGGAGGGGGGCATTAGGGTAAGATGGGGAGATAAAGCTTTATAAATTGGGGGGGGCATCTTTCTGGCCCGCACCAGCTGTGAAGTAGTTGTTTCCACTGGCAACATGAAGGAACTGCACTAGATACTACTTCTGTCCTAATTACCTGTAAGCTTTGCTACCAGCCAGCTAGGACCTGGCCATCTTTTACACTTTGTAGTCGATGATCCCAGTTTTCCACCATTCTGATGCTGTTTTCCTTTTTTGGAATTGCACCAGACCGAGTTTCTCAAGCATGCAAAAGAAAATGTAATCGGTCTGAAAGGGAAACTGTTTTTTTTTTTTGTGGCAACCCGGTGCTTTTGGTCCGTGAAATATCATCGAGATGATTGAGCGGCGTACACTGACACGTGGTGTTAAAGCTGCATCTGGGGAAGGGACATTTTTCCGAATATGTAAGTATGACATGCTGAATTATAGTGAGACTACGATTCACTGCACCGCATGTTTTAAACGCGGCTGCTGATCAAGGCCTCATCTGGTCAGGGATGAGAGAGATGCTGGGTTCAGCTGTAAATACTAATACCCAAAATGCACCTCCCAGCTGTCTGATGAAGCGCGGTGGCTGGGAGAGAAGCCCGTCCGAAAATCTGCACGCTGTCTGCGGCAGTTGCCGCTGTAAAGATGCCGGCAGGGTCTGTGGACATCCGAGAAGCCTTTAGTTATGCAATTCCAGGTGTGGGTGTTCTAGGAATCAGATTTCATTTTACTGTCCTCCTATTTAACCTGTCAGACCCCCTTCAGCGTGAGCCGCTGGAATTTTCTTAATTGCTTGCCTGTGTGCCTTTTTCTTGTAAGCGCACAAAATATGTCTGGAGGCCTCCTGTGTTTGCAGTTGTGCTTTTCACTGGCTGCGTTTCGTTCATTCTTGGCCCCAGCGATCAGAGGCAAGCCGGGACCTGTTACCTGCTATTACACGTTAATTTCTTGTGCTCCCCTGACCTGACTGAGTGGTGTGGTGGGGAGCTCACGCTCCCCCCCCCCCCCCCTCCCTGACTGCCTTGAATGCAGGTTCCATGTTCTCCCTGCGTGTTGGTCTCTGAGCACCTGTCTCCTCTCCCCCAGTTTGGCCTTTACTATACTATCAGAACAGTGTTCTGATAGTATAGTAAGCTAGCAAGCCTCAGATGTAACTTTAATCCAGGATGTTGGTTGTTTGAGCAGTCAGTGTTTTAATTGGAAGTCTGACTGTGTGGGCGGGCTTTCTCGGGGCCCAGTACCCATCCGCTGACCCTCCAGGTCCTTCACCACTGCACTTACAGTGTTATGAAATGGACATTGGTCCTGGTCTGCAGGTTGCATGAAGTAACCTGCATGTCAGATTTAGTGCACTTTAGCATTGTGTAATACGTTGTATTAGATTTGCACCCGGCCTTAGGTGCAGATGAACTGGCTTTATTGCTGTCAGTTGATCGTATTCAGAGTGGCATGCTGGAAATGGTGGGTCGTGCTTGAGATTCCTGTCTGGTGCTGAGAGCTGGTGCTGGGCCGTGGTGACTCCGGCCATTACAGGGGAAATGCGCTGTAACGTGCAGCTTAATACGGAAGCAGCGTGTTACTGTAAAAAGCCCCCTGACCCGTCCTGCGTTCAGGTCAGATCCCTCGGAACTGAATTAGGACTTCAAGTTGCGTGTGTAAATGTTGCTGGATGAGTAAACACCCCCAACACCCCCAAGGTACAGAATGCGCGTGGCAGCGTGGAGACTCGACTTCCCTCGCATGCATCTGAGCGCCACACTGGTGGCAGAGACGGTGCCATGCATCTGAGCGCCACACTGGTGGCAGAGACGGTGCCATGCAGCCGAGCGCCACACTGGTGGCAGAGACGGTGCTATGCATCAGAGCGCCACACTGGTGGCAGAGACGGTGCCATGCAGCTGAGAGAGGAAACGGCTCAGCAGGCAGATTAAAGCGGGACTCAGCAGCACTTAAAAACGTCTCGTGCACACGGTAGAAATCCAGTCCGGGGTGCCGCTCTCTCCGGCACGTTCTCGGAGGGTGCCAGCCGACACAGGAGGGTTCCCTTCCGATTTGTGACACAGCTCCTTCCCTCATGCTCCCCCTCCCGTCTCTCTCTCTCTCTCTCTCTCTCTCTCTCTCAATGAACGAAAAAAGGGAGAGCAAAGCTCGCTCTTGAAGTAAAATGACACCATGCCTCTCCATTTTCTAATGAAATGTCCCGAGCAGGAAAGCAGCAGAACTTTAAGCAGCTGTCTTCCAAAAGCGTTTTCTTGAATCGTTTGCGGTCTTACTTTTTTTTTTTTACTCCCGTTTTTAAAGAAATGACACTTTGGCTCCTCAGAGTCATCGGCCGGCCCCTAACCCTCCCTTTGACTGCACAGGTTGGTGCTTATTTACTTGGCCTACGTTTGCAGAGGTTGGAGATCTCCGGTTTTGTTTTGTCTCGTTTTTTCATGAAATGTCTTTGGCGTGTGAGCAGTAAATGAGCATATCATTAGCACCTTGTGAAAAAACTGGAAAGCCTTTGGAAAGTCGGAGGTGCCTCGCAGGAGGTTTTAATAATGCCAGACCTCAGCCCTGGGTTTTGTAGTCTAGTGTTCTTTGTACCGGAGAGTGAGCTTGTTTTTAAGAGCAGGGAGTTGGCTGCACTCAGAGGGTTCGAGGGGCTGGGGGCTTTGTTAGCGCCGGCTG
The DNA here is from genome assembly GCA_015163995.2 of Mormyrus lacerda. NCBI lineage: Eukaryota > Metazoa > Chordata > Actinopteri > Osteoglossiformes > Mormyridae > Mormyrus > Mormyrus lacerda. Next base: position 24,989,470 of record JAABNX020000106.1, on the reverse strand, counting down.
GGGTTTGCCGAGCCTTGTATCCAGAATACAAGGGTGTTCTGCTGGATATCGCTCTCGGCTAGGATCCTCTGTGGGGCTTGGGTGGTATTAACGGGAACACCCGGATTAGCGGCTGTCGGCAATAAGCGATATGCTTCACGACATAGTTTATAGTTAGTTAGTGTTACACGGAGTGTTAAGTGCTGATCCTGTGCTCACCCTTAGAGTGCTCGGGTTCTCTGAACAAGCAGCAGGTAGTCGTGTGTTTCTCGATCCGTTTGTGTTTATTTACAACGCATCTTCCTCTAGCGCTGGGATGGTGCCGAACCGCTTCTGTACTGTCTGTAGCACATTTACCGATCTAATTAATGGCTTCCACCAATAAAGAATAGCTTATTAGTAGGCTTGTAGGATTTAGCTCATGCTTAAATGATTATAATTAAACTTGGGGTTTCATTGGGATTTTCCTGCTCCAGATCCTCATTTTATGAGGCCTGCTGTGGCCCGTACTTAGCATGTTAGCCCAGCACCTCATAACCGGCTTCGGGGGTCATGCACTGGCTTTGTAGGCCCAGCTGCAGCCTGTCGACCTGAGCGCAAGCCTCTGCATTGATTGGACGATTGGGGGTCGCCTGATGGAGGAGGGGTTTGATCACTTGGACTGGACTCTGCTTCGAGCGGAAACCTGAAATCTAGATGCATTTCCAGTGTCCTTGAACCCAGTACTGATATTCTGTGCCTGTTTTCCATTGCAAACTGGAGTCTTGTGATACTGAGGTGTCATGTTTTTGCTCTGGTATAAGCTACCAATGTCAGCCTCTGATCTTTCTGTCTGAAGGGGTTTTTTTGTGTGCCTGTTTGCACAGGGCTCAGACTAAAGTTAAAATTAAATTGCTCAAGACTATGAACCCGAAAGCTCCTTTTCATTTGAAATCTAGCCTGGCGCTGCCTGCTGCTCTCCGTGTTTTCATTTCATGTGACCTAAATGCCGCTTCTCTCTTCACCTCAGTGCCAGAACATACCAAGTCCAGTTTAAGCCAGCCTCAGCCTGCCAACTCGCGGAGTGACGGCGCCCCTGTAACAAGCGGCGTCAGCAATGCCAAGCGGGCCCCCGCCAGCACTCAGCCGCAAGTCCCACCTAGACACCCGCCCCGAGAAGTTCCTCTGTGACTCCGCCAGCAGGAGCAGAAGCAGCTGCTGAAGCGAGGCCAGCCTCTTCCCGTCTCTTCCGCCGCCACACTGGGAACCCGAGCTCCTTTCGCCTCCCACCCAGCAGGGGGCGCTCAGCCTGCCGGCGAGGGGCCTCTCCAGAGGACCCAGCTCCCAGGTAATGTATTGTCACTCTTTAATGAAAGTCTTGCATTGTATAATCACATAGTTGGGATTTGAATGATGCATTAATCAGGAATGTTTATAGGACATTTTGGTCAACATGACAGTTGGTGTTACAAGTTGTGCAGGGTTTTTTTTTTTTCTTTTAATTATTATTTTAAAAATCGTAAAAAGTCACCAGCTACCTTTTGGTAAGTTGTTTGTTCTACAGATGGTGGCCTGGAAAGATTCTTTGACTTCGACTGAACTCCACACACACACCAGAGTTAATCTATGCATCTTTGGCGGCTTCCGAGGATGGCCTAGACACTAGTAGGCTGGCGTGTGTAAGATGTGTAAAAGGCCACCTTTGTTGAATAGACACAGGTGTAATCTGAAACACTGGCCAAGTGCAAGAGTGTTAATCACAGGAGTGAACGGGCAAAAGACGCAGAGATTTCTGTTTAAAAAAAAAAAAAAAACAATCTTGCACAGTGATGTCAGGTGTGAAAATGTGATAGCTAGCATTGAAATATGTAGCGGAAAGCAGTTTCAAAAATTCTGCGTTCTTGAGTTAAAATTAAGCATCCATGTTTGATAACATCAGTATCTAGCTATTTGTCAACACAAAGGGCGTGAGATGTGTATGTGAGTATAAGTGTGTTATTGAGTGTAAATGAAAAGTGTTGGTCAGCCCTGGCCTCAGATGTATTGGTGTGTTATGGAAGGCTGCCCATTCCAGGCTGAAAGTCCTGTCGAACTTATCTCTGTGTAAAGTTGTGGATGGTATGCGAGTGTCTGCTGAGATTTCTGTGATACTCCTCCAAATAACGCTGTAATTTTCATTATCCCATTGCTGTGGCTGTATTCTATGCATATTTGATTATGAAGACTTAAATGCCATGTCCTCCTGGAATAGTTATTAGTGTCGACTTTTTACGGCTAAATTAGTAGCTATTTTACTAATTTACGAGACGAGATAGTTTTGCAAATACAGAAAAGAAAATGGTAAGCTAGCTTTGTGTAGCTTTACCCAGAATGCTGGTTGCGAAACCTGCCATTCAGCAGTCACCCTTGTGGTGTCTCTCTTGTGTCTGTAGGCATGCCTCCCATACGGGATTTGGTCAGCCAGTCTCCTAACCAGACAGGTGATTACCATTTTTATATTTCATCTCACTTTGGCATTTGTTGTCTCTTAACTGGATTGGCTCGTTTAGGTTTTCTTAAATGTTATGGTGTTAATTATCAATGGATTCAGCCTGATTACTGAATTATTTGTTGCAATCTCCTAAATTCTTTGGTAGTTAATGGCAAAGTGCTGCCCCTAACCCTCTGGAAATGCATACCTGGGAATACTTGGGTTAAAGATTAAAGTGAAGCATTGTATCTCTTGATTTATCTAACAGGCCTCTGCCAGTTTTGCTGTTTTAGTGATTCTCATTGGATTCTGAGAATTGTGTTAACATTTGTCAGTAACTATCATTAACATGGTGTAGTACTTTGTTCCTATTAATGTACACAAATGCTAAATATGCCTTAGCAACACTTCAAGCGCAATAAGTTGCAGTCTACATATTACCACTAATATACATGTCTAGCATTTTCTCCTCCAACATTCATAGGCTGGTGGCGCATGTTAGTGTATACAGTAATGCAGCGTTTCCCATCCCGATCCTCGGGGATCCCCAGACAGTCCACGTTTTTGCCAGCGCACCTGTACCAGGGTACCAGGTATTCGGCGTTCCTGATTAGCCGGGAGCTGGAAGGGAGCAAAAACGTAGATTTTCCGGGGTTCCCCGACGACTCTGTTAGTAAACGATGCGCTAATGCTAGACATTGCCTTTTTCATGAAGGCTTTCAGTTCAGATTCTACTGTTTTGCGAGTGTCAGCGTTCTTGATTTATGCTGCTAGCCATTTAACTGGATGCTGGTGAACAGCTGCAATAAACTGAATGCTTGATTGTTTCAGCTGGTCCTACATATACACCTGTACTGTGCTGTATAAAATGCTTGTAATGGAAATAGGGGGCTGGTAATTGGAGTATGTTTGTGTGTAATAGCTCCTGTCTACAAGGGTTATCGACTTCGTGTCTATGTTAACTACACCTTTGCTAAACATATGCTATAGAAGCTTTGCTTGGCTGACTCATTAGCTAAATATAACCGGACTCTTCACTTTAATTCCTGGATTTTTTTGCCAGTGTAGTAGCAGGGGCTTGAAGTTATTGATAAATCCATGTTATTGTGACTCGGGTCTGAATGCTGGAAGGCAACAAGCACAAAGTAAGGCTGACTCGCATTTGTCTAAACGAATACTGGGCTGGGTTTGACGTGGCTGGTATGCATTATAAGGCAACATGTAATAGAGGGTAAACCACCAGACTTTATAATAAATGTGTTTGTAGAGATGCACTGATTGCGTATGACATCAGTCATAGTTTAGAAAGAAAATTAGAATCCGGAGGTTACACTCGCAAAAACATCGGAAATTGGAAACGGCAAAGGGAATTGCAAACAAAAATCAGCTTTTCTTCAGCGCAAAGTTATATTTTCATAATAAAAGAAATTGTTGAACTTCACAATTTCCCCAAACTACATTAAGTTACAGGATCTTCTCTCACTTAAACAATCTCAAAATAAAGTGCTGTGACTGGAAAGAGGTACAAATAACTGAAAATGAGCTGCTGTGCACCGAACTTTATCTGACACATTTTACTTACCAATTGCAACAGATTTTTGTCGGTTACTTATTTTCCCATATGTATAAATTCTAGATAACACAACATTGACCTTTTTCTTTTTTTTAACTTGCCTTAAAGTCCATTGGTTACAAACCTCCAAATAAAACTGACATAGTATCTTCTGCCAAATAGGTGCAGAGCAATATTAATACCAACAGTGCATGCTATGCACATGTAATTTTTACATCACTAGTAAGATAAAGAACAAGCTTTTTCATACTGTAAAGACATCATAGTCAGGGGAAGTAAAGTGCCACTATAACATTTTTATTCCGCGATAGGAAAATCTGCCCTGTGATGTCTGCACAGTATGAAGGTATGAAAAAGCCAGCTTTGCAATTTTAATGATTTGTTCCTTTTCAAGATTATGTAGTGTATGTTTAATAATCAATTTAAAGTTTGTCTCTGATATTTCGCCACGTCTTCATGGTGGTCTCCCCCAAAGCTTACTTTGGCTTTACATGTATTGCAAATTGCAAGCATTGTGTCGCCTTCATTCACACTGAAGAACTTCCACACTAAGGACATGTTAGCGTGTAGCTGTTAGTGTGCACGTGGCCATGAGGCTACTGCTCGTGTCGCTGTGTGTTTGCCGTGTGGTGCATGTGTGAAATGGACCGGTTCAGTATCAGAAATAGATGTGACTGACCGGTCTCCAGTCCGGGCTGAGCACGCTGAAAATCTGCCGATTCCTGGCCCTGGCTGGTTGATCGGTGTATCTCTAGTTATGTTTGTGTTTTTCTTTTTCTCTCTACTGATTTTTTTATGTTAAGAGCTGTTTTAAGTTTTCCAAGCTGCTTTGCTTTACGGTCACAGAACTATTAAAGATGTGGTTGATTTTAATGTGACTGAACCTGCTTCATAGTCTTAGATTTTGCTGTACTTGCATTGTCCATCTTCTGTGCTGAAAACCCAACGAATACTAAAAGATCAGAAACACACACAAAGATTTCAGGCTATATGTAGCTAAAATGTCAGTGTACATCACATGTGCTTGCGCACCTTTTCAATTGTTTCCGTTTTTGTCTATTTTGCAGAAATTTGATCTTTAGGTTTTCATTTCTATTTTACGCTTTTTCTTGTCTTTTTAAGCTTTTGCTGTTTTTTGTATTGCATATTTCAACAAGTACAATACATATTTTGATAAGCAGGTGGAAAAGAGTTTCGCTACACAGTAGTGCAATGTATGATTGTGTATATCACAAAGAAAGATGGGGAAAGCAAGTCTTGCCTGCGTTCATGTCATCCTATTAATTGTGTGTGAGACTTGGTGCTTCTATCTCAAACTGCTCTACAGTCTGAGATGCTTTTGCACGTCCCCGATTTGACGACTCGCACTGGTTAAAGCTTCGGTATCGATGGGAGACTCTGAAAGATGCGGTGACACCTCTTGTGATTATATAGTCGATTATAAGAACATAGCTGCGTTATTTCGTGAGACTTGTTGAGATGAATTCGTCTGGCAGCCATTTTGTAGTGTGTCTGAAAGTGACCGGAATCTCGAAGTTTCGCAGAAGTATTTAGGCTTATTGCCGTGCCAGGTTTTGGAAACAAAGGGGCCTCAGTGAAGTGCTGGAAGGACGTTCAAAATAAACACGGGACTCTGCTCCTTTCTCTTCCCTTTTGAAATGTTAAATGATGCAGCTTGGTGCTTAAAGATGGCAAGAGCAATGTAACGCTGCCAAGTTTTGACTCCAGTAACATAGTCTGCAGTAAGTCCGTGCTCTAATCGTGTTTAGATACTGCGGATGTTCTGTTGTAGATATGTCCTCTTTAAAAATTATATATTTTTTTTTATTAAAAAGGGTTGTTCACATTTTAACAATGTGTTATGAAATTGTGGTTTAGCTGGTGTGCTGTACATTATTGTCGACGCAAACTGATTTCTGTATTTCACATCTAAAGCAGTCTTTTCTTTCTGTTTCATCCACAGATCTGAATGAGAGTAGTCTAATTTCTCATTATGAAAATTCGCATTGGAATTCTGGTTCGTCTGGCAGTGACTCCAACCCCACTTGGGACAAAGTTGTTGTAGAAGGCTGCAGCAGGGAAATCTGGCCTACAGCCGGTAGTGAGCTAGAGTTAGCCCCAGAATGTATGGACACTGATGCTGCCTCAAGCTCTGGGTCTGAGAAAAACTTCAGTATAATGGCTTCTGGGAACGGTGCTGGCGACAGCAATGGAAATAGACAAGGCAATGGACATGGTTCTCAGTTTATGGTTGCAAATGGCAGCAATAATATGGACAGTGGGAGTATTAAGGGACCGTGGGCGGTGTCCCATGGGTCAATGCTAAGCACATGTCAGAGCCCAGGGGAAGGCCCCAATGGCAAATTACCCGAAAGTAGCCATGGTAAATTAAATGCATGGGGTACCCTAGGTTCCTCAACCAATGGAGGTATAAATCCAAGCACTTTGAACCCAAATGCCAACCATGGTGCCTGGCCTGTTTTGGAAAACAGTGGGCATAATCAACATGGGCCTGTGGGAAATGGGAATAGTGGCACCAGTATTCAACGTAGCACCATAGGTCAAACGCCCAGCAGTCAGAGTAACTCTAAGATGGGCTTGTCTGCCCATACGTCCTGGGGGAGCCTGCAGGACAACAATGCAGAATTTGACATCAATGGTACGAGTAAGGTTTCGTTTAACGGGCAACCTCAAAACCTTAACACTGATTTGAATGGACCAAATAACACTACTAACATGATGACCTCTAGTTTACCAAACTCTACTGGTTCGATGCAGATTAATGAGCTGCCCGTAGGGCAACAAGCCTGGCAGGTGAGCTCAGGAAGCTCGTCTCAGCTCCAAGCCTCAGCAGCTTCTAATGGCACTTCAATGTCTCAGCATGGCAACAGCGAGGGAATAAACAGCGAGTCTTACGGTACAGCGTGGGGAGCTCCAAGAGATGCCAGTTACTCCGGAGACAAGTGCCCTGTCCCTAAAGGCCATGCTGTGGGCGACACTGTGAACGCAACTCTAATGCAGTCTGGAGTGAATGGATCCACTGCAAGCGCTGCTTCTTTTAATAATAGTGTAAGGGGGGGTCGCGTTGGAGGTTGGGACTCTGGGCCCGCGGCCTCCCAATCAGTAGCCTGGGGAGGAGGAAGCGGCGTTGGGCCCACAGGGATCCCTCGCCCCTGGGGCAGTGCGTCATCCTCTTCGTCGTCGTCATCCTCTTCATCTTCGAACACTGGCACTAAGGTCTCCAACGGTGAATGGAACACCCTGCCTGGCAACAATCAGCATTCCAATGACGGCATGAATGGGAACAGGAAGGGAACAAATGGATGGATGTCAATGGAAGAAGATGCTTTAGGTGAGGGGGGTGCAAGGCAAGTCACCCAAATCAGCAGTCAGGGTGGCACCTGGGCAAAGTCGACTGGTAGTGAAGGTAGTGGCGAAAGCACTGGCAGTCAAGGCGAAAGGGATGCACAGCGAAGCACTGGCCGCAGGAAGCCAGCCTCCCATGGGCTGGCGCAGACCGTGCTCTCCAGGGCTGATTTAGACCCTCGTGTTCTGTCCAACAGTGGCTGGGGCCAGACTCCGGTACGGCAGAACACCACATGGGACAAAGTGATATCTTCCAACTCTGACAAAAAGACTGATAATGGGACAGAGGCCTGGGGCAGCTTTGGCTCCCGGGCTCCTCATTCTGGAGGGTGGGGGGATGGGCCAGGCAGCAAAAATGACGCTTCATCAGTAACTGGTTGCACAGAGCCAAAACCTGCCTCGGGGTGGGGCGACGCCAAAGGCCAAGATGGTTGGGAGGATGATTCCGTAGCTGGAGTTGGCAAGGGCAATCCATCATGGGGGAGCAGCAAAGACAAATCCTCTACTTGGAACGATGCACAAAAGGGCAAGCAGGGATGGATTGAAAGGCAGAAATCCAACCATGGATGGGGTGGTCCTCCTAGTGCTGATGGATGGGGAGAAGCTTCACGTGGAAATCAGTGGGGTGAGCCAGTCAAGTCAGGGTCTGGTGGTTGCGATAGTGATAGTGACCGTTCAGGGTCAGGTTGGAGTGATCAAGGTAGGAATGGCCCAAGCAACACTTGGGGAAACAGTGCTGGAGGGAATGTTCTCAACAACAGTGCTCCATCTGGGTGGGGAGAGCCAACCAAGCCGAATCATCAGAAGCAGGGCTGGGGAGAGCCCAGCAAAACCAGCAATCCGAGCCAGGGCTGGGGAGAGCCCATGAAACCCAGCCACTCTGCTCCTGATTGGAATGATGGCACAAAATCCTCCAAGTCCCCAGACTGGAACAAGCCACAAGACACCACCGCGGGGCAGGCCTGGGGGAGCGGCTCCTCGCAACCCGGGACCTCCGCCGCAAACAAGCCCTCGGGTTGGCTTGGGGGGCCGATCCCTGCTACCAGCAATGATAACGAATCTACAGGCTGGGAGGAACCCTCTCCTGAATCTATCAGACGTAAAATGGAGATTGATGATGGTACTTCAGCCTGGGGGGATCCCAATAACTATAAGTATAATAGTGTGAACATGTGGAATAAGAACAGTGCAAGTGAGCTGGAGGCCCCTGTGGCACAGCAGCAGTCTCATCCAGCCAAGCCGACACTTCAACCACCCTCAAGTTCAATGCCCAGCAAGGATAAAACCAGTGGTAAGGGTTCTTCTGGTGGATTCAACACGCAGCTTTTTTAGAAATGAAGCTCTACAGTGGCAGATGGGTTTCAATTTAATTGCAGCTTTTGGAACAATAGAAAAGTGAATATGTAGAAGTAGGTGCTTTTCAATCTGAAATGGTAAGTGAAAGTGAGGACAGTACATAGGTGAGACAATTGTTGCAGCAGGATTTTGCTAGTTTGTCTGTATTCCCTTTTTAAAATATTAATGTCTCCAGCACAAATAAAATGCCAAAAGCATAAGTATTTTGAAGAGCACGTCTTGCTCAAATACCCCTGTGTGCATAGACGGGACAGGCTAATATAATTTGGTCAATGTAGTTTCCACTGAGATGCCTCAAGTGCAACCTGAGATGCCGCCTTTTTATTTGCAGGGTGGGGAGAGCCTTACGGGTCAGCCCAGAAGTCAGAGTCCTCTTGGGGGGAGCCGTCAGGCCCTCCAGTATCTGTTGACAATGGTACTTCTGCCTGGGGGAAACCCATGGACACAGGGACAAGCTGGGAAGAACCAGGCAGGCAGAGTACAGGCACGAGTGGCTGGGGAAGCACAGCGGTGGGGCAGCAACAGCATAACACTGGTAAGCTTGGGGAAGGCAGCCGGCATGCAGAATCTTTCTTCGCAAAAGCCAGAGATGCCGTTTCCTTGGAACTAACATTCTTGATTGCAGCTCCAGGACCCAAACCTGTGCAAAGCAACTGGTGTGGTGAAGAAATGCCTTTGGCCGATGCACACCATCCCAGCTGGGAGGAAGAGGAGGAGGTTGAGATTGGGATGTGGAATAACACCCCTTCCCAGGAAGTGAACCAAACTGGGAACTGGCCTTATGTGAAGAAGTCATCAAAAGTAAGGAACCACAATGGTGACGTACTGCATGCTGTGCTTTTTGAAGGTTCATGTGCTGAGTTACCTTTTTCTCTTTTTAGGTTAACAAAGGAGTCAACAAGCAAGATGATGCATGGATGAATCAGTTTGTCAAGCAGTTCAACAACATGAACTTCTCTGTAAGAATTCCAGCTAAAGTGTAGTGATTTTCACTCGGTTGCCTGTTTATTTGATTCATCTGCTTGCCAGTGCAAACATACCTCAAAACTGTGAATCATATTGCAACTGAATACATACAGCATGTAGACAGGGTGAAGAGGTTGTCCAAATAGATGAGCTGAGACTCCTGATCTAAGTGATTTTGAACGTGGTGTGATGGTCGTGGTGTTCCCGTGTATTCAGTGGCGGTTCCTGCTTTTAGAAGCGGCCACCTTCCTGTGATTTTCACATACACCACTGTGTCTAGAGTTTACAGAGAATGGCGTGATGAAGAAAACGCATCCTGTCAGGGGCATTTCTGTAGCTGAACACACCTTGAAAATGAGAGAGGTCAGAGGAGAATGGTCAGACTTGTTAAAGCTGACAGGAAGACCACAAGTGCAAAAATAGCAGCTCAGTACAACAGTGGTACGCAGAATGACGTCTCTGATAACACAAGTCATTTTCCCCCCAAGCAGTTCTGGAGATAAATGAGTCATACCTACTGTAACGCTGCTCAGAGTAGTTAGCAAACAGGCTGCAGACTGTATATTCTGCTTTTACTAATTGATGGTTAAGTGTTGTGAGAAATGAAGTATAAGGGTGTACTCACACTAGGCATGGTTGCCATGAACCGGGGCCGAGTACGATTGTCCCCCCTCCCCACTCCCCCTCTGGCCTGCACTCACATAGGGTTTCAGCATTCGTGCCGGAGCG
>JAABNX020000106.1:24962122-24978952 GCA_015163995.2 Mormyrus lacerda | reverse complement strand
CCGCGCTCTGGCACACCTCTTCCAAGCGGGCCAGGGACGGCTAAACGAACCGCGCCCAGGCACGATTGGGAGCACTCGCACTAGTCAACGAACCGCGCTTTGGTGGTCAAACGCACTCGGGCACGGTTCACATTGCCTAGTGTGAGTACGCCCTAAAACGCCCCTGGTCAACGAAAATGCAGAAAGAGAATGGATTACGTCATGTGTTTTCTTGATGATTTTCCATGTTTTCACAGAGGGTATCTTCTGAAGAAATCTTAAAGAGCAATAAAATGGAGATATCTGGAGGTAACATTGTAATTTTGTTCTTATCTGTAATTATATTATTCCATTTTCTCATGTATAGGATAATGGTGAGAGATTGACAGGTGAAACAAAGTACAAAAGGATAAGATCTGATGTAATGTTCGGCTAAATATTCCCTTAATCTTGCATCATTGCAGAGGAACGGAACGAGGGATGTTTTATGGGTACCATCACTGCATACTTCAAATAGTAAATACAACACATGATGATTTAACGCAATTCCACGTACACGATGTGCATCAGTTATGCTTGTTTTCCGCAGGGATGTTGGCAGACAAGCGTATGGATGTGGACAAGCATGTTCTGAATATGGATTACAACGGTGTGATTGGAAAGAGTCCCGGACCACGGCATCACATCTCCAAAGAGTCTTCCATGGACCGAAGTCCCTACTTTGATAAGGTCAGAAGTAAAGAGGAGTCTCGGAAATACGCAGCACCTTTAACTTTCGGTTCTAGACCTTCCGCAAATAAGTGGAATTTTTGCCCTTATTGTGTGTGTGAAATTTTGGAACCGTAGGCGTAGTTTAAATTTGATTTCCAGGTATTGGAGAAAAATGGAACTACCAAGGAATCTTACAAATGCAAGTGTCAGGGTGAATCGAGTACTGAAAGGCATGTGGCTGCCTGGTGTATGGCATATCTTGCAAGTCTATATGCTAGTAGACTACTTCTTCTGAGCCATATAAACCTTTAAAGGATTCTCTGCAGCCTTCATACACATTGGTTAGCCTGCAGAATTGTCTGTTACCAGACACTCCAGAATGTTAACTTGGTGAACCGAAGGAATAGCAGTGAAGAGGCAGCAGTGTACGAGGTGAAGTGGAGGGATTGGTGATCCTGAGGCAACGTCACCCGATTGGATGTATCTCACATCAAAGCCTCGTAATTCCTGGCAGTCATGTATAGTTTTAGTGGAGTTTGCAAGGCCGCCTGCACTCAACTGATTTCTGCATTTGTGTTATACAAGGTACTCTGTTCAGGAGGTAGCTCTGAGTAACGTGCCATCAGACATCTCAGCTTGCTGAACTGTCATATGCATGTTTCCAGCAGCGTGGTTAAAGGGCCTGGGTTATGCCTGAGATGAGAGAAAATGACAGATACCCCCACAGGTAGATGCTATGTGGAGGATGTCACCTGCTGCTTATGAATGTTGTGCTTTTCTACCGTCACAAGAACCAAGCCACACCCAAGGTGGATTGCGAAGAGACTGTTTTCCATTGTAAATGATGTGAGCCATACCCATGCCTGCGCTGACATGGCCCTGCCTAAAGCTTAGAGCTGGTTGAGTCACCACCATCTGATTGGTCGAAATGCGAAGATGACAAAGAACCAATGATCTGCGTCAACGCACATGAATTAGTAGTATCGCACATTTGCAATGTATCGATGCATTCCAGATTATTTGGAACTTGAATATTTCCAGCCTTCATATATATCTTCATATAAAAGATATATATGAAGGCAGAATGGAATGGATTCGTCATGCAGATTTACGCAAGTTAATGCTAATTCCGCTGGTGTGTGATACTAAGAACATGGCAGTTTTCAGACGTGTCAGTGGAAATTAGCACGTAGAAAGTCATGATGTACACTGTGTGAACAGTAAACCAGCATTTCATCAGTTTTACATTACTGGCTCTCTCCAAACCTGGCGACCCCTTTACCAAGCAGACCGTTTTGCAGTGGAAAGTCAAAGTGAGGTTGAACCACGCTGTAACTAGTGCTTTTGTGGTACAGGTTCCTGTATCCTAGTGGAAAAGCGGTGTTAGTTCTCAAAACCCAGTGTCGATGAATCTGTCTGAACACTTCTAGCTGGTTAAATAAGCATCCCCTCAGATTTTCTCATGTTCAAGTTGTGCTGTATTTTTGAAGATTGGCTCTAGTCATTTGCTTATAGCATGTTGGTCCTTGAGTTTTGCTGGTTTTCTTCCTTCTTCAGTATTTTGCACTGGTATCATCAGGAGTGACCTCTGCAACTGCAAGGGGAATTCTCATCAAAGATTTGACACATGGAAATCCATGGTTATGGACTTGTTTCAGTACTGCTATTTTTGCCTCTTGCATACTATGTGCCTCTATCAGTGGACCAGGACACATTCAGATATTTCCAGGGTGGTTGGGTCGTGTGTGATTAACTGTGAACAGAATTAACACATCGATGCTAGATACTGTTGGCAAGCTGTGATTTAAGACAAGTAAAATTACGGCAGTTACCTTTGCTGCTATTTGGCCCATTTTTGATTTCCCCCAGAAATCTCTGCTGGTTTTTAAATTCTGTTTTATATGTATGTCTATTGTGTTTGTCAAGCAGACAGACTTTGGGGGGGTTAGTGAGGATGTGCTTTTCCTGTAATTTACTGCGGGAATATTCTGTTGATGCTTATTGCTGTCATTTAATTCCTACATTATTAATGTCTGGGCATACTGTTTATCCTGTTAATCTGTTAGGCATGTTTGTCAGTTTCCGCCAATTTGCACGGTAGATGATATATTAATGTTGAGTAGCACAATCCAGTATCACGTTTAATTTTATGGTCATTCGTTCATTGCGTATTTGCAGAGAACTTCACACTTCCTCATAATTGAGTCAATATGAGCTTTTGAAATTGAAATAGTTGGTGTGGTGTTACCATGCTTCTGAATTTATAAGCAGCTTAGGTTACTGTAATATACCAATTTAGCATGTACATTTTATCAGTCATTAGTGGGAGCATATTTTAAGCTCAGATTGCGATACTGTTGGCAATTCTGTCCACATTTCTTGTACTTCATGGCCTTCAGTTGCATAAACTTCACTCGGTGCTCAGCAGCACAGTTTCACGTTTGCATCTCTTCCTTGTCTCAGGTGCCTTCAGTGCACTTTCAAAACTCAACATTTTTCCAAAACTTTGCTCCCGCGACAGTCTAAGATGTAGTCGCACTCATGTGAATCGAGGCTTGCATGCGGAGTACAGAACAGTCAGGAATCGCCGTTTAAAATCTTCTGCATTCTTGTTATGGCCAAAAGATGCCTTATGAACCATCTACTGTATTTTCTGACCCCACTAGATGGTGCTGTCTGTTTTATAAGAGGGCTCAAAGCACATCGAAAAGTAAACCAAGAGCACCATCTAGTGGGGTTAGAAAGTGTAGCAGGAGGGTCACAGGGCTTCATTTGACCACCTCTGCCGAATTCCAGCTGTAAGAACCAAGTTTGGTGTTTTGTGCTTTTGACCTCTAACCTTGCTGTTCTCGCTGTTCCACTTCTGTGTCCCAGCCTTTCCCTCCCTGAACCTGGGCTTCTGTCTCCTTTCATCTCTTGCCGTCGTGCCTACCGCTCCGCCCTTTCCTGCTACTGTGCCCCTGTCCGTAGAGGATGGCGTTGTATTGGAAGAGTGAAGTGTCTGTCCAATCATCCCCAATAATGCGCTACCCAATCAGATCCCTAGTTCAGTGCCAGTGTCAACCTAACAAAGCTTGAGTTTGGTCAGAGGATGCATGTTCACTGGCGCATTACGGCGTTCTGCAGGTCACCGGACTCCCCCATGTGTGCCTCCCGCCTCGGTTTTAACCGCAGTCTCTTGCTTCTTGTGCCATCTGACCTCTTGCTGCCCTCCTCTTTCAGAATGTTAACCCAGTGTTCAATGGCAGTAATGCAGCATCTGCACAAGCCAGGAACTCACAGCAGCCTCCAGCACAACCTCTCAACTCATCTCAGCCTAACCTCCGCTCTCAAGTGCCTCCTCCATTGCTTTCCCCTCAGGTACCTGTAGGGGATTCGCCTCCCTCACTGACGCGTCAAGCTAACCCGCCGCAGAATCACGCGTGGCTGTCCGGTTTTGTTGTGATTTGTTTTGTAGTGTTTGCTGTGCTGCGTATACTTTTGTTTCCCACTGTGAGTCTAGTGTTCGTTCTGTGCTTTAACACGGTTCTATTTTATAAATGGCATCGGAAAGACGATCTAGAAAGCTCTTGTGGTCTGTGTGCCACAGCATGAAACCATTCACAGAGTATGTCACAGGACTGCCCTGTCAGAGGGAGAATCTGGGTGAATGATTCCAAGGCCCAGAACATTGCCCAGCTTTTGACTTTACTGGACTCTCAGCTGAAAATGGTTAATACAGTGTGACAATGAGTTATCTTTTATCCATTCAAGATTTTTGCTTTGAAAGTTCTGAGTATTATGTTGTAAATATCTGGTTGTAAACATTGCCAGATGGTGAAGTGATGTAAACAAACTGCAGTGTTTTTTATTTATTTTATTTAAACTGAAACTGTTTATTTCCCCCCTTCAGGTTCCAGCATCTTTGAAATATCCCCCGAACAACGGAGGTCTCAATCCTCTGGCTTTTGGTCCACAGCAGGTTGCCATGTTGAACCAGCTGTCCCAGTTAAACCAGCTTTCCCAGCTCTCCCAGTTGCAGGTAAGAGTTTGCTTGAAATATCTCCAACATTGAGTACCCCAGTATTGTTGAATACGCGAGTTGGCATACCCATAGATGGTCAGAGGGTCAGTTGTGGTTGACTGAAGTTTCTCTGTTGCAGCGTCTCCTCCTCCAGCAGCAGAAGGTCCAGAACCAGAGGAACATGCCCATCAATGGCCGTCATCCACATGACCAGCCGGTAGGAAGTCATCCCTACTTTATTAGCCCAAACATTGGGGCAGTTTTACCAAATTCAGCTATTCCTTCACGACTGTGGTTCTATTCCTCGCTGTTGGGCTGCGTTGCCCACTGAAGCCCCTCTCGCTCTTTTTCACAGGGCCGACCGCTGGGCTCCATGCAGCAGATGATGCAGCCGCCTCGCCTCCTCGATCCTTCCATGCTGAAGCAGCAGGCTTCCCCGCAGCTGCCTGCTCTGCCTCAGTCAGGCCTCAAGTCTTACCTAGAGAACCTCATGCCCCAAAACGTCCCAGACCTGCAGAAAGAGCAGAGCAGCCTTGGCTCATTCGGCAGCTTCCCTTTAGGTGGGTTTCTCCCCCATCCTAACTTGGGCCAGGCTGTGAAGCCTCCCGCCATGGCTGCCGCAGACATGCCAGCCAGTAATCACAGTCATAGCCTCCTTATTCCCCCCGTGAGCGATGGCCGCGCCGCGCCGGGCTCGCCTGTACACCCCCAGTCAGGGAGGACGTTCCCAAGCCATGAAACAGACTCTGCAAGAGGTGAATAAATTTTTTACTCGTCTGTCTTGTTGAGTGGGCTGACAGCTCCTCCCCGGGACCGGGATACCGCTAAGCGCTAATCAGTGGGCGTTATGTCGAAGCATGAAATCATGCGGACTGCATTTCTCGGGCTCCCCCACTTCTGAATGCATGCTATAAAATCTGCTTAATTTAAGATTTTGCCTTGGGTGTGTGTGGTGAACCTGTGGATTTTTCCGGTATTAGCATAAACAAGAATGTACCCAAAAGCTTTTCGATGCCTCCTTCGGTATGTCGGAAGGTACGCTTTTAAATTTAAAGGATGCGTACGGTTGCTATGGTGACTGAAAATGCTCACGCCAATTCACTTTTAGATCATCATTTGGAATTTAAATGGATGCGCGTCATATGAAAGATATATTTCGATAATTAATTCAGTAGTGTTGATTTCGAACAGACCTTCCATGAGTTTAGCACAAAAATACCATCACTGCCCGTGTATGCATTAGAGGGATATAAATCTGCCACGCTCTCGTTTTAAAGTTTCAGTTCGTCATTGACTACTCTCCAATGCGTTATTCCTGGAAATGCATCATTGGTCACAGCAGATTGATGTCAGTGTTATCGTTTTCAACCCTACGGGGGCTGGATTTCATTTTAATCTCTGTCGTATTGATGTAGACTTAACTGGATGCTGGACTTGTCTCCTAAGGCACTCGCATGGCAGAATAAACATGCCTGATGTCATCTGTTTCATGGCTCTCTCGACATTGTGTTACAAAAATCCTCCATCTCTCTCTCCAGGCTTAAACTCAAACTTGAATGTAAACAATCTGGATATTGTCAGTATTAATTACAAAGAGCCACAGTCCCGGCTAAAGAAATGGACTGCCTTGGATATTCCTCTCAACTCTCCTCTAGATCAAAACTCCAGCAAACCCGGTAGGCCACAGAATGAGTGTAACGCATTGTCAGTACATTTGTTTACTTATTATTTCCATTCAAAATTGATTTTGTAAAGTTAAGGACAGATCCTATAACAGACTATTGAACAAGGATGAATGACTTTGGCTTAGATTGGTTCTTGCTGTGCAGACTGGGGTTCCTATAGCGACATGGGGTGGTAATTCTCATATCCCATGCCTATCCAGCAACTTCATGTAACGGGAGCCATTTGTTTTTGTATGAATCACAGGTGCTATTTCCTCTGGGCTGAGGCTCGAAGACCCCTCCTTCAGTCCATATGACTTCATGAACCCCAGTGACTCCCCTGTCAGCCCCCACGGGCCTGTGGGAGATGGTTGGCCCAGCCGTGCCAAATCGCCTCATGGCTCCAATAACGTGAACTGGCCCCCAGGTGAGCCGATCTCCCCACTGCCTGCGTCCTCTTATCCTCCGTTGGGTGGGACTCTTTTGCTTAATTAATGATTAGAACTAGTCTGAACCATCCAGTGTTCAGCGAGGGTCATGATTGGCTGTTCTCTATTTAAATTTTAATAGAATCAATTCCTGGTTCCGCCATGTCGTGGAGTATTAATGCCATAGGTTGTAAGGGCAGATTGGCTTCAGCTAGTGTTTACTTTTCGAGGCAGTGTGTTAAAGTGCCCTCCAGGATCTGTTTGGAAGTTCTTTTCTATGTGCAGCGTACAGTGTGTGATGCGGAATTTCTCCACTTCAGAATTTCGGCCTGGTGAGCCTTGGAAAGGATACCCGAACATTGACCCAGAAACTGACCCGCACGTGACCCCTGGCAGTGTGATTAATAACCTGTCTATCAATACTGTCCGGGACGTTGATCACCTCAGGGACAGAAATAATGGTAAGCCCCCTCCACTCCCTTTTTAAATGCATACACGTACAACGCTTTAGATTGGGGTCCTGTACAATGAGTGATGGTTTAAGCATCCGTCTGCCTGGGTTTATTTTATGGCAGGACAAGTTCAGGCCATAGGTTTTAGCTGTGGTGTTCTTGGCATGCTGGCTTTCCTTTCTCATTGTGAAGTTATAGTACTTAATCCTGAAACGTTTTTGAACATTTTATTTGGAATAAAGCCCGGGAAGATCTGTGATATAATTGACAAAGGGGATACTTCACACCTGTGTAATAAACCTAAAATAACATACCCTGGGGGAAACTGTCTCTCTTTGGTTTCTTGCTCCGGCTTGCCCATCTCCACTTAACATGCTTGCAAACCTTCCAGGTGCTTCTGGGTAATTTTTTGTCAATGGTGATGTGGTAGCTTTGACTACTCAAAGTAAGATATGTGAGGTAACACTATTCGGAATATGCCCAGTATAGAATCTGAACCTCTAAAGGAAAACTGCTAATTCCACAGGGTCAACCTCATCTCTGAACACCTCGCTGCCTTCAACTAGTGCCTGGTCCATTCGTGCCTCCAACTACAGTGGTTCCCTCAACAATACAGCACAAAGCACTTCAGGTGCGTCTCCTCGCTGCAGACGTCCCTGTCCCCGCAGGGACAGACCCCCCCCCACTCCAGTGCTGCTGCCACTCCCTCCTAACAGTACTCATTCACCTGTCTTATTCCCCCCTCACATGATAGCAAGAAATAGTGACTCTAAATACACATGGTCTCCTGGTACAGTCACCAACACCTCCTTGGCTCATGAGCTGTGGAAGGTTCCCCTGCCGCCGAAGGGAATCAGCGCGCCGTCCCGCCCGCCCCCTGGCCTGACGAGCCAGAAGCCTCCCCCATCCTGGGACACTTCACTGAGGCTGGGATGTTGGGGCGGCTCTGATTCCAGATTCAGTCTTGGTGAGTGCTTGGCTCCTGATTGGGTGGGAGGTTCTAGTGGCACCGGAATGTGCAGAGTTGCAATGCCTGTAGGCGTTCTGCTAGATTTTGGTGTTTGATTAGCAGAAATTTTCTGGTATAGTTGATAATCAGGTACCTTGTTTCCACTGATATGGTGCTGTGCTTTTTTCCAAATCCAGAACTGGTTCCGCGCGTTTCCACTGCAAAAAAACCTGGCTCCATCAGGGCACCACAGAAAAGTTGGTCTCCAAATATGGAACCGTAATGTCAGCAACAGTGGGATGGGCTGTCGCATCCCAACCTTCCACATACCCGGAAAATTTAATCCATAAAAGATATAGTTTTGTGTGCCGGCAGCAAAACAACTTGCCACCTTATTAGCCAAATAACATAGCATAATTAAAAAAAAATATTCA
Organism: Mormyrus lacerda; assembly: GCA_015163995.2. Classification (NCBI taxonomy): domain Eukaryota; kingdom Metazoa; phylum Chordata; class Actinopteri; order Osteoglossiformes; family Mormyridae; genus Mormyrus; species Mormyrus lacerda. The sequence goes on along the minus strand of JAABNX020000106.1, from coordinate 24,970,332 downwards.
TTGGTAAATGAGATTGATTTGCTGGCCAGATTTAATAATAGATTAAATCCCTCCAAATAAAATATTTTGATGTCCAAGTGGTGTAGAGATCATGATGCAGACAGCAAAGTTCCATTTTTAGCTTTCTAATAAGAAATGAAGCCTTTATGCACACAAAAGTGGAGTCATACTCTGAGAACTATGAAACTCATAGGTCCAGTTTTTTGGTTTTGGCAAATTTTATAAAAACTTGAAAAAAGCCAAAACAGATCAGAATAAATACAAGAATAATGCAATTCGTATGAACCTCCATTCTTTTTTGAAACCTGTTGAGAAACAGGCTGGTTCAAGCAAGATCCAACCCAGTACTGGCAGCACCACCAACACCGGCTCCATGTTGGAGGAAATGAGGTCTCTTTGAAAGGTGCCTTAGAATACTTTTTTTCTTTCTTTGTTCTCTGGTGCCTACATGGGAATGTGTGTGAACTTAGTTTGGTTGAAAAATTCCAGAAATGTTTTTACAATCCCATTTACAACTTTCTACTTTGGTCCTACAATGAAACACGCCGTTTACTTCATTTGATTAGCTCATTTACATGAGCTCTGCTATGAACATATTAGCTGGTTTACAATGAGACACTGCAATGACTCAGACAGAACCAACATAGATCACTACAGGTGAGGTGAAACATGGGCCGATTAGGCATCTAACCGTATATGTTTGGGCCTGTATCAGAGGAGGAATCAAATACTGATGGGCAGCCAGTTGCATAGAGAATACAAATGAACGCTAACAAGTGGTAATTTGTGTTATGTAATGTTTCCTTGAACAATTTGCCACGTGTAATTGTAATTGTGCCACTTCAGCATAGGCACAATGCTAGCATAGTCATCTTTCTCAACATGGTAAGAACACTGAAATTATCGCTCATCATGAAAAATGATTTTACGACGCTAGCTTTGTCATGCAAGTTTTATCAAGAACTCCGAACAGCAAGCTGTGCAGCTTGCAAATTTGGAGTTCTGCTTTCAAATATGTAAAGTATATTGATTTAGATATTCAGCTAACCAAACGTATGCTACAGGATATACGGAAGCCTCTTGTCAATGTCAGCATCACAAACTTCCTCAATGTTTACTACTCACCTGCTATTCCAGCGATTCCAGCCATATTGCTAACGGCAGTGTTTGAGAAACGTACTCCTGACTTACCTGTTAACGATGAACATCAACCATGCCTGTTGACAGTTCTGTTCCATGAGAAAGGTATAAAAAGTGCTAATATCCCCATCATAGCCAGGAACGGCACACGTATGCATACAGCCTGCCATTTTCGGGTGTCTTCCTCTGCCTTATTCTTCACAATACTTGCTGTTAATGTCCGAAAGTTTATGTTCGTTGAACTAGAGTGCGCTGACATATGTTAAGCTTGAGGGCTTGGTTAAGACTGTTATGTAACAGTCTAGGAATTTTGAAACTACCCATTTCTCTTCCTCCTTTTACATATTTGGGATATTATATTTGAAAGAGGGAACAACAGTTTGAGATTCAAAGTATGTCATTTCCATGTAGCAAACTCCCTTTTTTCAACAATGCCAAGGTAAAGTCCATGGCATCTACTGGAGGAATAAGATAATAGGTTTGAAATTCCTTCAGAATGTTTGAGTTTGAATTATGGCTCCCTTTGCTACATAGTAAATGGCAATATGTGCCAATTCTGGGTTACAAGCTTCCAAATGACCAGTTAGCTCATTAAATAATAGTTTGGAACATTACTGTCACAGGGCATTTCAAATGCATAATACATAAGGTGCTGTATCAGAGTCTAAGGCTGTCCAATATCTCTCATACAGGTTCCAGTTGGGGTGACAACAGCTCAGGGAGAACAACTAACTGGCTCGTTCTTAAAAATCTCACACCTCAGGTCAGTAACTTGTGTTTGTTTGAAGGCCGGATTCGTGTGCCGGCAAGTGAATGTCGTTCAGCACTATGGAGACGATCCGGTCCCATTCTCGTTCTCCTCCCTAGATTGACGGCTCCACCCTACGGACCCTGTGCTTGCAGCATGGTCCACTGATAACATTCCACTTGAATCTGCCCCACGGCAACGCTGTCGTCTGCTACAGTTCGAAGGAGGAGGCGGTCAAGGCACAGAAATCTCTGCACATGTGAGTACATGACTCCGTCAGGGGCGTCGAACTTTCACAGCCAATCTTGGTAGGTCCTCGAACCCAAGAAAAAGTGTACAATGGTGTTCAACATGAGCCAATTAGCAATGAATGGACATGCGAGAAGCTTCTTTGGGTTTAATGAATGTGAGCATATTTAGTGAGTGCGTTGGGTGCTGTTTGGCTGTGCCCTAAACCTTCGTCTTCACTCCTCAGGTGCGTTTTAGGGAACACTACTATTCTCGCTGAGTTCGCTAGTGAAGAGGAAATTAGCCGTTTCTTTGCACAAGGTCAGTCCATGGCCCCCTCATCGAACTGGCAGACCCTGGGCGCTTCTCAGAACCGGATCGGATCGGTGGAGAGTCCTCACCCTTTCCCCAACCGCAACGAGCCGAACCACTGGAACGGTGCTGGGCTGACGGGGGCTGGGGGGGGGGAGCCACACGGCACCTCCCTCTGGGGTGGCCCTAACTATTCCACTAGCCTGTGGGGGACCCCCGCTGGTAGCGAGAGCCGGGGAATCAGCAGCCCGTCCCCCATCAGCTCCTTCCTCCCTGTCGACCACCTGACTGGAGGTGGGGACACCATGTAGACCATCTTTCACCTTCTGACCTAGACTGACCTCAGTGTGGAATAATAATAATAATAATAATAATAATAATAATAATAATAATAATAATAATAATAATAATAATAGTAGTAGTAACAAACGGCACTAGTTTTACTCTTTCCCAGCTATGAAAGATGGGGTCACCTTGTTTTCCACTTTCTTTTAGCCCAAAACATATCAGTTTGAATACTTGAATCATGCAAGGCCAATATTATAATGTGAAAGCAGATATTTACACTTCCAGGTAGTGCTACTTGTATGGAAAAAGATGTTTCAGATGAGCTCATTCGTTCATCCATAATGTTTATTTGAATTCCATAGTTATAATTTGCGTTCGTTTTTGCTGACAATGTTGGAGTATGAGCTTTTAACTTTGCACTGAATGTCGTTTTTTCTCAGTATAATCTGCAATATCGAGGGAACCGGCAGTTCCAGTGTAGTTGTTTACTCAAGGATGTTCTTAAGTGTGTGCTCTACTGTGCCTGGATGTGCGCCTACCTTATTGTGGTATTGTGGAGTTCAACATCAACATATAGATGCTGACTTAGGATCATTTGACAATATAAAAAAGTATTGCACCAGTTGTCGTGTTTAAAACTAAAGAATTTAGCTCTGCAGTGTATAAAAGAAAAAAAAGTAAAATTTTAAAAAATTGTAGCCACAGCTGTGACTTGCAAGCCTGACCTGCAAGTCAGGGGAACAGCACTTTCAAATAGGCTTTCAGTTTTGTTTTGGGGAGGCCACACCGTGTCCTCTTGTTTACAGACTTTTTTTTTCCAAGGAAAAGTGTTTACTCCATTTTAAAATGAAAAATATATATAAAAATTACAAAAAAATAAAACAAAAAAAAAAAAAAAAAAAAGTTGGGGGAAAAAAGCAAAAAGAGAAAAATGACAAAAAGCTTTCTATCTCTGGGAATACTGATCAGTGTTTGGCCATTTTTCTATTCCTCTCGTCTGCTAGATAACGAGCATGGTTCTCAGGAAACTTCTCCAGATCCCCCGCATACAGACTCCTTGTAGAAAAATCCAACTTTTAGCACTGAAACTACTTATAGCTCTGTAAGTTTTTCTCTGCCAAATAACTGCTTTAAGCTGGAGACATTCTACACGTCGCTTTCGGAAATGCTGTCTTTTATTAGCGAGTGGAGGATGTCGTTTTGCCGAATCGCTAAATTTCCATCGTTCCTTCCCTTTATTCCCATTATCGAGTGGCTCGATGTTTTGCTCTTTGTGACTCTCGGATTTAATTGTTGTACTTTACGAAAACGCCGAAATCAGTAACTATGCATACTGTAACCAGAAACATGGCTTACAGAATCACCTTTTGTTTATAAGAAATGTTTTAAATATTTGATTGCGAATATGTTATTTGCAAGACTCTTTGCCACAATGGTGTTTAAACAAAAAAAAAAAATCTTGTTTGTTCATCAAGGTTGACATTTTAGCAGTGCAAAAGTCACCCACATTTCATTGCCTTGATTCAAATTGTCTGAAGATGCAACACGTCAAGTGGCTTTTACCTGTTTACAAATTGTGATTGTAACGTGTACAGTTTGGTTATTCACATCTGAAGTTCCTCCACAGTAATAAATCCTGACATATTTTTGGCTGCTCAGTACATGTTTGTTGTTGAGGTTGTTTTGTCGTCGTCAGTTTGTCTTTTAAAACGCAGGGCCTCTAAGTGGGTCTCTGGAAGGCTAGAACAGTGGTGAATGTAATATTTTTCTGGTAGTTTGGAAATGTGCGGAAACAATGTGCATATGTGTGTGTATATATACAAACCATATTGATTGTTTAGTTTCTACAATGATGCACAATTTAAAAAAAAAAAAAAAAAAAGCTTCAAAGAGACTTCAGCATTAGGCTGTGCCACGGACCTTAATTTATATATATATATATTTTTTTTTCCTTTATCCATATTTGAAAAGCATTTTACAGAACCTTGAGTATTACCCTGAACAGTGGCATGCCAGTATAGAACCATAAAGAACACGCTCTACCAAATATGAATCGATCAAAAGATTCTCCAGCTCCAGAACTTGTTTCTTTTAGCAAATGTTAAGTGGAACATATAAACCAGGTTTATTCTTAGAATATATATATATATAACAAAATGCTGAAATGAAAACCCTTGGATTTGCACTTGGTGTGTGTGTGTATGTATATGTTTTTATTTATATATATAATATATATAAATAAAATAGATCAGACGGGCTGTAACTGGGTGCACGTAGTTCCTGATCAGATGGGAGTGACGTTGGAGGTTTTTGGATCGCCGGCTCCGTGTTTATGGCTGTCGTTCAGTTTATTCTGTACTCTGGTTTCTTAGCTGTGGTGGTGCTCAGTCCAGGTTTTCTCCATGTCCACCAGCTCCATTCCCTCGCAGTAAGAGCGAGGCCGGGATGTCTTAGTCTGGAAGACACAAGCGGAGACTGACGATCTGAGGCATCATAACTGCATCTCTCTACTACTCGCGCGACTATGAATACTCCCGCTTAGTGATACTTTACAGGTAGCCTCAGTGTTTTCATTTTTGGAGTTTACTTCCTGGTGTAGCGTCCATTTCCCTTCTTGAGGTTGGATTCTTCTCCTTTGTGTCACAGAACTCCAGCCGTGACTCAGCCGTGCTGCTTTGCGGACACGGGCGTGTTCATGTTTTCCCAGCTCCCAAGTGCTTATGTGTTCAATCGAAGTGAATCGTGGGATTGGGGCGTCCGCCCTCCCTCCCCTTCTCGCCTTCTGGTCCCGTCAGCTTTATCGTTCACCCACGTAGAACTGTCTGATGTTAGACGATATTGATCTTGCGGGGGTCTCATGCCAAAATAGAGGAGTGGGCCGAAAGGGATCGGTTCTTTCGTGAAAGCTGGACAATGTTTATGCTTGAAATGATCATCTACAAATAGCTACTGTGAGAAAATTAAAACGAGCAATGTACAATCCCCATGGCTGCTCCGCAGCTTTTCTATCGCCGAGCCTAAGTGAAGGAAATTTCTGGCCTGACATATTTACTATTTTTAAAAAGTATCCCCGTTGTAAATGCTCCCTGCTGTTTCTCATTAGGCTAGAGCAATTTACCTTTTAAACTATGAGCACTGCAGTCTTGTCGTTTTTACAAACCCTTAAAGCTTTGGTAAGATTCGCACAAAACGGGCAGCGTGAACGCCTGGGTACTTTGCGTGTATCCGGCCCTCGAATAAAGACGGGCGTCTTTCACCCGGGGCTGTCCACATGCACTCCCACGTGCATTTTAAACAATCCTCCGTCGTGGCAGAGAATTAAAACCACTTTTAAAATGTGCCATGTATTTTGAAATGTTGGCCAGTTGTAGCATCTAGCTGTGATTCACTGTACTCAAGTCCCCCTATGGATTTTGTTTATAATAAATCAGATGTCGGAAAGTTTGAAGTGCTCACTTTTAACTGTTATGCACATTGCTTTGGTACTGTTTAAACAATGTATAGAAAACAATAAGTATCTTAAATGAACAAGAAGTGCTTTTTGAGACTTCCGATGTCATTTGAGAATTTTTATCAAGGGGAACTGCACTTTTTGAAGGACAATCCTAATTTGTATTGATATAAATTGACTAAGGTCTAATACAAGGTAGAAACTGTCAATTGTGTGAATGTTTCCACTGATGCAGTCATTAACTATTTTTGTTTTTTATTTTATTTTTCTCTTTGTTGCTTGCGTTCGGATTTTAGTGCTGATATGTAATGAAAATGTAGGTTAGGTCTTTTGTTGATTGTACTTTCAGACTGATTACTGTTTGTAAAATTCTGCTGATCTCTGCATCAGAATTCGAAGCTGTTCAACTCTCGGGTGTAACCCACAATAAAGTTCCAGCAGTGTGTACATGTGAATGTGTATGTGTCTCTTGTGTCAATTATCCTAGTCCAACCCCACCTATTGAGCTACCCTCATCCTGACCACCATTCCAGGAGGAGGAAGTAGCCAATGGGATAGTAATGTGGTTCCTCCTCCACTGCATAAGTTTCCATCAGAATATCCCATCACTCTAACTGCCAAATTTTATAACCTAAGCTATGATTATGAATTATATACAAACTAATCGACCCAGTGCTTAAAAGGACCTGAAACCTGCGCTAATCGCAGGCGAGCCCCAAAGGTGATGTAATCCATGCCAAATGGGTACATGGTTGCAGGTGAGGGCTCACCGGTCGCTGGATCCCCAGCTGCTGCAGCAGCGGAAACGGCGTCCACTGGATGGGCTCGATGGGCCAGCTGCACACAGAGATGTCGCTCGCCTTGCCCGAGTCGGCCATGAAATCGTTGATGCTGCTGCCGCTGAGATCCCAGTTATACTGCGAACTGAAAACGACGTTAAGCCAGACACTTACGCTTTCGTGTTTCTCTAAAGAGTGAAATTTTAGGTTTGCATTCCTGCCCCCCCACATGCACCGTCCAGTCCGGAAGTGGTGGCATGCAGTGATACGTAATTAAGTTCAATTTCATTTGACTTCCTCTGCCAGCCGTAGAGGATGGATTCCCCTTTTCAGTCTGGTTACTCTCAAGGTTTCTTCCTTCTATGAAGTTTTTCCTTGCTGCTGTCTCCTTTGACACTGGGGTCTTTGGGCAGGGATGAGGTAGAGCACTTTGAGACAATCTAATGTGAAATTGTGCAATACAAATAAAATCGAATTGATATATAATTACTGTTTTTTTTTTGTGCTAAAAAGCTAATTTAGCTTTCAAATAAGTGAGTTCCAGATGACTGCTGGAAATCGAAGAGGCCAGAGATTTCTGTCATGACCACCAGATGGTGCTGCTGTTTTTTTTTTTTTGTTTTTTTTTGTTTTTTTTTTTAATTCAAAGCTCACAAATATGCCTAGCTTTGCCAGTAGGTGGCAGTATTTTACAGCCAAACTTACTAGATTAACATTGATGTGGAGGGGGGAAACAAAAGTGGCTTTAATTAAATTCAGTAAATATTAATTTAGAATTACTCAGCTGATTATTTTATGTCGAAGTTTACACAGGGAGTTGATTATATTAAGCTCTCTCTAAACTTTATTAGATCTGCTCACCCGTGTGCGTAGATGGTATTGAGTTGTGCTTCACTTCCGGGGAAGGTGGACACAATGGACAGAGTGTCATCATGGTAACAGCAGGTCTGGTCCAATGCACGGAGGTGGAGAAGTTCATCGGAGTGACTGAAAACGGGGTTATCGAGGGAATCCGCAGATCCGGGCCAAGATCGTAGCCAAAACCTGCCCGACAGTTCGTCAAAGTGATTGAAACGTCTGTAACTGCCAAAGAAGAGAGGTAATAATATAAATGAACCTTCAGTCCAATGTTGGTGAACAAATAAGAACAAATAGCATTTTTTCTCATGTTAAATACTGACCGAACATTCACAAAAATAATACTAAAATGTTTATTAAGTACAGGGTCTTGGGGGGGGGGGGGGGGTCCGGGAGCCGGTCCCAA
>JAABNX020000106.1:24951914-24962022 GCA_015163995.2 Mormyrus lacerda | reverse complement strand
GGGTCCTGGAGCCGGTCCCAAGCAGCTTGGGGCGCAAGGCTGGGGGGGCACCCTGGACAGGATGCTGGTCTGTCACGAGGCACATGCACATGTACTATGGGCAGCTTAGAGACACCAGTAATGAACTATGTAAGGAAACTACATGATTCTAAATGGAAAAGTCCCTTTGATGGAAAAATGTGTCTAATGACTCTCTGAAGTGCACTGATATCAAAATCAAATGTTTATCTTATAAATACGAGGTATTTAACAACACACAGGACCTGACCGCCCACTTCAGGATTAGAGTTTCCATTTGTGAGTATTGTTTTCACTGTTCGCTGTTCACCGGATGCACACAGATATGAAGCGAGCCGAGACTGACCCTGAACAGAGCTGACACGGGAAGCGAGGGGTGCCGCGCAGCTCAGGACGAGTGGGGGGGACGGGGACAGGAGCGGGACACGGGGAAGCCAGATGTGAAACTTTCAGAACTGCACATGCATATTCAGGCGGGGAGGTCCATGTCTCTCATAGCAGCACCCCCATAGGCACTGAAAGCATCTCTTATAAATATGATAAATTTAGCATTTCCCAACCTTTTAAAATGTTTGTTTTTTTTAAGCAATTGACCTGAGCAGAAGCTGGATCTTTGGCTCTAATTGCTGTTTATGAATCAGCAGGAGATTTTGTCCAGCCACCGTCCGTATTGGTACAATATTTATTTTCATGCTGTTTTGAGTGAAAAATGCAATCCGTGGCCAGATCCCCACCCAGGTCCTCCAATCCATGCTTTACATTTTCCATCCATGTTCTGCTATCTTCTCCCCCAGCTTGTTTTCATTGGCTTTGTCTGTCTCTGTTCAGTCGCTCCGTAAATAAGGCAGGCTCTGTTAGGCCGACCAGAGCCAATCAGCCGACCTAATGCAAGGATAACACAGTTCTGGGCCTCGCCAAAGGATGCATTCAGCTGACGCCCAGACAATTACTCTACAGCACCGTGAAACAATGCTACAATTGATACAACTGGACTGATCCGTGGAGACCACTCCAGCTGTCTGGTCGCCCTGGTAGGATATTTCAGAGGTAAACAAGTAAAAGCCTTTCTGTAAAAACTCTTATTTTTTGCGAATGTCACCATACCATGAAAGTACATTTAGTGCAGCAACCTACTGATTTGGTCCGTGCCAATGCTGAATCCAAACCTCCGCCCTCGCATCAAGTGACATAAGAGAATGACTGTTGGAGGCTCTCAGCAGGACTGGCACAAAGCCATCACATGGATGGGAACAAGTTTTTCCTTGGTGAGTTCAAGTCAAGTCCCGAGTCATTTGCCCTAAAGTCCAAGTCTTTTCACTGGTTATCAAATTTGTGACTTAAATCCAAGTTGAGTTGTGAGTCATGTATCTTGAGTCTATGCCAGTGTTTTTACCTTTGGTGATTATAATTTACTGCAGCAAAAAACAGCCAAAAACTCAAGTCTTCTCGAGTCATAGGGTCCAATCAGGTCCAAGTCAAGTCCAAATCATTCCATCAGTTTTGCCGAGTCAAGTTACAAACTTGTGGATTAAGTCCGAGTCGAGTCCCGAGTCAGAGACTCGAGTCCCCGCCTCTGGCGATCACATGGGCAGAAGTACATACCTGCTGCGTGTCTGATCCACCTTGGCCTGGACCAGCATGGCTTTGAAGTGCCGTATGACCAGAAAGGACACGGCAGCCATCAGCAGGACCACGGCAATAAGCACGCCGATGCACACGCCCACCAGCCTCTGCCGTGTCATCTGCGAGTCGCACTGCCTGCCCATGAACCAGAAATCCTCGCCAACGGGGCACCTGCACACAAAGACCAGCAGCAGAGAAAATACGTAAATAAAAGCGCGTCGCACCCGAGCGGGTCATGGCCTACACTGATGTTGGAAGCGTTTCATCTTTGCTATTCACATTTAATGATATTCAGAGTAAATTATAATAGTGGTGAATTCCTCATCATTGACAAACGTGGGTGACCGTACAGTAAAACTGTAAACCCTGCTATCGAACCCTGATGTTATGAGTCACATACACACATCTGCACAGGCAGTGATGAAGACAGCATGGTCACTCCGGTATCTGTGTCACGGAAGGCCTTTTGTCCACCCAAATCTCTCCCACCAAGAACAACATCATGTATTTTATTGAAATTTTCCTTCTTAATATAAGCATTCATCGTAAAATAAATAAGCCCAGACTCTCCCGGGGTGTGGCTATAGATCGTCCGCTTCTTCCCTCCCCGCATGCCCCAGTGAAAATCTTGGGGCCGCCTGTTCTGCTCCCAGCACTTGGTCACTCACTGGCACGTCGGCGCCTCGCCATGGTGGTGGCTGCATATGCCATCGTTCTTGCAATAGCCCGAGTGACACAGCGAGGTGCAGCTGGCATTGCCCGACTGGGCTGGCACACATCGAAAGTCAGGGGGGCATAGGAAGAGCCAGGAGCAAGGATCAGACTGCAGTCCTGCTGGGCAGAAGGACTGGAGGTCAGTTGTATGCTCCACCTGACTCCCGATATGGTCCTCGGGGACCTACAGACAGTCCATGTTTTTACATTGGAGATGGGAGGGAGCAAAAACCTGGATCGGCTATACGTTCCTGAGGACCGGATTGAGAAACACTAGCTTAAAACCACCGTTACCTCCCACGGTGATCTTCTGCACTCTCGCGCCGTTCACATACAGCCCCTTCGTCACGGCATCACTCAGCCCCGTCACCTCCAGGAGGGGTGCCCCAGCCACCCCCAGCCACGGCAGGGCTCTCCTGGTGTCGAACGTGGCCACACTCTGCACGACAGCTGAGGTGCTGGGGGGGGGGGGCGGGGGGGAATGAGATTGGGCGACATGTACAGACAAGGCCAGCACCTTGCAGGTTGAAACAGAGAGAGAGCAGGAATCTAATTACCTTGTCCATGAGAGCTGCAGGGCCTGAAAGCCAGGAGCCCTCTGTAAGAATGGATGTAACTGCAAAATGAGGGAGAAAATTCATGACTCTTTTATCCAAAGCAACATACAATTGAATAAGCCTGTGATCTCGGGAGCGATCGGGGTTATGAACCAAACAAAGAAATAAATCTGGTAACCCTGGGATTTGAACCAGCAACCCTCTGATCACCAGTGTAGAGTCTTAACCTACTGAGCTACACACCAGTGCCTCACATCCTTGATGTTTGTTCGAGGAAGTGCCACAATCACTGCTGTGCTTTACCTTTGTGACTGTGTCCTCTTCCAAGCCCCTGAGATGCTGATCCTTTTCCTCCCCCAATGGCCCAGATGCCAGTACGACCTGCAGGAGGAGCTGTGCTGTTTCTTCTGGGAGTCACAAATGTACAAAATCACGAGTCAAACTAGAGACTGGTCATGTTAACATAATGTACTTCCGACTGGCTCAGGTCCCACTGAATGAATGGTACCTAATACCCTGCTGTAAGAGATGAAGTATGCTTGACAATGTCATAGCTATTCAATAGTATGTATTAGTGCTTTTGTTATATCTAACTAGTATAGTGTATGATTACAGTTATATGCTTTAGTGGTACTTCCCATGTGCAGACTTGGGTATGCATATGAACAGTATGATTTGCAGATTGTGAACCAGGAGCCCTCTTGGCAGCAGAATAAGTTAGCATGATTCGGCAGGTGGAGGCAATAAGCCATTGGCCGAGGTATCTGGGCTTGCTGGAAAAATAAGTAGGAGAGGACCAAAGTCCTGTAGCTAAGCCCTTCATCCTGTCCTGGACCAGAACATATCAGAGCAGCAGCTTCTGCTCTGAAACAGGAGCTGTTAGTACTCAGCCTTTCCCAGCCGTACTAATCATGTTACAACGGCATTGTTACACATTAAGTTCATCTGAAAAGGTCTGTAAACATACTTGCACTATGCAGCTATTTTACGCGATGATTTAACGTGAACCTGTTATCCTAGAATTAAGGGGTAGGGCTAAGACAGTTTCTGAAGTTGTGAGTGGAAAACAGACATTATCTGTAAATGGGAGGCCAAGTTAAGGAGCAAGATGAGAGGATTTGTCTGAAGAACGTATCAACAAGTGCTAACCTTTGATGATGGCTGGCTGGTCCTCAACAATGAAAATTCTCTGTTTGACCGTTTGAGCTGAAGATTGAAGGGTTGTCCCAGGCCTGCTTACAGTAGTGTGCACGGAGGAAGGGCCCATGGGCACAGCCCTCTCAGTGGCGAGGGGGTTCCCCGGGGCCGCTGGCGCCGTCTTAGGAGGCGATGTGGAAGGTGGTGCTGCTGTGGTTCTCATAGGGCCATGCCTGGTTGCACGGCCACTCGTGCTGACTGTGGAACTTGTGGTCACCAGTGGGTTGGTCACGCAATTGTGGCAGTATCGTGTACCAGCCTGCTTCACTCCACTTTGCACCGAAGGGGACGGTCTTTCCGGTGCCCTAGGATTCACCGGCAAGCCGCCTGGTGACAGGAAGTTGGAGCTGCTCACCTCCAAAGTGGAAGGAGTAGGAGGAGCTACTGAGGTGGAGGTCCCATCTCTCCTATTCTGTGGGATTTTCTCAGACTCGGTAGAGCTGACTGTGAGAGTGTGTACTGGTGTTACTCTCTGAGAGTATGCTCGAGTAGTATGTTTGCTGCTGGTATTTTCATTCTCAGAATGCTCTTTACTGCTGGTAAAAGTGCTTCCATCTAGGTTTTGAGATACACTAGTCCTTTGGATCAATACAGTAGACACGGAAACCATGTAGGGGGTGGTGGTCAGCTCCTCCGGACCATTTACGGTGCTGTAAATGGAGGAATTACCATTTGGCTGTGTTCCTCTGTGAGATGCTGTGGAGTGTGACTGTGCAGAACTCTGTTGTGGATTCGTATGAGGATCAAATGGATGCAAGTCAGCATCTGTTGACTCTTGCTGAAAGTGAAAAGTGCTGGAGTCTATAATGTCATGTGCCCCTTGATCATTCAGTCCTACATAGGTATTAGTGGTTGTAAATTGACTGTCAGGATGTCTGCTTTGCATGGTATCTCCAATTATCTCTGAGGTAACATTTTCTGCATGGTGGAGAACATGTACAGCACTCAACCTCTCAGTGCTAGAGAACAAAGGAACATCTGAAAGAGAGGCCTCATCTATAGTGTTTAATTCAATGTCCCCAGTGGAACCTCCAGCAGTTATGTGACTTAGTCCTAATCCCATGTTAGTAGTGTCCTCAAGCACTGAGCCCAAAGGTGTCCATTTATGGGTGACACTTCTCGAACCCCTTCCCAAAAGGGCATCTGGTCCTGTGGCTGGTTCTTCTGAAGGTTCCTGGGAGAGCCTTATGGTTAAAGGGGAACCAGAGTGGCGCTTAGCATTTTTCAACTTCCCTATTTCAGGAAAGTGCCAAAAGACAGACAATCTCTTGTCATTTTGAATGAAATCCTTTGTGTCAACATTACCGGCGGGCACAGTGATGAATGACAGTTCGGCAAACGCATCTGAGGCAGTTGGCAGTATGCCTGAAGTGGGCGACACACTTTGGGTGTCGAACTTAACCGGTCCATCTTCAGAGCGGGAGGAAGCGATGCTGGACGGGATGACGCTCATATCAACATGACATTTTCCCCCTGGGAGGTCTGTGGGAGAAGTGTCATGGCTGTCAGTCTGCTGGCTCAGGGCATCTGGCGATGAACCAGGAGAAGTCGCAGTGATGGCTGGAAGCATCCTGGAGGAGGAGGCCTCTAGCAGGCCTGCAGTGGAAAGGAGAGGAGCTCCTGCATGCCTAGAGTCTGCACCAGAGACCGCCGCCTGCAGATGGCCACCCAGGCTCTGTGTGAACGGTACAGTGACAGAACTGAGAGCGGGGGAAGGCGTGGAGGACTTCAGGAGCAGTGACACCTCTGACTTGACATCAGCAACCAGATGTTCTGAGACCGCTTGGCCCGGTACTACTGAGATCTGCCCGTGCACACTGCTTTCAGGCATGGAGCGACCCAGGGTGCTCGTGCTAATGTACAAAATGCCAGGAGCGGTACCAGACGTGTCCGGGTAATTGTGTGACACTTCCTGAGCGAGGACGGCAGTTTCCTTATCAGGTACTGCAGACATACGGGAACCGGTCCAGAGGGAGGGGGCCGGGGTTGTGCTCTGGAATGTAGTGACGCTGGTGCCATACCCCAACCCTTGACCTTCCACCCCCAGGGTGAGATGAATATTGCTCTTGTGATCTAAATCTGGCACAGGAGACCCTGAATGCCATGATTTCTCCCGCCTACTGGAAAGTTCCAAAATTTCTTGAGAGATTGTCTGTGTGTTTGTACCAAAGCTTGTCTGGGCATACACACCCCAGAATTCATTCATATCCTTAGAAGAATGACGGGCCTGTTTCCAGTCTGAAAAAAATAATACAATTGTTTTTGTGTTAACCATAGATCACATCCACTGATAGGTATGCGTTTCCTATTAATACCTGTACAAAGTGATTCAAAGCCTATGTATCTTACCCAGTGTTTCGCATCACAGTTTAAATCAGTTTATTTAAATAAAGCAAAACGGATTTTTAAAAAAGAAATACTGTATGTAACAAAAGTAATTATATTCATTTGAACAGAAGAAATCTTTAAATCGTGTTTTTCTGTCTATCGGAATATGAACAATTAACAGTCACGAAAAGTAGTAGCAAGTACTTCAGATCAGTTATGAAGTTAAGAATTGACGTTAAGTACGCAAAATAAGCGATGAAAAAACAATATGAAATACAAACGTTTGGTGATATAGGATTGAAGTACCTATAGGCATATTTATTTCAACCTTGAAATGAATTCAGTTAGCTATATTTAATTTTAAAATTGGAAACTTTAAGGATGTATCACGAATATAAAGTATGAAAGGCCATTTGTATCGGGCACGGATCGAAGCATTTCGCCTCAGCCGAAGTTATTACAGTCAAAACTGTAGAAACACAGGTTGAAGACAACATAAAGCTCAAATTCATAGTATGAACAGACATAGCAAAATAAGCTTCACTGCCACACTTTACCACTTACCATTTTAAAAATAAATATTTAAAAACATTATTGAATGATGATTAGCCATTTATACAGAAATGTTTAAACAAGCGTTACACAAATTGTGTTACACTGACTGTTGAAGGTTGCAATTATGATACTGATGGTGCCGCTTATGTCGAAGAACATAAACCCTCCGTTTGCCGCTACGTACCCATCTAACTTCCAGCTGTTATCAACCTCACAGTAGTCTATCATTAAAACAGGTATTAACTATCCAATTGGACTGGGTGACTTGTAGTTCCAAGGTGTTGTTGAAAGCATCGGAATTGTAAAAATGATTCCTAGGTTAATTTTTTCACGAAGGGTACCTACGTTTCTCCCGCAAAAGCATAAATCTAATTTTCATGTTATGCCAGAGCATAAAATTAAAATGTCGTGCGTAACGTCTTCTATATTTTGACGCTTAAACTTAAAAAGGGGGCTAGAAACCTAGATTCGGTGCGTACATTGTTGTCATGATGTTGCATTTCCTTTGTTTATATGTGTACTTGGTTACGCTCGGAAAAGGGATTAAATGCAAGTCCAAATTTCATTTGCTTACCTGTGTTGAAAATAAAAATAAAAAGATAAACGTTGATCCGCATTTTGTTGTTTTATACATCCCAGAGAGAAATGTGACAGCTCCTTCCCTTCCATACAGATTACTGGGAGGGATCCTTCTAGCAAAGGTCTCAGTAGCCTCTGTTCTGACCACGCTTCCACTGTGATACCCAAATCTTCTTTTCTAAAATCTGTTACGTCCCATTCCGGAGTATCGCTTTCACTACATGCCCACCTAACGCCCCCTCCCCCCCCCTTCCAACTCCCAACCCCGGGATGCCTTTTTCCTGCTCTGTAAAGGAAATCCTGAAATGGTAAACCCTAAATGAGATACACGTGTACTGCAAAGTCACACTGAGCAGACAGAGAGGCGCAAGATCCGACGCCCATCTGACCGATATTATGCCGCTCCTGCGGCGGTTCCTGTAGTGCCGACGATTCTTCTACTTGGCATGTTTTTCAATTAGGCAAAAAGCCAAAACTGTGGGTAGGCAATAATTCATGTTTATAGGGAGACATGAAAGGCTCCCATTGTGTAATTGGAATTAACGTTGGAAGAAAAACGTGATTAATCGTGTAAAAATTAACTCGACTAGACAGCAGGACGATTGGTCAATAAGGACCTAGCTCTGTAACGTGGATGCTGAGATCTCAGATCCTGGCGCGCTACATATTCTCAGGTTTTCAAGTAAAATTTACGCATACTGATTGACTAAAAACATATATCTAAGAAAGGAAAAAAAAAACAACAGCTACTTGTGGTAATACTGCATACTGTCATGTGGATTCCAGGGAAGGGTGGGGTCTTGATGATCACCATTATCACCATTAATAGATGCTTGGATGGCAAGGGCAAGGGCAAGGGCAAGGGCAAAGGGGGGGGGGTCCAACTCATCATTTAACAACTAGTCTGCATCTTGATTTGACACAGGCATTAAACACCCATCTTCAAATCCATGCCTGGTTGCTGAATGACAAGTATAACAAGTTACTAAAAGTGGCTAAATAAATTTTAAATAGCTGGTAGCTGCTTTTTGGAAAAAAAAAGTTTCCAGGGTAGCCTGAAAAGTTGATAAAAATTGCTATGTTAGCAACATTGACCAGAGCTAGCTGTTATGATCGGCGTGTGTAGAGCAGGCAGATAGGCGAGGAAGGATGAGGTGGGTAGCCCAGGAGTCACGGTATCGGGGTTTAATGAGGGAGACGAGGGTAGGAAAGATCAAACAAAGACAACCAGCACTACCGTCCGACAACACTTAGTAACATGAATGACCGATGTGGGGAATACGGCCACAGACACGGACTAAATATACAAGACAGAACTGAAGATAACAGGAAACAGGCGATTCCAATCAAGGCAGGACATATGGGTAATGAGTGCGCGTGGCACACAAGAGGATCGGACGAGCAGGGCGTGACACTGCCCCCCCCGTCGATCAGTTGATTAGAAGATGATTAATGAATAATGCTTGCAATCAGAAAAATATACTGAACCCCCACTGTCAGCATAATATATGCCTCCCCCAGTTGCCAAAATATTACTCAATTGCCATTCCAATAAAATCACTGGGTCTAGTCTAGCCTAATATGATTATAATTTGCATTGGTTTACTATTTTGATTTGCCTGGCCAGCACTATGCATGCAGTTATAGAAAATTAATCAACGCCCTTCAGATTTGAGAATTCAGTACTGTGGTATAACAATATGTAGCCAAAATCCTAATGTATATTTAAAAAAAAAAAACGAAACAGGAGGATGCATGTGTCATGTGGGGACCTTGGAGACGGGGGGCCCACATGCAGACAGGGTTGTAGTCAAGACACTCTGTCCCAAGTCACAAGTGCTCAAATCCAAGTCCAAGTCATCTGTCCTCAAGTACAAGTCATGAGAGCTTGATTCTCGAAATCCAAGTCATTACATACAAAACTAAATGTATGCAACCCCCATAAATAATATGGTTATAAATGGAGACAAAAATTAATATTAAATAAAATAAATTCATTTTATTATGTAATACAGTTTATTTTAGAATATAATTTCCCCATATGTAAGACAAAAGATACATTTCCTTGGTTAGACATCATGTCCTGTTCTTACCCAGATTTTATATAAATTATATATAATTTCCTTTTTCCTCTTTAGTTGGGTTGATGGAGGCACAAGTGTGCACTTCTTCCTGCAAGAGAGAACATAGCACAGCAATTGAACAATTTGAGATTATCACTTTTATTTGAAGACTATGTTACATTCAGAAGATTGCTCACATTACAGCGCCCTCCACAATTACTGACACCCCTTGTAAAGAAAAAAAGGGTTAGAAAAAAATCCACTTTTGATGAAGCAGCTTCATGTTACACTGAAAAATTGAGAAAAATCCAACCTCTCATTAACATAAATTAATTATAAGAATAAAAATCCTTCATCAAGAAGTAATTATTTTTAACAAAAAGCACCCCGGGGAATAATAGTGAACACAATGTAACTGAAGCATGTTTCCCGTGTAAATTGTACATCTTTGAGTTGAGTGGAGTGAATAGGAAC
>JAABNX020000106.1:24920247-24930493 GCA_015163995.2 Mormyrus lacerda | reverse complement strand
GGCTTGGCATGTTTGAAGCTTGTGTTATATTGCCAGCATATGGTGACTGATGAAAATTAAAAATCAAATGCATTTTGGTTCTTCCTTCTTTCCCGTCCTTATTTCATAGGTGAAATTAACAAGCATGAGCAGCCTAGTGGGTGGGGTGGTATGTACATTTCATGACATGGAGTGGAAAAGGGTTCAATTTACAAAACACCTGTTTTTGAGTTCACTGGGTCTGTATGATCATTTTAGCCAATGGACATATTTTTCCTATAATGACAAGGTGGTCTAGGTTCCCCAGGGATAAAGCAGTTTATGAATAAGCTGGCAAAGTATGTGGAACATGCTTGAGACACTTCAAAATGACTGCATTATCATCCCAGTAATCCTACGTGTGAAGACAGATTTGTGCTGCATGATTTGTTTGGTGGTTTGTTGTCAATATATGCGAAAAGGGATGGATGCAATATCAATGCAGCCATGCATCCATCGTCTATCTTCCAACAGTTTCTTAACCCCCATACCAAATCTAATCCTAACCCTAATGCCAACATTAACGCTAAAAAAAAAAAATCAGTGATTCATACTGCCAGCTAATGTGCTGGAATTATTACAGAAAGCTATAGTCAAACTAGCTACACACTTATCCAAAGAATTTCCTATGATGCCAACTGTACCTTGATTGACAGTGCCATGTAATGTAGCATATTACCAACTTAGCGAAAGAGTAAAAGTTCTCAGTTCAGTCAGAATCACCTCAAACAAAACATTAACATACAGTACTATGCAAAAGTCTTAGGCAGTCCAAAGAAATGTTTAAAGCTGTTTATCTGGGTAGCAAGTGTTCTTTGGCTTAGAACAGAAAACACAATTTAACATTAGAACATATGCAAATTAAGAGTAACACAATAAAAACTAGTGATTTCTTTCGTTTTCTAAAAAGTTACTGATATTTAGTTGGATGGCTAGATGAACACCACTTCAGTTCCCAAACCTCTCCTCAGGGGCACCTTGGCCATTCCATGATTTTGTTAAATTTCACCAACAGCTCAATTAATTAATTAAATAAATTGGTTTAAAAAGTCAGTGACAGATTGACTAGCTGTATGACGTGTGCTAGTGGCCTAGTCAAAAAATACATGGCTGTGCTGGATGGTTGCTGCAAATACTGGGGTGATTTTAGCAGAGGTTCTGAAATGGCTAAGCTGACATACTTTGACAGGCATACCGTAATATTATAGTTGTACACCAACACAAAGATAATTTAAGCATCATTTTCTTTGCCTGCCTAGGACTTTTGCACAGTACTGTACACTAACCTTGTGCAGCTTTGGAGTGTGCAAATTATATTTCAGCTTATTTCCTATCTCCTTTTCTTTACCTTCGCTCAGTACCCCCTTTGTCTTGCCGTAAGAACTTAATAAAACTATGCAAGTAATTTCAAAATAAAAGTCCTTAAAAACCAAGTGAAACCTAAGGCAATATAAATTCACAAAAATGATTCGACCTGTTCTAAAAATAGTACAACTCACCAGTGAGCAGTGTCTGAAATTTAATTTTATCCTGTTGCTATTCTTCTTTAATCACATTTACATTTATATGGATTTGAAAATGATAATATCCTTAAAAAAGCATTTAAAATGTTTATTATACGAGTACATGAAGTTTAGATAAGTTTAGGAAGGTGTTTCAAACTGGCAGCCCTTTGTATGGCATGGTACCTGTGAAATAGCTCTGTTTCAAAAAGGTTGATGAGCCCTGCATTCGGCATATTGAACAGTGCAATATTTTCTTGAAAAACAAAAAATAGAAATTGGGTCATTCACACCAACCAAATCATAGAAGCCCAAGACGTGCATTCTCCTTCGAAACGTGCAATGCAGACGAGCTGAAGGCCACTATTGAAGCATCCTGGGCTTCCACAACACCTCAGCAGTGCCGCAGGCTAATCGCCTCAATGCCACGTTGCATTGATGCAGTAATGCATGTAAAAGGAGCCCCAACCAAGATTCAAGTGCCCACATGGATGTAGTTTTCATTAGGCCAACATATTTGTATTGGTCTTATGTAATATTCTAATTTCCTGAGATACTGAATTTTGGGGTTTTCAGTAGCTGTAAGCCATAATCATCAACAAATAAATGCTTGAGATATATCACTTTGTGTGTAATAAAGCTATATATGGCTTTCAGTTTTTGATTTGAATTACTGAAATAAATTAACTTTTCGATGATATTGTAATTTATTGAGATACACCTGCATTATAGGCTTACCATCTGTAATTGAATCTTTAAACCATTTAGACACTCCGTCACCAGTATCCTAGGTACACCTCGTATATAGAAACAGCCCTCACCTCCAAACAACCTTTTTATGCAGAGGTTCAGTTGTTCAGCTGAGCATTAGAATACCTAATGCATTTATATTTGCATATATATTTAGTTGACATTTGTCCAGTGAGACGTACAACCAAGGAAAAAGGCATATTACAAACATTCATGCTGTCAAGGAGTCAACTGGGCATAAGTGTAACAAAGCTGAGCTTCCAATCAATGCCCAGGTACAAGTGAAAGCAGTCCTGAAGCAGGAGCTGCACAACTATGCAATAACTACACATCAACTTTTCACTAAGTAGGAATCTAATGTAACGACAGTGTTCAAAGAACATTAGGTGGCATCAGGTTAGTAGAGGAATTTATGGAACTGAGAGATCTTGAGTTGTTTCGTGAAGGTGGACAGTTTAATGGCCGAATGTGGTTTGCAAGTGAATTCTACTATAGGGAAACCTCACAAGAGAACCATCTGGAGTGACACTTCTCAGGTAGCAGAGGACGTTCCAAGCAGCTTTGTTTGGCTGAACAAAGAAGGTGGGAGGAGATACAGGCCTCGAAGAGTCTTTTGATGGAGATGGGTGCCTGTCCATTGATGGAGGAGGAGAGCGCCGTGATCTGCTCAGCAAAGGACAGCTGACATCTATCATTACCCCTAGGTTCCTGCCAGACCATGATGGAGACAGTACGGATGAATCAAGCTGAACAGCGATGTCACGGTGGATGGTACGACTGGGAGGGAAGACAAGAAGCTCAGTCTTGGAGAGGTTAAGCTGGAAGTGATGGTCCCTCATCCAGGCTGTGATATCAGGCAGGCATGCAGAGGGTGGAGACCGTGGTGTCATCGAGAGAGAAGGTCAAGTCTATCTCGATGTCATCGGTGAAGTAGTGGCAATTTAAATGTGGTGTGATTGTTAGAATCAGGCAAAATGGTTCCAGCACCTCAAAAAGTGCCACCTTCCTGGGATTTTCACACATTGCAATGTCAAGAGTTTACAGAGAATGTGGAGTGAAGGACAAAAAACATCAAGTCATGGGCATTTCTGTGAAGGGTTTCTCTGATCACAGATATATATATATTTTTTTTTTTTTTCTCTCTCCCTCCCTCCCTCCCCCCATATATACATAAAGTACATATATAAATACACATATATGTATATACACTTTCCAAAATGCAGAAATTTATTTATAATCGTTTTTTTTGTTTTTTGAAAAGATTACTTTTATCTTATTACTAAACATTTGTTTTATCTGTATGTAACACAATATAAATAACAGAAAACCCTGCTATTAATAGCTGTACTTGTATTAATAATTAAAATGACATTCTAAATCGACTGCATTAAAAACAAAACTTCCTGCTGATATCAATGTCTTTTGGAGAAGTCTGAAAGACATTTAGAACTAGTTTGGGAGGCCTGAACTGCTCTTCAACTGAATGATTACAAAATCTCAAAGCACAGAACATTTTTTAAAACTGTCCTCTGGTTTGCTTAAAAAGTTAAAATACTTAGAACAAGAATGTGACTTTCTTGCTCAGTGGCTGCTGTGTAGAGCAAAAGTACTGATGCAACATAAGTCCCAAACATGCAAACTGGTACCAGCGGGAAGTAGTAAGATGCAAACCTGGTGTGTGTGTGTGTGTGAGAGAGGCATTACTCTGGTTTGGCAGCACAGTGCCCTCCTGTATACTGGTACAGGGACACATCTCCCCTGAGGTTTCCTATCAGCAGAGAGCTGGGGCCTGCCCAGCGAACAACATTACAGCCTCCCTCTGGGGCATGAGCCAGCCTGGCCACCAAGTCCCACTGGCGGAGATCCCACGTAGCCAGCGTCCCACGCCGGAATGCTACCACCAATGACGATCCACACACGTCCACATCCGAGAACCTATCCGGAAGGACATAGGGGAAACGTTAGCTCGAATAGTGCCAGTTATATGTCTGAGGAACCAGAAGGAGGCGCTATTGCGTCATACCTCCCCGAGCACAACGCAGGCTGGATTAGGCTGCGTGACAAGACGTATCGGGCCGTGATGGGGTTCGTGGCGATCAGAGAGAAGAGCACGCCATCTTCCTGACTGAGAAACTTATGCTGGAGCAACACGAACAGGACACCCTGAAGCAATGTCAGAAAAAAATGCTCTGGTCAGATGCAATGCCTTCTGGGCAATGTCGGTGACAGCCTCCCAGCCATAATCTTCACACTTACATCCTCTGAGTATCCTCTTAGACAAGAGGCTCCTAGAAAGCACTCTCCCAGGGCAAAACTCTGCAGCAGGTCACCAGTCCTCATATTCCTGGTAGCAAAGATAAAAATGTGCAAATAAAAATTCCTTTTACTGTTTCACTACAACACTTGATGATTGTAACGACAGAGGTATGTCTGTCTGGACTGACTAAATGGCATATTTCATAGGCCGCTTATTAGAAAGAGTCGCTGACCAGAGGACCAGATGGCCGGCATCTGTGGAGCCAATTAGAGCGTCCGGCTCTCCTTCCACATGGGCCAGAGCGTGGACACCCTGCCCAGGAGACACCAGGGAGAGCAACTTCTGTGGCCTACAGGAGGACAAGGCCGTCACTGTGCATCACAGACACATCACAGCCAGTGACACAAAGGACAAAGCAATGCAGGGGGTGAATCTCAGCATTCGTACTTGATCGTACTCGTGTTCACATTTACCCGTCTTACATCATCGTACAATGGTGAATACCAGTTCAAATACTAAGAACACGGTAAAAATCCCCGAATGCTGTTCTTGCCCCGCCCCAAAATATCAAGGACATACTGGTTGCATCCTCGCCAAACAAGACCAATCCAATCCAGTTCATTGCTCCCCAAGTTTGTTCTTGGAAGGCAAGTTAGCAAGACCGGTCTTGGCAATACCTCAAGTACAGTTTTTGTTTTCTTGGTATTGGGATTCAACCATAGCCTCCATCTCAGCATTTCTCTGGGGTACCTGCCGTCCTTCGTCAGCTGGGCCACAGTCACCGTCTGAGTCGACCCAGAGGAGGCACAGCACACTAGCCTGCCCTCAGACACCCCTAGCACTGCCTGGATCTCCCCAGTGCACAGCACCGACTGGGAGAACGGGCCTCCAGCATTGACGAAGGAAAGGATCCTGAACAGCGGGACAGATAGACATGACTGATGGCACTATAGTGCCGATTATGAACCAATAAACAAAGAGCGTGAATCTGCACACTGTAGACAGACACAGTACACAGTAAGCATTCCTCCAAAATAAAGTAACATTCATAAAAAGCTAAACATCCCCTTCCAAACATTTAATAAGAAATGAAGCCGATTTCCAGGAAGCAAAGGTCCACATTTTCCTCAGAAATGGAGCACTGAAACGTTTTCAAACCTGAGTTTCAAAGCCGATTTGAAACATTAATCATACATATCTCCACCAACCATCATATTCTCTGTGTTTATTATTATACTTTGTTTTAGTGAATATATTCTCAGTCCCATTTGGGTTCCTACTTTGGGCTATAGAGGTGGGATCCATGTCCGGAGTGCTCCGGGGTTTTTGCCAATGCGTGTGTGTGGTCTTTACCTGGTCTCTCTGATCTCCAGTTGACCGAGAGCAGCACACACATGGCCCGGGGCATCTGGCACAGGGAGCAGGGCAATGACTGGGTGCTGGGATGGAAAGACAAACGTTGAAGGTCCATCCACCCAAAACACACCTTCGATGAAGGAGGCAGAGGGTACCTCGGTGAAAGGCCAGGTGTGGAGCAGACACCACTGTTCAGGAGAGGTTTGTTGCCACAAGGACACGGCCCACTCCCCTGCTGTCAGCACACTCCAGCCCATCTCCATGCGGGCAGCCCATACGTCCACCAGGCAGCGGCCTGCGGGAGCCTGCCAGCACGCAGACTGGATTAGGAAGATGTGTAGGACTGCGTGACTGAGAGTGGTGCTACGGAAGGAGTGGACTTGCCTTCAGAGTGTGCAGAAGTTGCAGGGTATCAGCTGGAGGTGACCTTCGCTCTGTAGGGGGTGCCATGCCCTGAGTTTCGGCCTGCCCTCCCAAAGGCCCCTGGGACGAAGACGGCTGCCCCCAGGGAGGCCATGATTGGCCCGCAGAAGGCCAGGCAGAGTCTGAGAAGTAGCTGTCCAGGTCTTGGTCTGCAGCTTCCGGGCCTGGAGACAGTGACTGCTCTGCCGTCGAGCATTTATGCACGCTGGCAGCCTGAAGCAAAGGCTCAACATCTCTGTGTGACTCCCGGCTTGCTCTGCCCATACTGCCATTCTCATTCACAAGGCAGGGAGCCTTGCCCTCTCCAGCCTCTGGACAGTCCTGGGATGGAGTCAGCAGAATGGCCCCACTGGTATTTAAAGATTCAACGTTGCCCCCCTTCTGGGATGAACCTGGAGAGAGAGAAGGTGCCAGATCCAGCCCTGAAGGTGTCTCAGCTGGAGAACTTTTGGCCACATGCTCTCTCATGGGGGTGGAAGCATCTTTGAGGGTGGTTTGGGATATGGAGGTATATAGGTCCTTTCCGTCGCCGAAGGGGGGTGAGGAATCTATGTCACTGCGGTTCAAGGATGGACTGGGAGCAGACTGGTGGCACTGAGACGCAATACTGGCAAGGATGGAGGAGGAAAGAGAATCAGAGAAGCAAGGCAGAAGTGTTCTGGGTGAATAACTCTGATTCGCCGACACCTCATGAACCTTCTGCTGGACCAACTCAGCAGGAAGGGGGTTCTGGGACCGGATTAGTGCCTTTGGGGTTTGGCAAAGCAGAGTCGGCGGTGTGCCTCCACTAGAGGCTGCCTTTTGCGAGTCACGTGACGTGGAGGGTGTGGCCGGCTGGGCGACGGGACTCTGCACTTTCAGGGGAGTCGAGGCCGAGCAGCTCTGTGAAGGCAGGCTGGAGTGTGGGGAGAAGGCGGGCGTGACCCCCAGGGAGGGAAATGTAGGGCTTCCCAACAAGGGCAGAACGGGCCTCTCACTTTTCTCATTGTGTGCAGGAGTCGAAGAGCTGAAGGTTAGCACACAGGGAGACAGAGCCATCCCAGCAGGACTCGCTTCCAAACCCCCTTCTACTTCCACACAATTTGCAACACCCCCTCTGTCTCCCTCCCCCATCCCGACACCCCGGGAGGAACCTGGGGTGTTCCTAACCACAGGATTAAGCTGACTTGACCGAGACTCCGGTGAAGGTACTCCGCCATCTTCTCCGTCTTCAGAGAACTTGTTCCTGCCCTCTTTTCCACCTGGAAGCCTGATCCTGAAACTCCTCATGGCTGCAGTTGTGGTCTTTTGGGCAGTGCTATTCCTTGACCTCGCTTCCTTAGGGAGCTGGGGGGGACCATCACTGGGCAGGACCTGAATGTGCTGCTGGCAATTCGTCCCGGCAAGGCTGCCAACTGGCCCTCCAGAGCGTCCGGCTGTCTTGTGATGGCCAACCCCCGAAGGGGTCCGGGATCCCCCTCGACGAGTGTTATAGGGGGACTGGCGAGGCAGGCCGGCGTCTGAGCTCGCCGTGGCCGATGACCGAAGCTTGACCAGCTTGAGCCTCCCAAACTCATCATCGGGAAGGTGAAAGTCTTTGACGTCGAAGCGGGAGAGGAGGGCACGCAGGTTGAAGTTACCTCCACTAGATGGGGGCACTGTGGGACACAGGGGTGGCTGCACAGGGCCAGAAGGCCGGAGCAGGAGTGACTTGCATAGATCTGTACCTGAGGAGGACGCAGGAGAAACAAACACATAGGTACACGCAGAATGCAAATGGGTCACAGGTTTTCCTGAATATGCTTTCAGCCATAAAGAGGCTGAAAAAATAAATACATACCTGTCTGTCCACTGTCCTCATCAAAATTAAACCTTGACATTTTTGCTGTGCCATTTGTCTGAAAGATAGGGTATAACTCCTTCTCAGCGATCTGAACATGGTTTCCTGTGTGAGATAATAAATCTGCTGTTATGACAGGCCCCGTTGACGAGGCTTCCAGGGTGGGGGCAAGCTGAGTCGGTGGGCTAAAGTGCTTTCTGGCGGTCCTGCCCTGGCTTCTCCGTCCTCCGCCTCCTCTCTGGCGCCGACCTGCATACCGTCTGGAGACGGCAGAGTCAGTATCAGAGTTCTGGCAGCTCTTAGGTTGCGGAGGAACCTGGTTCTCGCCCTTGCCTTCAGCACCCAGTGCTTGGGGCTGCAAAGTGACCTCAGATGTTTGGCTGTCATGCGTCACACTCCCAGCCGGCCGGCGTCGCCGTCCTCTGCCCATCCTGCCGTGGTTCAGCTGGCTCTGAATCACGGCGCCCAGGTCTACATGGCTCTGGGCAGACGCCATCCTCCGCGTGGTCCTCACGTAGTACTCCACCGGGAACAGCAGCCCTTCGATAACGGTGCAGGAGTCTAGGCAACCCACTTCCCCAGATTCGGATGGCGGGGGTGGGGGGCTTGAGCCTCGCTGCTTACCGACCTCGTCCGATGCTGGACTGCCATCTGGTGGCCTTGAGGGGGATGGCACAGACAGGTCTGCTAAGGACTCACACTTCTTCATGCAGGGGTTGTCTTTCAGACCCCCCTGGGTGGAGACAGATCTATCGAATGGTTTATCGAGTCCTTCTTCCCTTCCTCCGCATTTCTCCCAGGCACTGAGACCCAGAGAGCCTCTCTCCTTGCTGCAGGACAGAACCTCAGGCTGACAGTCCTCAGCAATGACAGGAACCAGGAGGGATTCCCCCTTCTCACCATCCCCCTGCCCGGTGGAACTCTCCCCACTCTCACTCCGCTGAGAGTCTGAGCGTTCCCTCTGCTCCCAGCGCAGCCAGCTGCGCCGTGACCGCAGCCGGTGGGCCGAATGGCGGCGGTGGCCTCGGTCAGATGTTGGGCTCCCTGCCCGGTCGGCCGTGCGGATGTCAGCGAGGGGAGCAGATCCAGGAAGGTCCCCAGGGTGGGTGCACAGGCTGTAGGTTTCAGGTGGCAGACTGAACCGGACAGCCGCACCCCTGCAGTAGACATCAGAGTCACTCGGAGTAACAGAAGAAAGGGTTTCCACCTGGGAAACACCTGTTAACAAGAACAAAGGACTTATTTCACCACTTTGTACTTCCCACAGCTTATCCTTTAATAAATACACAACCCACTGGCTTACTTGGATCAGATGAAGTAACAGTACTCTGTTCCACTTCAGAACGATTCTGCTCTGCAATCCTGCTCCTCACGTGTTTCCGCACAAGCTCAGAGCGCTCAGCACGCTGGGAAAAACACCAAATTACCTCCTTCATAAGTCCACTGTTGTTTTTTTAGGGGGGGGGGGGTGTTCCCAGATCAATAGCTAAATAAACGTCTGGTAATAAGAGATTGTGTATTTTTTCACAATATTGTTGCAGTTTAAGCAACAATACAAACAATAGAATATTCTCTCCTTCACAGAGAGGTTTAGGTCAAGCAAAAAAAAGAAAGAAAAAAACTTACCCGTAATCTCTGAACAGTTCGGTTGTACTCTCTTCGTAGCAAAGCCAATTTTTCCCTTAACTAAAAATAATTATATGTATACACACATCAGCACATGCAAGCAAGATCAGAGATTGTTGATTTCACGTGTAAATATGCAATAAAATAGAAATGCGTCATTACCACTTGATTACAATGTACATTCAAATACATTTGTATATATAGTACAATATATTTGTTGAACAAAGACACAAAAACGAAAATCACCATTTCTGTGTCATCACCGTGTAACAAAGTGTTCAGGCTGTCCTCCATGCTTGCTTGAATCTTATGCATACAATCCCACAGCTGCTGCAACAACAATGACATTGATCATGACAAGCGATCCAACCACCAACACTAGGGTGACCTGATAATCCATGTCAGGACACTTTGAGCCACTTCGGGTTTTACAAACTACTTTCAAACTGAAAGGCTCCTGTGTTTGGCTAAATAGTTCAGGTCTTCTTGTGCTTG
>JAABNX020000106.1:24874843-24920147 GCA_015163995.2 Mormyrus lacerda | reverse complement strand
TGTCCTCCCTGACATGGATTACCTGGTCACCCTAACCAATACCATATTTTCAGCGCACATATAGACACATTATTAGTTATGCATTGTTATCTGTCTGTTCCGGTAATATATCGGACCCACATAACATCGTTAATGACATTACGCAAAAATCTTTTTACCCAACAGCTTTCTGTGACCTTTAGACGACTGGTTGTTAATGCGGGACACCGTAATTTCGCGATCTGGTCTGCATTTCCCCTACCGCCAGTGATGCTTTAACCTAGACCAAACTGGGATGTCAATATTTTGTCCTTTTTACTTATATACAATAACAAAGGGGGATAATTAGAGTAAAATGCTATATTACAAAAGTAGAGACAAGTAAGATGCAAAATTAATCAGCACAGTTGTTTTTATATAAACCAGCAGACCTTACTTACTGTTGCCGTTCCCTCTAAAGCTGTCTCCTAGTTTTTTAAGATTCCACCTTGTTCCCGCAACTTTCGTCAAAGACAAAATTAATCGAATTCGGTTAACATTTAATCTATCCAATAATGATTTAAAATTAGAAAAGTAATTTAAAGGAATATTTAAAAAAATCACCTTTAAATCTTTAAAACAACGAATCATAATATTTATCAGCAGTATAAGCAATGTGGGTAAAAACATGAGAAATCGGTGATCGACAGCATTAGTCTGAAGAGCTTAGCGGAAGTGTTCGTGTGGAGCGGAACTCAGGGTGTGGAGTGTCCCTGGGTCTGTCGCAGGGCGGTATAAAATTATTAACAAATAGCACTGTCATTGTGCGATTTATTAAAGAATCGGTTTTCGCCATGGAATTGAGCGAAATACTGTATAACAAAGCGGAATATATTGAAACGGTATGTTGGGGTTTACTGCATTTGTGTGAGCGTCGACTGCAAATGGATGCTTTGTAGGTGTCAGAGGGTGCTAGCTAGCTGTACTGCTTATTTTTCAAAAATATCTTGATATTCGTGTGACATTACTTGCCTAAAAGATGCATCTCTGACTTCTTCATTTGTCGTCAACAAATATTCATCTACCCTATTCCTTCGCAGGCATCTGGCAATAAAGTAAGCAGACAGTCAGTACTGTGCGGCAGCCAGAACATTGTCCTGAATGGCAAAGTGAGTGGGGAACGTATTTTACATATTGTAAAACTGTGCAATTCTTATATTAGTAATGTAGTCCGTTTCTCATATTTGAATTTTATGGTTTAAATTTAATTAATAATTAAGTCCTGTCGTAGAAACACCACTCTACTCTGGCTGTCTTTCAGACTATCGTCATGAATGACTGCATCATTCGAGGGGATCTCGCCAACGTCAGAGTGGGAAGGCAGTGTGTAATAAAAAGTCGGAGTGTCATTCGCCCTCCTTTCAAAAAGTTCAGCAAGGGGTGAGTAAAATAAGTGGCCGCGTGATGACAAATGAATGAATGGATGAAAATTGATATTAATTTGACTTAGTGATTTAGTGTGGGTGAGGTGGATCTGTTCCTCTAAATTACTGTTTGTGTGTGATGATGTAGGACAAAACATAATTACAGCTACAATTAAAGTGGCTGGAAGAGGTGCTTTGTATATTTGCTGAGTTTTATAATGAATTCTTTTTTCATTTGTCATTGGTATTGAATTTCTCGCAACGTTCAATGTAAACTGCTGAAGCCAAAAAAACTAATAGTGATTCACCACTAGAGGTCAGTATTTAGCTATGCAGCAATATGATTGACGGAATGGAAGAGATTTTAAATCGATACATTTAGGCTTGTATGTATTTTCTCACGCACAGTGAAAGTGGGTTTTATTACCATGCCATTGGCTTGCTCATAGTCATTACTAGTAGATGATGGTATAAGTATAAAACGGTATCAATTAATGTTAATTCAGTTTGTAGAGAATGATTGTTTTAAGTTGTTGTGTGCTGTTCTGTATATTATTTGTCATGACCTGAAGCATGGAGCAGTCTGTATTGCTCCAGAATAATGCAACAAATCCTAACGGATTATAGGAAGGCGGTTTGGGGGGAAGGTCGCAGGATTAGTCTTCACTCTGTTCCATTAGATTGCTAATAATACGGAGATCCGGCTGGGAGGAAGTCCTTTATTACGGGGGCTGTCGGTGCCACAGTGTGTCCTGAGGTCACCGCACCCGTTTCTATGACCACCGTGTTTAAGAAGCCCGGTGATGCATGAACGAAGGTTAGAGACATAGTAATGAGACAGAGGATTATTTAAGACGACTGTAAAAACAGCAACGGTTAAATTGAACACTGGGTATCACGTTCACCCCATCAGCCATGCCGGAGTGATGTCTGCTGGGCGACACTTGAACACCGTGTGGAGATCGGCATATTAAAATGCTCCACCGCTGTTTCACAAGACTTCCGGTTTGTCATTCCGGGCCAAGTTCACATATTCTGTCTCTCTATCCTGATACTGAGCTTTTTGGAAAGTTATATAGGACTTGGCAGGACATC
This sequence comes from Mormyrus lacerda, assembly GCA_015163995.2. Lineage (NCBI taxonomy): Eukaryota > Metazoa > Chordata > Actinopteri > Osteoglossiformes > Mormyridae > Mormyrus > Mormyrus lacerda. The sequence goes on along the minus strand of JAABNX020000106.1, from coordinate 24,917,670 downwards.
TTTCATGTTGGGGACACAAAGGATTTGGTAAATGTTTGTTAGAGATTATTGGTGAGTGCAATGGTTGGCCAAAACACCAGTTTGACCTGTCTGTTAAAAATGAGTACACCTTGGTAAAATAAGGGATTTCCTGTTTTTGTGCCAATGCTGTTTCATATTTTATTTGAGGCTTGCATGTACGTCACATGATTGCAATTTTTAATCGATGTAATCCTGTCGATCATCCAAGCTAAGCTCCTAGAAGGCAATTGTGGTTAGATAAGTTCTGGTTTTACCATAGCATATAAAAATTTTAAAATAGCAAGTTACATTTTAGAAATTGTAAATAAGTCTGTCACAATTATCGCAGCAGTGAAGACTTACAGGAAGTTTATAGGAATGCCACCTGTGTTTTCCACAAGTCAACAGCAACTTGACAGAACCTAATAACATTCATTAATTCGTCCATCTGTCCATTCATGTGTCCGCCCGGCCTCTAATAATTTTTCTTGTTCATTGTCATGCAGTACAATGCACAGGTCCGGAGGGGTGCCAGTCCATTCCAGGGCACCTAATCATACATGCCTGCCCAATCATATGTTATGGAAAATGTAGCCAATGAGCCACAGTATCACACATGAATAGGGGGCAGCATGTGGCTCAGTGGGCTTGGGCAAGACCCATAACTCCCAGCTCCATGGGAGCCACTGCAGGTTGTTCCATTGGTCTCATCTACATATGTGTCATGGAGAGCAAGATGGAGTAGGTGAAAAGGGAATTTCCCCACAGGGATCAATGATCAATAAAGTGTGTAATAATAATAATAATAATGATTATCATTTTTATTTTAGTAAATAAGCATCTTGTACAGATAAATGCACATACATTGGTTAACATATCGATAATGTCCAATTTAAAAAAAAAATCAGGACACCATTGGTCCAATGTGTCAATCTTGCTGGGCCACATTTATCCAATATTCAAAGTTAGCTCCGCCAGAGCTTACTTATACATCTACGGCATTTGGCAGGCACCCTTAGCCAGAGCGACTTGCAGAAAGACGAAACTACTAAAATAACAGAGATGACTGCGTTGGACGATCACCGTTTACCGTAGTGGAGGATGAGGGATTTCTTCAGCTCGTTCGTCATTCACTATAGACTCCCCAGTTGGTGCTGCTCTGCTGATGTCTCTCCGCCTGCATTATATGTGGCCGCTACGCACATTTATGAAATCTTAAGAAGTAACGTCGCTGGCCTTAGTGTCGCTGCGGATTTGTGGAGCTCAGAGGTTAGCTGGTTATCGATAGTATTCGATAAATGGATATGAGTTATCAGCGTTCGGCCAAGATTCCCACCCCGGTGCAGCAGTAGTATGTTGTTATTGAGGGGGTGGTACTGACGGTGTGGCCTCCCGCCTGTGCTCTCTCCCCAGTGTGGCCTTCTTCCCTCTGCACATCGGCGATCACGTGTTCATCGAGGAGGACTGTGTGGTGAACGCCGCGCAGATCGGCTCCTACGTACACATCGGCAAGAACTGTGTCATCGTGAGTGTCGGGCCGTACCCTTAGCGGCTTAGTCAGGGCCTTTCTCGCACCGGCTCCTTGCCGAGCACATGGCTACCTTTATTTGCCTTCTGCATTTTTGTTCATTTATAAGTCATGCTTTAGAAGCAATCACTGACTTATTAAGTAGTAGTTTTATTGCTCCATAGTTTATCAGTTCAGAACTACATTTCGCTCCTCGTTTCCTCAGAAGTATGGGTTAAAATGCCATTAGTCAGCTAACAAAAAGCTTGTCACCAGTTTTACTCACTTGCCTGGTATAAATCGTCTCATATACACCTAAGTGGGCTACCGTAAATTACAAGATAAGACTAAATTACCTCCATGCCCTCTGAAAGTTCTGGCAAGATGTTCCTGTTAAGCTCTCTCTTGCCATTGCCATGTGTGTGCTCACCGTGAAAAGTCATTGTTCAGCTCTTCTGGAGGTTTTCTTTTGCCCACAAACAGTAGCTGTTGATTAGCCTGTTTGCTTGGGGCTACTTATCAGAGATAATACGGTAACTTTGACACTGATCTAAAAGCTGCTGTGCTGTGCTGATCCATATCAGGGAGGGATCCTGTGCTGCTACCTGCTTCATAGGCAACTGAGATGTACAGAGTGTAATTTGTCAGGTGGAACCCGGCAGGTTTGTTGCCAATTATTACAAACACTGACATCAGATGAACAGACGCAGGGTCTGACTGTTACGTGTCTCTGAACCTAGAAGTATAAAGATACCCTCTGTCCCCACACACTTATTTTTCAGGGAAGACGTTGTGTCCTGAAGGATTGCTGTAAGATTCTGGACAACACTGTCCTTCCTCCCGAAACTGTGGTCCCTCCTTTCACGGTGTTCTCCGGATGTCCGGGTAGGTCTGTGGGAGAGCCTGGCACAGCTCCGGAAATCCTTTTTGGTCACGTGAGCAAGCAGTGTTACCTATTACCATAGCGACCTAAAAACCAAGGAAGGAGACCGTTGGAAAGAGATGTAAGCATTATAGGGGTGAAAAGTCCAGCACCTGAGACGTCCATGTTGTCTTGCTGTTCATGCATGAGGATTTTAATATAAAGGTAAGAAGATATTGTGGGTAGTTCGCAGGCCGATCTTCTCCCTGTCATCTGCTCCAGGGCTCTTCTCGGGAGAACTTCCGGAATGCACACAGGAGCTCATGATCGACGTCACCAAGAGTTACTACCAGAAATTCCTCCCCCTCAGCCAGATATAAGGGCTGCATCCTGCATTTGGACCGATATGGACTGAATGGGCAGTGAAGCATGACCTCCCCCCGGATCGTTTTTGCACGTGGTCACACGTTTAATGATGAGCTCGTAGCCTTTCTCCGTGCCCATTTAACCTGTCCGAGAAACGGCGTCGTTTCTGGCACTTTCTCGTTCGATCGGCTGAAAACTGTCCGTGACGTACATGTGTAAAATGGCCACTTCTTTTATCCTGCGTCCGTCTCCTGAATTTGTGCAATCGCTCCCGATAAGCTGGCTCTGTTGTCTCGTACTGGGTGTTCTTCTGCGTCTGACAGGGAGCTGCTCTTTTTCAGCCAGCCTGCTGTCTCTTGCATGCCCCAGTTTGCTCAACTGATGGGGACAGACGTGTCCGCCCACATGTTTACACGGAGACTACTCCCTCTGTGTCCTGCCAGCTCTACTCACAACCACCGCAAGATACTCTTGACCCTCATTTTATGCAAAATGTGGGACCAAAAAAAATTCCACTTTGCTCTTGCCCGCTTTTTTTAATCTTCTGCTTTTATTTAATGGTATATTGTATTTATGGAGGTTTCATGCAGCTTGTTGTCAAAGCGGCGCTACAGTGCGACCCAACACAAAGTGGAAAATGTAGAAATAAATGGCGTATTGTAACATTTTAGTGTAAGGAGTTTATTTTACTAACTGCTGATACCTTTGACCACTTTGTATATTCTGAGAGTACGGAGGTTAATCTTCTTCATTGTGGGTTTCACTCATTTATGATGCTTTTACTCGAAACCTAGCAGCCTTTTTCACAAATTGTAAATCAGTAGTTGGTTATTAATTTTTTTAAGGAAAAAAATGGTCTCCTAGAAGCTTCTAGAAAGCTACAGAGAAACCTCTACCCATCCCTAACCTTAACCATAAGTAACCAACCCGAATACATGCCCCCGGGCACTGTGAAACCAAAGCTAACCCAAATGCATTTTTACTTTTTTGATTGCATTCACAGATTTTTATAAAACTGAGGTTATCCAAATGAGGACCTTAAAACCTTAAAAGTCCCTAAAGTAGAGAAATTTCATGCTTTACCGCACTTTGGGGACAATTTGGTCCTCAAATGTGATCTATGCAAACACACACACACACACACACACACAATATCAGCTTTGTTTATTTTCCAGGCTAGTGCACTAATATGCATTAAGCAAAGCGGCCTTGCAGACAAGCAGTAATTACTGTGAAAGTTTTACGGAAATAAGGCGAGGAGCCTAATTTTTTCCTAGCGTGGACACAGCAAACGGCATGTCGAGCCTGTACATTTAGCCTTTGTTAGTCCGTTAGCTTACTGGAAACATTTATATTCAGTTAAAACGTATTAGATACAGCTTACACATTGAAGGGCAAAGCATACCTTTCAGGGACCTCGCTAATGTGAAAGAGCCAAAGAGGCTGGGGTAATTTCTGACATTATTGCGGCGATTTATCAGTCTCGCCCAAGCAAGGCTGTTTGCTTAGGCTGGCCAGGTCCCCTTCCTGCCAGCAAGCGGTTTATCAAAAAAACCAATACAAGACAGCTGCAAAAGTACACAGAGCATGTGTTGCAAGCAGTACACTTGGTGTTGTAACTGTTTAGACTGTGCCTGGGGGGGGACACAAAAGCGCCTTTTATTCTCACGTGCACCGCAGGTGAGTATCACTGCTGCAAGGTACACCTGATTGTGGGAGAGGAGGACTGTGGGACAGCGGGAGCTCCCTTTGGCCTTGAGTTTACTGAAATGGCTACCTGGTTAAACTGTTTGCCCTCAGCTTCTTTGGTAAAACCTAATGCATTCATAATGCATTCATAGAACATCCAGTTTACCTTCATAATGCATTCATAGAACATCCAGTTCATTTTCACAATGCTATAAGAGAACATTCAGTGCACCTTCATTATACAATCAATATGCATTCACAGAACATCCAGCTCACCTTCATACTTTATTCGTAATGCATTCGATGAATATTCTGTTCACCTTCATAATGCATTCATAAGACACTCATAAGCAGCATGTAAATCTACCTTCAAGCCCTAACGTACTTTAATAGCTTTAATATTTAGAATTTAGAGATCAATAGTCATTGTTGACACACCACAGCACACAGTGATTCCCACTGAGAGAGAATGCTTAAATCTGACAGTGGCTGTTTTTTAATTTTTATTTTTTGGGGGGAAAAAAGTACACTTTTTCAGTGACTTTCAGTTTTTGTTAGTTAACTACTGAGTAGAGTACTGGATTGCTAGGTGAGATGGTCACTATTTGACTACAGAAAATGTGTGTTAATTTCCAAGCGTCACTTAATGATGCCAGTATCTGCTCTCAATATGCCGGCCAATCTGTGCTAGAAGCCGGAAAAAGGACACCTTACATGCTTGAGCCATCAGGATACCATGTTTTGATGCACGTTGCTCCTGTTTCCCCATTGATATGAAGCATTCACAATGGTTTCCACTGCCACTGACTCTGGTGGCTTCTGTAATATTTATATCCAGGGACAGCTGATAGGCAATAGAGATCCTTAATTCTTTTTTGGAACATTTACGTCACTCTCGGGAGGTTTGTGAAGGCAAGCTCTGCCCCCCTCCCCCCTGCCAAATGAGAAGCTTGGTGATGTTGCTCTCGCTCTCATCCTTATTGAAGATCTGGTTGGGTTACCTCAGCTCATGGCTAACTGAAATCCCTTTGACCACAGTGAAGCCTGCCATTCTCCCATTGCCTTTATTAAGGTTGCCAACTTTGGTCAGCTGGCTGGCGTGAGATTTACAACTTGAGACAAGTCTACGCACGTATTTACATGTATATGACGGTTTTATTACCTTGTGAATAATCTATTGGCTTTGCAAACTACCAACACTTTTGATGTACTGTAGGTAATTTTAGGTTTATAATGGAATAATATAGATTTACTTTAAGATTTCTTGCGTGAGAGTGAAAGCATGAGTGTCAAGCCAGATGCTTGAGATTTGGCAACCCTACTTCATCTTCTCGTGCTTCCGCGTTTACAGATGTTAGCTTTCGGGGAGTGTGAGTGTAATAGTACGCCTGAGCAGTAGCTGGCTGGGAAAAAAAAGGTGCACTCGGTTTCTTTGGTTATTTGTCAAAGCCAGTGCTGTGTGGATTAGTGTTACACATGAATAGCGAAGGTTAAATTTCCCTAAGCATGGTAGCTAAGCTAATTTCAAAAGTGATACTATGGTGTTTTCTTCGGCTATTTCTGCCGTTTCACTTGATTTAACTTCAGATTCTCCCCTCTGAATATTGCATCTTTATTCCTAAAAATAAAAACCTTCTTGCCTGAATAGCTTCTCACATCAATAGCATCTTCATGTGACAGAACCACCCCCAAATCACCCCGGGCACTGTAGAACCAAAGCTAAATATTCATTATGGAAACTGACAAACCAAAGAAGAAGGTCATTTAACCCTGAGGACGTCAAATGTCACCCTGATCATTTTTTGGTTAAACAGTTCTCATGGTAGAAGCAGTACATTGAAATCATACTAAGTAGCAATCTTGACAAAATCTGTGTGTATAGGAACCTCGTGAACCGTCATTTGCTTGTTAGCTTAGCATATCACGTAGTGTAGTAATAGTGCAATAACACAGAAATATGTTTTTCTTGTGTTTTCTAATTTCTAATTCGCGGGTTGCTGCTTCCGTTTAGTTTGTGGTGTAATGCGTCACAGTTTATTTGCATGTTGACAGGCTAACTCATACCTTAACATCGAGAAGATGTCCACGGGGAACTCAACCTACATAGCAGTTACAGTTTACCATGTATTAAGGTTAATGTCATGGACACAGGTTAGCACAGCGAGACACGGGAAACATGCAGATACCTGGCCTCCGATCAGGTTAAATGCCACTGTCACCCACAGTACGAATGATTATTGAGCACAGGCCTTCAAACTCAATGTCACCCATTGTCGATATAGCTGAGTAAGTGCGGTATAGTTTATGGAATGAAGGTTTAACACACTCAAAGATCATGTGACTTCGAGGATCTTCATATATAGTTTATGGAATGAAGGTTTAACACACTCAAAGATCATGTGACTTCGAGGATCTTCATATATAGTTTATGGAATGAAGGTTTAACACACTCAAAGATCATGTGACTTCGAGGATCTTCATATATAGTCTAATACTAAACAAATTTAATTTATCAAATATGAAGTGTGGATTTCCAATATCTGTATATGATTTCCTTGTTTAAGCATTTTTTTAGATATACATTGAGGGAAATAATTATTTGACCCCTCCATTGAATTCCTAAGTTCACCTATTTATAAAGGGCCCATGTTCAGACCCATCTGAAGTATGCCAGTGAACACCGGAATAATTCCAACGAGGCTTGGAAGAATGTCATGTGGTCAGATGAGACCAAAATCGAACTGTTTGGCATCAACTCTACTTGCCATGTTTGGAGAGAAAAGAATGCTGACCGTAAGCCCAGGAGCACCATCTCTACTGTCAAACATGGAGGTGGAAGCATTCTCCTTTGGGGGTGTTTTTCTGCCAAGGGTGCAGGACGGCTGCACTGCATTGAATCTTGGAAGAGAACCACCTCCTTTCAGCCAGGGCACTGAGGGATGCATTGTGGGTGGGGCTTCCAGCAAGTCAACAACCCTAAGCTGCTTCAAGAAGAAACAGATTAAGGTCATGGGATGCCCTAGCCAGTCTCCAGACCTTAATTCCATAGAAAACCTATGGAGGGAATCAAGCTTCGTGTATCCAAGTGACAACCTAAAAACCTTAAAGATTTGGAAGAGATCTGCAAAGAGAAGTGGATGAAAATTCCTGCTGAGCTGTGTGCAAACCTGGTGACCAACTACAAGAAACAACTGTGCTTCCAATGGTTATTTCACCAAGTACTAAAGCATGTGTTCCAATGGATTAAATACTTATTTTCCTAAATAAATGACAAATTGGTTTGTAACTGTTACATAATGATTTTTCTGGCTTGTTTTGTTGATCTATCTATCTTTTGCTGTTAAAATAAACCTACCAGTGAAATTATAGACTTATTTCTTTATTAATGGGTCAACTTAAGAATTCAGCAGGGTCAAATAATTATTTCCCTCACTGTAGGATCCTGTGCATGAGTGTACAGCTGCCAAGGCATGTAGCTGGTTGGCAAACATTATCTACTTGTGATAACTTTCACTGACGTTCACCTGAGGCTCAAGTAAAGTGCCTTTAAGTGCCACACTCACCTTCATCTCGTGTTCGGCCGAGACCGGCCCATTTGCAGAGAAAGAGGGCTGTTGGCAAGTTTGTTCCTGTCTATACCTCAACCCAGACCGCACAGCTGGCCTGCGTGCTTGATACTGCAATCAATAAGCATTATAAACAAATAAGGCAAACAGAGGCTTTGAGTGCATTTCCATGAAAATGGGAAAACAGCTTTTATGGCTTAACATCCCAACTCGTGCAGGATATTATGTAGTCATTGGCATTTATGACACTAAATAAAATCAATTTGGTTTCACTGGAAAAGAAACATCAGCCTTTATTGTTTTATATTTCACTGGAAACTCATAAGGGTAATGTGAAAATGAAATTTTCCACAGCAATTTGTCCTCTCATATTTCTCGCTGCAAAAAACAAGAAAAAAGTGTCAAAGTAGTAGACCTGGTAGATCTACATTTCATGTTCTTCAAAAAAGACTTACATTATTACATTATTTAATGACACAAAAGTTGGCACAATGTTTTACGACATGCATGAATAACGAACTTCCCTGGCAGTCTGCAAGGGGCAGACTTCAGCTGGTAAAGCAGCCGCATTATATTCCTTCTGCTGTTGAACCCTGATTCCTAATGTGTGATGTGCAGGACCAGAGGACCAGACACACTCCAAGATAGTTGAAGATGCTGAGGAGAATTACAAACAGGTTTGTAATTATATGTTTGTGGGGACTCTCCATTCATTTCTGTGGGGAAAACTCTAATCCCATCATGACGACCTTAACCCCTACCCAGCACTAATCTTAACCATAAGTAAGTAAACTAAATACAAGACTTTTGGAATTTTTTAGTATTTTGACGGGTTTTGGCCCCACAATGTAATATAAACACAATCCACAGACACGGTTTCATTTGAAAAGGTACACAGACTCTTTGATGGCCATCTTGGGATAATAAGGAATGTGATAAATGATGGAATGAACCTGCAGAAAGGTTAAAGATTTTCCACTTAAGTCCAGCACAAGTGCTGTCAGTCAGCTCCATCCTTAGGAGCAGTCAGCTATGTGCTGTCAGATACCCCAGATCACACAGTATCACCTGCAGAAAACAGGGAAATGGGCAATATCTCAAACAAAGATTTGCACTTCATCTTTCATCAGTGATTTTACTGTTTGATGCTAAAGATTAGGCTTAGGCTATGTTCTCTGGAACTTTCTTGCACATTGTTCAGAGCTCCATAACTTATGCAAGAATATAAAAATGTTTCATTCAAACAAAAAAAAACTGATGTCTAAATCAGAGTTAAAGGATGGATCTAATCTATACCAAAAAATGTATGAATGGCCTTAACTTATATTCCGTCTTAAATTAGGTATATTTCAGTGCCAGAAAAACATTTTCAATCCAACCTTCTGATGCAGTTCCTTTGTCTAATTTTCACCAATCCAACCAGCCCATAGACAGACATGGGTCATACATGTCAACGACATGGCTATAGGACATCCTAATCTCAGAAGAACCACTGAGGAACATGTCCCGCGCATGGCCTGGTGGATCAACACATGCAGCCGCAACACACAATTCGAGAGGAAAATGAGGCCCACAAGCTAATTGGAGAAAATGTGAACGCTGGAAAAGCTAACAGGTACTGGGAGCGCATAGGAAATGTTAACAGCACTGGTACAAATAAGGCTAGGTCTAAAATTAGGGGTGGTTGCTGTTTAACAATGATAACAATGAAATGAGAGGGCAGCTGTTAAATTAAAAACAGCCATGATTTCTTGATTGAAAAAGAAGGGCATCAACCGCTAAGTATGGGACATTAAATCAAAACGGATTGTTAAAATATAAATGAATGAGGATCTAGAAACAAATATCTTTGACTTCAAAGTTTTTTGGGTCAACCAAATTTTGAGAGGAAAGTGCGTCAATAAACTTTGAGTTGTGAAATCATTAATTTGCACATATCTGGTTCATTTCATCTGCCTTTAGTTATCACCGTAACCAGTTTTTGTCAACTTTGTGATTTTATTTGTTGCTGTGCTGAACAGGTGTGGCCTTGGTGGGCTTTCCACAGACTGTCATCTCGATGTCAGCGTCACAGTGCAGAACGTAGTCTTTCCAATAGCTGCCAGGAGACACAGCTGATGTTATCAGCATAGTGCAGAGTTAGAGCACAGCTACAAAGAGATTTTAATTAATTTCCATTATGAGTAATGATGGCAAAACAGGCAAACAGTGGCTAGATAGGCAAAGTTCATTTTCAGAGAAATTTGTGTCATCTTGGATGTTTCCCGTAAAGTTGTGAATCATTACATGATAACAACAGGAAGATGTACTAATGAAACCATAGTTATGAAAAAGCCATATGGATAAAACTGTTGATTAAATTTTAATATATAGATTTTTCGTGCACTTTCATATTTAGTTATTACATATCTGACCTATTTTCTGTATGCCTCGATTTGACCTACATTTATTTTTTTTTAATTGGCTTGTGAACCTTGAGATGGCTCAGTGAAGGTCCAGGTCATTCTGTAAAGAAAGTTTCTTGCAAGACCGCCTAAAAATATGAATCCGCTAAAATGTAAATATGACTGGATTAAATTACCAAAACTATTGATCACTGGGGACAGAAAATGTCACAATACAATAACAGCCACTGGTAACACTTTACTTGAGGGGGTACAAATAATATACTACTATGCTCTTAATTAAACATGAATTAACTGTTACTTAATGTTAGAATTAACTACAGATAATCCTAATTACATGCAAATTACTGATTATGTACTTAGCAGCAAATTGTTGAGGTCAGTGTTAACATAAAATCTAGTTAACCATCGTTTTATAGTGTAAACTAAATAATCATCATCTATTTGCTAGGTGCCGGTAATTATGATTCTACTCTGTTCAGAAAGTACAAATCGAGAAAAAGATTTTGTTTCAACCAACCAGTTGAGACTTTTCCTGTGACTCTGTGACTGTGGCATTTATACCCAACTGGTTCATTGAAACAGTATCTTGGTCTGTATTTGTACCTTCTGAACCTGAACTTTCTCCCTCTACTAATATGTGGGTTTGCTCAAGTTAAAAAAAGAGACATGGCAATTCCTCCCCATGTATCTATTAGTTTTTAGTATTAATGCACTTACTGTACTGTATACACTGATCTCATGTTCGTAAAATTTATGATCTCATCATAAACCAATTGTACCGCATCACTCATCCTAAGCATTCACTGTATTTGTTGGTATAGCTGTTAATTCTATATATCTCTGTGAACTACTGAAGGAACAATTAATGAATGACACAAAAGTGACACACTGATCTCATGTCTGTTCATATTTAATGAATTGCAACGTTTTTTTTATCTCAAGCAGCTACTATATTTGTTCATGGTTTGTACTTTATTAACTGAGTTACTGCTGGGTTACTAAGGAATGGTATTGTCGAGTGTTACTAGGCTGCTAAAAAACAGTTTACGGTGAGTGTTCGGGTTCATCAGAAACAGACAAAGACGCACTTTGTTTGACCTGCTAGTAATGAGGAACAGATCATGTATAAGGTCAAAATGATAAAGACTTGTTTTCTCAGCACACTACACTCCATTCTCTAAGCATGCATCACATTTGATCATTTGTCACGTTTACTCAAAAGAAAAGGAACATCTTAGACATGAAAGAACAATATTGTCTTTGGTGGGTGACAGTAAACAGTTTCATCTTACTTTCTGCCTCAGTAGAGCGTTTTCACACATGAGCAGTCAGCCTCCCTGGAACTGACACACCCGACTGACTGGCCAAGGATGTTTGTTTATGGAAGGATGCCGCACTGCCCACACTGCACACACTGCACACACTGCCCACGCCGCAAACAGAAATGACAAATCCCACTGCATCATAAAAATAACGCCCATCTTACAATTTAATGCAAGCAATTCTCCATTTCTGTTATAGTATATTTTAGTCAATCTATGGCCATAAATGAAAATGAAAATGCTCTATCGATCCAATTAATTTTCATATTCCAGATTAACCATAGCTACCAAGCAACCCTGATCGAAATAAGTTAGAAATTTTGATTTTCCAGGATCAAGATGGTTAGCAAATGAATGACGACAACTGATAAAGAAATGTAGAAAACCATAGAATGGCGAAACAGTGTGAATGTTACTTATCAGCAGGGTGACAAGACGTAGTTTTAAATCTCAGACTGACACCAGTACAGTGGCTCTGCTGTAAGTAGAGTATGTCTATCTAATATTATGTAGGGCTTAATTAATATTAAAAATAATGTTATGGTATTGATATTAGAGATTTAAACTACATATTTTACAAAGTTTTAATTTTAGTCTGCTTTAGTATGTAGAAACCTGAGCACCAGGTAATGTTTAGAAGTTGTTCTCTAAGATTGACTAAGTATTGACAACATACATTGATTAAAGAAGTTTTCCTTGCTTTATCAGACTTCAATCCTGCTTCTAGGATCCTGTTACGATCTCGTCCTAGCAGTGCACCTCACACCACTTAATGTTTCCCATTCTTTTTGAAGGTCATTTTAGATCATTCAATTCATGAGGCACTTCCAGATAAATTCACGATCATCTCTGGCAATATAGAAAGTCACTTCTACCTGGCTGATTTTTGGTGGTTCACAGTGTCTCCTGCTTCACCTTGTTCTGTGTCTTAGAAACTCTGAGCCTATAAGCAGCCTGCCTCACAGTGTAGCCTCCTCCCAGGAGAACCAGGATTAAACAAGGATTTAAAAATGCAGATTTTATTTTTTTTTTTGAACAACAGAGTAGTCTCTTCATGAGAGCTGTATGGGACCCTAGGTGCAGAGTTATTTGCGATATAGTGTAACTGCGCCGACTTGTGGTCGTAAAAATGATACGGCACATAAATATAGCGTGGTAATAACTGTGGATTGATTCGAAGGTATTAACTGAAATTCAGTATATTCGGTCAAAATAACCATGTCCAATTAATGGCTATTTAAGCCTTGCAATAAACTAGCTTCCCGTCCAGGGTGTAGCCCTGCCTTGGAAACCTGAGATGACTGAGAGCGGCTTTACCCTGTTCAAGATAAGTGGTTGAAACATGGATGGATGTGAACATTTAAGGAAAATGCCCTTTTGGATTCACCAAGTGAAACTAAATAAAAGAACTGAAAGCCGTTGTTTATAATACTGGTGTCACACTACAGGAAATGGATTAAATCTACCCCTGTATACTAGATAATACAAGGCAATTTTCCAGAAGTACATTATCATCTAACATATCTTAAGAGAAATAGATTATCCGAAGGTTATTTGATCAGATCTTATATTACTAAAATAATATAGAGAAGGAAACTGATGTTTACTACATATAGGCGACAGTGACACAGGGTTGACTGGTCTGGCCCTGAATGCAGTTGTAACATACGCCCATGTTTTGCGATTGGACAGGGTGTAACTGACGCATGATCTGGATAGAATAAATTGCCCGAACAGGTCGGTAGAAGTTATCAAAGCTCAGACGACCGAGACAGAAACAAGAGACCTTATTGCGTTCGAACTATTTTTTCTCCTAGACTCGGTTGTATCTGAACATAGCTATGTCTTTGATTGTGAAGGAGAAAACTACAGTCCGCTTGGTGTTCCTCGGTGCAGCAGGGGTAGGCAAGACGGCTCTTATCCAACGCTTTCTCCAAGATCGTTTTGAGCACAAGTACAAGCGCACAGTCGAAGAGCTACACAGCATCGAGTATGATATCGATGGGGACAAAATCCGAATCGAAATCATGGACACGAGTGGGAGCTACTCTTTTCCAGCCATGAGGAAACTTTGCATACGCAACGGTGATGCTTTTGTACTGGTTTACTCCGTAGATGACCGGGGGTCATTTGAGGAGGTGCAGAGGCTCCGAGATGAGATCCTAGAGCTAAAAGATGAGAAGCATATTCCATTAACCGTGGTGGGCAATAAAGTGGACCTTGAAAACCAGCGTTTGTTGCGCACTGAGGACATCATGCCCATAGTGGAGTTCGACTGGAACGCCAGCTTTGTGGAGGCGTCTGCTAAGACCTGCGAGAACGTTGTGGGGGTCTTCAAGGAGATCTTACGCCAGGTTAACCTGTCAAGTCGGATAAGTCCCGCATTACAAAGACGCAGGGTGACCATTCCAAAGGATAACATCGGAGTGCGCAAAAAACCCCCGATGAAAAAGCAAAACAGCTGTATACTGTCGTAGTCGTCCTGCAGATGCAGAGTATGCGTTTCTGCGACCCTCTGCGTCCACCCAGCGCTTCCAGGTCTCACAGACTGAGATCGGAACAGCTGGACGAGAAAGAAAAGTCAATGCGGTCAGGAAAATGAGACGAACAGCGAACTTCCCAATCGTGCAACGAGGATGCATACGCTGTGCAGGGAGCTTTTGCAGTGGAACATCAGTAGCTCTCCAAAAATTGACTTGACAGGCGTTTTTAAACTTCACATTTCGACTGAAATATGCCAAACTCTAAATCAGAGCTGTCTTTTTCACAAAGTAGTCTATAAAGTATTATTTAACATATTTATAAATTATTCTGTGAGAAGTGTACAATCAAAACAGGTGCACAATAAATGTAAAGATTACGTGTGGTGTTCATTTCTTTAAACATTTAACTTTACATTGCAGGTTTTTATGACTTATTTTTTTGGAATTTCAGATAATTTCTCCTACTTTATTTGTCTCATGACTTCATGTAATATAGAGGCACAGGGAAGGAATGACGATCCATGCGGCGGGTTACAGACAAAGGGGCTTTTATTAGAAATCAAACACAAACTACACATGAAACAAAAGGACCATGGGCGATCCAAAGAAAGAGTGACCAAGGGGCAAACCTAACATTTAAGGAAACAGTAACACAGAACACTGACCAGATTTGGGACAAAAAGAGCAAACACGCAGCACTGACAATTCACAGTGGAACAGGGCATGGACAAGCACTGATATACACACATACAATTACAAATTACACATGGGTGCAGGAAGTCACAATAAAACACTTTAGGGTCTAGGGTAGGGGTGAAGAACCTGTCCCATGGAGGGCTGATGTGGGTGCAGATGGCCTCTCAATCAGCCAGTAACCGTGGGTCCCCAGGCATGGAGGTGAAATCCACTAATTTATTATTAGTTGATTGAGAGGCCATCCCAAAAAAACGCGCACCCACACCAGCCCTCCGTGGAACAGGTTCCGGACCTCTGGGCTTCACTGGAAACACAGGTGAAACAGGATACAATTAAAAAACTAGGTACCATCAGGAACAACTCACAAAGGTACAAAACAAGCCATACAGAAACACAAGGAAACATGATGAACCGAAAAGGATTATACAACAGAATCTAGGGCACAAGACATGCAATGTTGTTTTTCTCTCGGAACTCGGAAATTCCGAGTTGAGTGACATCACGTCCGACAATTTCCCGTTCGAGCTCCCGTTTGGCCCATTCAGCCACGCAGCAGCCTATGGAGCAGAGGAACACGCTAGGAGCAAAACAATGCCAAAGCTAGGGATATCGAGAAACTGAAGTGTCGACACCTGCTGGCCAAATGGAGAAATCATGTACAGAACGGGGCAAGACAGGAATCGATCCTGACACTTTAGATCAACTTGCTTACACATTTTACCTGAAAATAAAATGCGCAAACTATTCCTTCTATTTCATTTTAGGGTAGCAGAATGATGGAGATTTTATGTTCACTTCATATAATTAGGGGTTTTCTCCTGCAGCCCAAAGACATGAGCTAAATGCAGTGGTGGATCTAAAGGGGTGGACAACCCATATCAATAAATCCGGGCAATCAGCACCGATCCCCCAAGATTGGAAGTTTTTATTATTGGCATTACATCGTTGTGAATACTCTCTCACTTATGTGGCCCCAGAAACAACAAACTACTGATTCTTTTAATTTTTAAACAAATTTTACTTATGATTTTTGTTATAAAATATTATAATATGATATTTTTACTGAAATAAGACTTTGGTGAGCGCTGTACATCAGGCTCCTGATAATCATCGCAATCAAAATTTTTGATAGCCTCTGCTGACTAAATGCCATCTGCAAATTATCCATAGTGTGTGCGTCTATGTGCCCTGCAGGGGGCTAGCAATTTTATGAAGGGTGCACCCCAGCTTTGTGTCCTGTGCTGCCCAGAATAGACTCCGGCCCAAGATCAGGATAAGTGTTTAGAAGATGGATAAATTCCTATTTTACATGTGTTATATGGGGATAGCATGTACACTTGATACAGTCGGGATTTTAGCGCCACCACTGGTGGTGCGAGAAGACAGTGCGGCCTTTCAGCTGAGCTTTTTAGCATCGCGGCTATCCATCAGCATCTGAGCTACAGTATTACAGAAAACTGAACTGTGATTCAAACCCGCATGGGGGTCGCAGTGTATATGTACATCAAGACTAACATTACAGTTGCATGACTGTAAATTGTGTGTGTGGCCACCTCCTCAGTAAATGAAACCAACCATGTGCAATTTTCATATTTAAGGTTAAGGTTACTTTATTGTCATCAGCGACTTTATACATGTACAAAGTGTGATGAGACGTTTCCCTATGGCCCCGGTACAACATCTAGTAACACTTAACATGACACACAACAGGGCAAAAATGTGCAAACTGGCAACACTATAAAGTGCAAAATTACATATTTCAATATTAGAATTTGGTGATCATTGTCAACACACAGTGCGCAACAACAAAACGTGTCCTCTGCATTTAACCCATATGTGACTTTCATAACATAGCAGGGAGCAGTTAATTCAGCACCCAGGAACCAATGCTTGGGGACGGTACCTTGCTTAGGGGTGTCTGGTTGGTGGGGGATTCGATCCTGAAATCTTTCGATTACAAGTGCGCTTCCCTAACCATCAAGCCACCACTGCCCACATAGCACCTATATAACATCCTCCAATAAATAGTCTATCATAATGTGTCAGACACACTGAAATTTTTAAAATCCATTAGTGACAGGAGCTAATTTTAACCTCATCCTCCCACAACCTATCTCAGTTTGAGATTTCCTTTGACATGCTGCGATCCAGCTCCCCTTCATAATGATATTCCCATTTTCTAACATGAGCCGCTCTTGATCCAGTGTCACGAAGACTATATAAAAAGCAGATGGGCTCATGTTCAGTCACTTTATATGGCCCTTCTTTGTAGTATAGGAGGGTACAAATGAGAGCCCCTCAGCACACAGTTGTGAGGAGAGGAGACCCCTTAGCACTTTCAAATGGTAAATAGACCGCTGCTCTGTCCTGCTTTCCACAAGCATTGAAACCAAGCAAAACATTTCATTTCTTTGCAATCTCTGGATGCTTTAAGGATGGGAAAGGCCAAAACATGTCATTATCAATATTATTTTGTGATTTATTGATATGACCATAGAGAACATTAAACAAAAATATGTTTGTTTTTTGAACAGCTTAATAGTTGTGTTATAATGTGGATTACATGCCTGCCATTCTGCTTCGTGATCATATGTATATACAAAAATAGCATTACCCAGACTGCATGGAAAATACCTCGCCTCTCCCAGGAGATCCGGGGGGGGGGGGCAGGGGGGTTAGTGCAGTCTATGGAAAATAAACAGGCGCAGGCCCCTCCTTGCTCTGCTTTCACAAGGATACTAGAAGGCACTCTAAATAAAGAGCAGTATTATTATGGAGAAAGCTCAGCTTAATTCAACGTCCCCTGATTGGTTAGTATATTCTTAGCAGCCTTCCCAGGTTGCATGAACTTAATGAAAAACAATTCAAAACAGAAGAAAGATTAATATCTGCTTGATCAACCTGAAACAATAACCCAGGGTTTTACGTGAAAGTTTAATAATTTACAGGTCCTTTCATATAAAGTGTAATGAACGAAAATTCCATTGAAAATCCTGTAAAGGGATTTTTACTAATGCCCTCAAACACCAAAATCAGGGACAGAAACCGTAACCTGTATTATGGATCGTGCTGTGCTTTAGAGCAGATTGTACCTCTTCTTACGCACTATATTAACGGGTTTCTTTGGAGAGGAAAATTAGTTCGACATTTATAAATTGACTAATGATAAATTATATGTATATGAGAGGTATTGTTGTTAAAACAGCAGATTCCTTTTGCTATATGGAGATTCTTAGATATTATTTAATATAGGCATAGCTTATTTATTTTTAATGATATAACATTATTCATCCATCCAGAAAATATTTATTCAATGTGGGTCGCGGTGATCCTTGGAATATATCCCAGAAAACAGAGGGCACGTTGCAGGATACACCGTAAATGACGAGGCACCTTCAGGACACACACGACTAGATAGATCTATTATTATAATTAATGAAAAGACAAGCGTCAAAGGGGAAAAACAGGGGCGGGTCTTGAGGTGGGGGCTATGCTGTTCGCTGAGAATAACAATGCGTAAATAACAATAAACAAACAATAACATGTCGTTTGCTTCGTAATGCTGGCAATCTAGTGCAAGATCTGTAGATCAAATGCATCTGCCCCCCACCACCACCAAATGGTCTTAAATCGCCATTGGAAAAAACTAGTACCAGACATACTTAGTTTCAATATGGACTTCAACTAACGACTTTCAGACTGCACATCTCGCGACCTCAGCAATCATGCTACCTTTTTAGTAATCTATATATGTTCAATTAAATTAAATGAATATATCGATGATTATAACAATAATAAACATCAACAACATTCATAATGACGAGACTGTAGCAGTGAGAAGTTTTGCTATTATGTGCGTGGGGTGACCTGGAGTCTCCGTTAGTGTAAAAAATTATATTCTATTCCAGTGTTCCTCACCGTATACATCATAAAAAATGGTAAAAATCACGTCAACGTCAACTCCTAAAGGACTAGGGAAAAGTGAAAACAGGATAAACAGGTTATTTTAAAACTTCCCAAACTTCTGTCCATTTAATAAAGTTTTTTCAAATCGAAAACTGGGTATTTAAATCTCAGACCTCCCATCGTGCTCTGCGGCTGCAGCTTGGAATTCAAACCAGAGAACCAATTAGAACATAGCTCGACGAATGGGCAACCAATCAGAGCGGAGCTTAACGAACGGGGCCTCGTTTGAAACGTTGCAGCTTTTCAGTGACTGCAGAGCAGCGGTGTTGTGGTGTGCTGTGGATTTTAACTTATTTTTCCAGTTCAGTATACTATTAGCGAAGAGGATACGGAGGCTTTTTGTTTTGTTTATACTGCTAACTGGAACACAGGTTTTTAGCTCACCGGACAGCTCCTGTTAATAATATTGTGCTTTGAATTATGAATTAGTACTGTTTTGGGACTACGGTTTAACGAGCGCCCCTCTATCCTGACTGCGCGACGGGCTCATCTTGTGTGGCCCTTTGAATTAATTTCGAGTAAGATAAAGCGTTAATACCCCTCAAAATGAGCGCAGGGATCGGCAAACTGGCGAAGCCGGCGGTGCACGCCGACCCAAAGGCAGCAGCTCCCCTGAAGGAGATCCCGGATATCTTGGTGGACCCTCGGACCTCGAAGCGTTACATGCGCGGACGGTTCCTGGGCAAAGGCGGATTCGCCAAATGCTACGAGATCACCGATCTGGACACCAAGGAGGTGTTCGCCGGCAAAGTGGTCCCCAAGTCGATGCTGCTTAAGCCTCACCAGAAGGAGAAGATGTCCATGGAGATCACCATCCATAAGTCGTTGGAGCACCCCCACGTCGTGGGGTTTCACGGTTTTTTTGAGGATGACGATTTTGTGTATGTCGTGCTGGAGATCTGCCGGAGAAGGGTAAGCTGCCTGCCTTGCGTTGAAGTATTTATACAGTGCTGCTAGTACCTGGATTTTCACTCTGTCATACAGCAGTTTGGTACTTGCAAAATGACCCCGGATATCTGACAGGCACGACTGTAATTACACTAGATTATATAACTTTTAAAGCTCATTGCTTCTTGGGTCTTCACTGTAGGGGTAGTTGCCCGTGCTTTGGTCCAAGGGTTTACAATGCTGCCTTGTGGCGTCAGCCTTTCTTTTATTTGAAGCATGTACACGATTTTGTACATGGCAAGGTCATTTCCATTTAAAAAGGAAATCCTGTACGCCTACTGTTTCCATGAGAATATGGTTAGGGGAAACTCTGCCTGGAGTTGCTTTGTCAGTCATTTCTTTACATGAGGGAAAGATATTGTGTACTGAAGACCTTACGTGGGGTGAAACCGTTTCCTCCAAACATCAGTCCCTGTTGGAGTTGCACAAAAGGAGGAAGGCAGTGACTGAGCCGGAAGCACGATACTACATGAGGCAGATGATCCAGGGCTGTCAGTACCTTCACAACAACCGGGTCATCCACAGAGACCTCAAGCTGGGCAACCTCTTTCTGAGTGACGATATGGAAGTGAAAATAGGTAAGGCGGGCGGCTTCTATTTAGATCAGAGGGTATTTCTATGCCTGCCTCGTATTTTGGCATGAAATGGTTGCATTCTCATGGTCTGTACTACTACTGTACCAGGCAGAGACGCTTTTGTTTCTCCCTCAGGTGATTTTGGCCTCGCTACAAAGATTGAGTTCGATGGCGAGAGGAAGAAGACACTGTGCGGGACGCCTAATTACATCGCGCCAGAAATCCTGTGCAAGAAGGGTCACAGCTTTGAGGTGGACATCTGGTCACTGGGATGTATCCTGTAAGAATGGGCTCCCTGATTCAATCTGATAACTGACTAGCATCTGAAGATCTTTCCCCTTGTGCCCAATCATTCCCCATAAATCACTTTGTATCTCTTTCTGCAGCTATACTTTACTTGTGGGGAAGCCTCCATTTGAGACATCCTGCCTGAAAGATACATACCTCCGCATCAAGAAAAACGAGTACATGATTCCACGGGTGAGTGGCACCATGCTCCTGTAGCTACAGTCCTTGCATTTTGCTGGCGTGCCTTCCACAGCCTCATGTGATGCTCTCCTCTCCAGCACATCAATCCGGTGGCAGCCTCGCTGATCAAGAGAATGCTAAATGCTGATCCCACCCTCCGGCCCACCATTGGTGACCTGCTGTCGGACGAGTTTTTCACGTCGGGGTACATCCCCCTACGCCTGCCCACCACCTGCCTCACAGTGCCTCCCCGCTTTTCAATCGCTCCCAGTTCCTTAGAGTCAGATCACCGCAAACCTCTCACTGCCATCAACAGAGGTATGATGTCCATGGCGACTTTCTGACGAGTGGTAGACAAACGAGGGTCGTGTGTTGAGAAATCTTATGATCTGGCCTGCTGCTGGTTTTGTACAACCATCTGTATATGCTTATAAAGGTTATTTTGGATTTAAGACCTATGTATGCCCTGACTTCCATATGAAATCTTGATACCATATTGTTTCTTTCCTTATGTCTATCAGGTGATGGGTATCTCCACGATGTTAAGTCGTGCTGATCCCCTAAGCATGCAAGTGACTGCACTCCCCTTAATTTGCAATTCAGTGAAGTGTAATGTGGGCTGTTCTTTGTTCAGGAACTGACAGTCCAGTAGAGAAGGTAGAAAAGATGGACCAGAAAGAGCCCCAGCTTAAGTCAGTATTACCCCGCTGTGTCGTGCATGACCCTGAAGCCCCTGTGCATGTATGTAGAATGCACAATTGATTGCTCACGATCTTGCAGGGATGAATCGGAGCCTGCAGATTGTTACCTTTCAGACTTGTTGAAACAGCTTGCCACATTTAATGCAGCCAAGCCCTCTGAGAGAGCAGTAATCCGTCAAGGTAAGAAGACACTTCTGCCACTAATCTCTCGTTTGAACTACTTGAACTGTGCCTCTTAACCAAACTTTGCCTCTTGTAGAGGAAGCTGAGGATCCAGCCTGTGTTCCCATCTTCTGGATAAGCAAATGGGTGGACTACTCTGATAAATATGGCCTAGGTAAGGCTAGTTCTGTCCTACACATATAAGTGCTGATCTATCTTTCCTTGGAGCTCAGATCTCACATTGTCTGTACAGGATATCAGCTCTGTGACAACAGCGTGGGTGTGCTCTTCAATGACTCCACACGGCTCATCATGTACGACGACGGGGATCGTCTGCAGTACATTGACAGGAACTCCGAGGAGTCATATCTAAGAGTGCGGTCGTACCCATCCATGCTCACCAAAAAGGTCAGTCCTGAAACACTTTGAGCTTTCGCATTGCTAGAGGGCACTGGTTGTTTCAATTCTCATGAGGTGGTGTGTTAAGTGGCCACGTTTCTCCAGCTGAGGGTGTCTGTAGTAAACTCACCCCCGATCCCCAGATCACCCTGCTGAAGTACTTCCGTAATTACATGAGCGAGCACCTTCTGAAGGCTGGGGCTAACATCACTCCACGGGACGGAGATGAGCTGGCTCGCCTGCCTTACCTGCGCCACTGGTTCCGCACTAAGAGCGCCATCGTGCTACACTTGAGCAACGGCACCGTGCAGATCAACTTCTTTCAGGTGAGGCTGCTTTTATCGTCAGCCTGTTCCTGACTTGGCCCGCCACTGTAAGCGGACCATTTGAAGCTGACTTGGCTGTTTTCTTCTGTGCAGGACCACACCAAGCTGATCCTCTGCCCTCTGATGGCTGCAGTAACGTATATCGATCAGAAGAGGGAGTTCCGCACCTACAGAATGGCCCAGATTGAGCAGTACGGCTGCTGCAGGGAGCTAGCCAGCCGCATGCGTTACGCTAGAACCATGGTGGAGAAGCTGATGGCTTGCAAGTCCTCAGTGGGACGTAAGCCGACGACGGAGGTGGAACATGCCTAGGTGCCGCCTCTCCTCGATGACCTTTCTCCATCGCTCTTCTTAATTTTAAAATTTTGTTAAAACATACAGGCCTTTAAAATTACGCTGGGTAATATCTGGTTAAACTGTTGTTCAAAGGGTGTCCTGTGCCTCTCCCCCCAACTTGTGTATACTTGAACTTGAATGATGTTGTTGTGTATTGAACAGTACATTTTTTACAATACAATTTCCTTGGTTCCCTTTTAAATGTACACAATCCCCCATATTAATCAAGATGATAGGATGTGTCGTCTTATCATGTTATTACTCTGTGTGTGTCGGCTGCCTTCTGTACAAAAGTCCACTGTATAAAATCCTAGGTGGGAGAAATACAATGTTTACGTGAGCTTTTAAGTCATTCGGTATATACCAAGTAAATAAAGATGTTTTCAGAAGTAAGTTGAAGGGATTTTTCCCCCCTCCCACCATCATTTGATTAAAAAAAAAAAAATCAGGACACAAAGCTTTAAAATATATTTATTTCAAAATGATACAAAAGTGTCCCTGGTGGTATTGAGTCCTATGTACAAAACTTGTGCTGAAAGGCTAAATTTACTCCAGATAAAAGGGTAAAAGCCACATTATACAATCATTATGCTCTTTGCTTTTATTCCTAGATTTAGTTATGCTATAATGTTTTGGAAAAGGTTTAATTTTCCTGTTGGTGTAAAAAATCTAAGCCTTCAGGTCCAGGATCGAAGTTGTGTACAGGTCACATTTAAAAACTGGTTAAATGACTGGTTTTCATTCAATCTCTCTTTGAGCGGCATTGAAATGTATACTTTATGAGCAGCAGTTTTCTGTTAATATTACAAGTGCAAAAGTCCAAGATCTATACCAATGGACAAATAAGGACTTTTGCCTCTTCATGTTCTACATCTGTAGCTAGCTGTATGCTTCCTTTATTTAAAAACCCAATGCTTTCCACAGGGGGTGGGATGCTTCAAAGTTAGTCAAACAACTAAACTATTTTAAATGTAGTATGCAACAGGGTGCAAGTAATATACAGGGCAAGCCCTGTGTCTTTTTAATTTAAATCAAGGGGTTTTTGGTCTTTTTATGCTTTTAAACAAATGCTTCTCTGGAAGACTGGACAGAGGCTCTTCTAGTTTACCATCTACAGCGATGATACTCACATCCATGATCTCTTCACATCCATGGGAATCAAGCCATTGTTAGGCACCAAAGACTGAAAGGCTTTTTTGGTTTTCCAATGTGTAACTCTTCTATGGGTAAAGAGTGTAGAGTTTGAGTACTAAAAATGTACACCTATGAAACACTCCCATCAGTCGAACTTAACAGGAAAGAACGAGTAGTCTGGAGCAACTGCAATTTCTCAGTCGTCCTCTGTCCATCGCTGATGGCCTGCCAGCCTGCCTTTACGTTTGGGCTTACGCTGTTCCCAGAGTATTTTCACCACTTGCAGTTTCCACGGATGTGTAACTGAAAGGAACATTCCCTCTGGCTGGAGTGTGATACGTGATACTCTCGGTAGTGGGGGGATGATCTCAAGAGTGACTCAACTGTCACCCTGATGTTGTGTTACTCCTTGAGGAACACGGGAGACGACGTGGGATAATAGGTGTGGAAGAGACGCTCCTGCGCACATAAGTGCAGGGCAGTGTGCGTGTGCAGAAGCAACCGCGGGAAGCGTGAGGTGAAGTAGTGCACAAAGCCTTCGGGCACTTCTCCAAGAGTTTCCTGGACTTCCAGGGGCAGCTCGTGGTAGTGGTGCTTCTAATGAACACAAAGACACCATAGCTACTAAATAAATATGAGCATCCAAAGATATGAGGCATATTCTAGTGTGTAAGGACCATGTACCAGGTGACACTCAAGTGAAAATCACGGAATTATTGTTTTCAACAAAACAGGCTTTTTTAAGTTATAAGATGTCATTTTACAAACCTTATTCCTCATGGCTCTCAATAAATCTCGAACTGAGTTGCCCTTGTAAGTGCGAAACTTTCTGAGATCTGGGGGGACACAGGATACCTGGTCAGTCCTGCCTCTGAATGATGCCCCCCCCCCCCTTGGTGGTCGGGTGCACCACACCCACTTGTCTGCAGCGGCACTGAGATATGCATCCTCCAGTTGGTGCGGACCACCATCCTACCCGTCGACTCCAGCCTCAGTACGAGGGGGCTGTCCGCTGGCTCCTTCTCCAGCCGGTCACTGACATCCTGCAGGGCAGAGGTAGCCTAACTTCCTGCTCAGACAGACCGACTTGCTTCGTTTTGACAGCTCCCTAGCGGCCCCCGCACCTGAAAGAACTGCAGCTGCTTCTCAGGACTCCAAAAGAAGGGGTGCTTGAGGATGCAGGAAGCAGATGGACGGGACTGTGGCTCCGGGCTGATCATCTGCTCAACCAGGTCTCTGGCTATCACGTCCTCTGAGGCAGGGGTACACAAACCCCAAATTAGGCTTTTGTTGCTTCCAGTTACTTTTTAATTTTAAAGTTAACTGTAATTTTACATGTTCGAATAGTGTTCTGTATGGCAGTCGTTCTTTCGTTAAATTGACAATATTAGCCAAAATTTTAAAAACTCACTCAGACTTGTCTTTGCAAAGTAGTGCTCTTAATACTACAGTTTTCCAATAATTTAAATCATGCAGCCTTGTAGCCTTTTTTGAAAACTCAACATGATTTTCCTTAGAGAACTAAAAGAGGGATGAGATCCCTCATGAGGAGCAATCCAGAAGAGGATGCTTTTATATTTCAGCCAGTGATCAAACTGTATGGTACATCCTCTGCGCAGGTCAGGCAAAATGTTTCAGATCTTCATTCATTAAAGCATTTTTTGTAATGGTAAGGCTGGATGCTACTTGGTTTTTCTTATATTCAGGGCAAGTATCTGTACCTCATCACTGGCTCTAAGTCATGCTCGTTTATTTGAGAAAAACAGCAATGTACTGGTGCTCACCATGACGGTCTTCCATGAAGTGGCCCAGGATGTAACTGCCAGCTAGAATGTTAGCTTGCCGGTGAATGGTGTTTCCAAACGGATGCTGCCCCCTGGAGACGACATAGTAGAAAACGCATCCTGCCGAGAAGATGTCCACCGCACTCGTCTGCAGAGAAGAAGGATAAGACTAATGACCTAACGGTCAATGATGTGCTCTACCTCATGTCGAAAGGTAGACCTTTCAGCTATATCATCGGTGCCTTGGTGCTGCAGTGTCTCTCCCACTCCAGCCTCACCGGGTTGTCCCTGGGTGGGTCAAAAAGCACTTCAGGGGCAATCCAGCCTTCAGTACCAGGAATCCCAGAGCGTAGGCTGAAGCTCTGCCGTCCAGCAGGCAGCTTCTTACACAGGCCAAAGTCGGAGATCAAGGCTCGCACTTTCCCCAGTGGCCCCGGCATGGACAGCAGGATATTGCGTGGCTTCAGATCCCGGTGCACTGCGGATGCCGAGAGGCAAATCAGTGAAGGAAAAGCCCACAGGCAATGGCGGTGCATGTACCACACCAAAGACCTTCTAGATCCTCGGAGCACAAAACTCACCAATGTTGAGAGAGTGCAAGTGGCTCAGGCCACACATAGTCTGTTGTAGCAGAGTCACAGGGTCCAGGTTCAAATATGGACATTCTGGGTCCTCAACATACTGCAGACAACAGATGAACATCCTTAGTATGTTATCTGTATCACACACACAAGGTTTGTCACTCACCCACCATTTATCTGTTCAGAAATGTACCAGGGACAACGAGGTTCAAGATTGGGTACACCCTGGACAACGAGGTTCAAGATTGGGTACACCCTGGACAGGACTCCAGTCCATTGTAGGATACAGACACAGTCACACTAAAGGCAATTCATTACTCACTGAGTATTCAGTAACTCAAGACACTTGAAAGTGACTCGTGAAGATAAAGGATATACCAATATGTAAGGGTAGAACCTGCGTGCAAGCCTGCCTCACCTGCTGCAACGTCGCTGCGCAGAGCTCGATGGCAATGTAGATAAACTGCCGGTCACGCTCAGTACAGAAGTAGCGAATGACGTTGGAGTGCTCGTCCGACTCGCGGAGGAGCTGCACCTCACGCTCCGCAAAGTCGAAGCATTCGGGCAGGATGCGCTTCACTGCCACCTTCCGGCCGTCGAAGCTGCCCCTGAGTGTGGAGATGCTCAGGGTAACCAACATGGATGTGCCGGCATCGAGCTGCTAAGCCTGAGCCAACTGTCAGCTTCCTTCAAGGAAATTATGACAAATCATAAAATGGCAAAAGTAACTGACAACTTCCCAAAATTTGACGCTCACCGAAACACAAATGTGCCCTCTGCCCCATGTCCCAGCACCTCTGTGGGGCTGAAGGAGATCTTCCCCACCTCCATGTCCCCTGCCCCAAGTCCATCTGCAGACAAAGACAAAGAGTGAAGCCACCATAATCGCCACGATCGAGTGTCAGTAAGAACTAGCCTGGCTTGTTCACCTTGCTCTTGGGTGTCGGGGGTCAGCAGTGAGATTTGTTGTGCAGAACCATTCGAAAAGCTGTGTCTGCTTCCATCGCTGCTGCTGCGGGGACCTGCTGTCTCGATGGGTGATGGCGAGACCTGCTGGTCCTGAAGCTGTTGCAGCCTGGACTTCAGGACCTCTTCCAATTGCTGCTGCTGAATCGTGTCCTGTTGGGCCATGCGCTTCCATACCCAAGGCGATACCGCACACATGTGTTTGCATGATATGGTCACATGTACTTGAGTAACATGAATGGTCATGAGATTAGTTTGCTTCTGACTGTAAATCAGAACTCACCCGTGGATAGGTGAGCACAAAAGCTAGCCAGCCCCCCACCAGTAGGGTAAGCACTGCTAGAGTGAATGGGTCCTGGATAACGCTCTCCGGAAGAATGGCTCTCAGTGGCACGCTACTTGCCCCCCGGGAATCCCTGTCCACCAGAAGGGGATCTCCTTCCTTGTTTTCTGGAAGCTGCTATGGAGTAAGAAGTTCCGGTTAAGAACCTGAGTGTCTTTCATGGAGGTCCGGGTGCAGGTGAGCACTACCCACCTGGTGGTTTGGAGCTCGCGACCCGGACTGCGGTGGGATAACCGCCTCACCGGAACGCTGAAGGTTCTCCGGGAAGTCCCGGAGCATGGTGGTGTGGGCCATGGGAGGCAGCTCATGGTGACCTGTGGGTGCAAATCAAGCTTCATGTATCAAGTATCATCATTCCTACTGCTACATAGCAGATCCTCTTCTATAATTATTCTGTAACATTTGAGCCGTAAGTGATGTATCATGTGTAACCAAAGCTCAGCTTGTTATTCTAAGCTTGCAGTTAATTAGCAATAAAACCACCACACAGATATACACCTAGTTGCTGCTGTTTTTCGGACGTGGACCGTACCGATCTGCTCCGAGACCTACCGATGAGCAGCCATTGGTTGTGTATGCTATGGCTGCTTCCCGCTGGGTACTTGACGTCCGTGCTGGGTGTGATGGCGCACTCGCCCCGCTCTCTTACAGTGACCTCCTCGGTCGTTGGCCCCTCAATCCTTGCCAGCGTAAGACCACGAGGCTACATTGGGTACAGGGTGTCAGTTGTTGTCCCTGCTGCTGAGTAAATGACAATCTTACAAACTGTAGGTTTACAAACTTACCAATATAGACACACCCTCATGCACCAGTGATGTAGAAGCATAAAAATGGGAGTTGAGTTTTCCTACATAGAGTGTAGGTCTGAAGAAAAAAAGAGTAGCAGGTGTATTTATACAATTTTTAACAACCCAGTGCCACAATCCAATGTGAAATAAAGACATTGTGATTTACACGAGTTGAGTCTTCGTGCTGGCCTGTTCCTTGGCGAACTGGTAGCTCCACCTCATGGTGTGGATGTGCTGAGAGGTGAACGTGAGGTAGCGGAGCGTCTCCATGGCCAGGTTGAGGTGCGGGGCACGGCGCAGGCTATCCTGCATCCACAGGTACACTCCCACCACGGGCGAGTCATAGTTCTGCATCCACAGCACGTCGCCCGAGTCCCGGTCCACTGTCACCATCAGCCCGTCCCCGCTGGACGCAAAGTGAGCCATTTCTTTTGGTAAGGGGGTTCATGGCACACAACACAAACACATGGTTTAGGTGGAGATATTCAACCCCTTTTCAATACAAACCCAGCTCCCCAAACATCCATGCAGAGACACAAAACATCCATATACTTCGTGAAGGAATATTATTTGTTTCCCTTCCTATATCAAGGGCTCCTCCTTAATATTGCACTGGGGGATATCAGTCAGAGGGGTGGTGGTGGGTATACGCAGATATACAGCGCCCTCCACAATTATTGACACCCCTTGTAAAGATTTGTAAAAAAAAAAAGGGTTAGAAAAAAAATCCACCTTTTGGTAAAGCGGCTTCATGTCACACTGAAAAATTAAGAAAAATCCAACCTTTCATTGACATAAATTTATTCCAAGAAAAAGAAAATCCTTTATCAAGAAGTAATTATCTACACCAAAAACACATGTGCCATGATTATTCCGCTCCACTCCAGACATTTCAAAGAGGCAAGAAATCAGCAGCCGAAACCACTGAAGTGCATCGAGTGCTGCTCAGTGACGACAAACACAACACGCTTTACTGCTAGTACACTCCACGCTCGCGGTCACAGCAAATGTCCGCACGTACTGTAGTTGTACTTGTCGTCGTACACGGGGGCGGAGTAGTCATTGTATGTGGCGTTCCAGCGCAGCTCCCGCGTCTTGGTGTCATACATGGTGATCATGTATTCTAGAGACACAGGCAAAAAGAGAGTCACGTGAAAAAGTCTGTCAAAAACCATTTATCTACCAATTACACCTGTATTTGACCAGAAAAGTACCACTTAACATT
Source organism: Mormyrus lacerda (assembly GCA_015163995.2). Taxonomy (NCBI): domain Eukaryota; kingdom Metazoa; phylum Chordata; class Actinopteri; order Osteoglossiformes; family Mormyridae; genus Mormyrus; species Mormyrus lacerda. The sequence goes on along the minus strand of JAABNX020000106.1, from coordinate 24,888,069 downwards.
AAGATAACATACAAACTGTAAATTATATTAATGACTTAATCAACTTAATGAGGTATCAATTAGCCAAATGAGATATGTTAGTGGTCAAGTTCAACAAAGTTACATATGGGCATACTGGGTAGTAATTGAGGGTACTTGAGGAGAGGTTTGAACACAACACAACTCCATTTTAATGCAGATCCAACTCCCCAAACACACATGCAGAGAGACAAAACAGCCACATGCTTCATGAAAGAATGTGACTTGTTTCCCTTCCTATCCCAACAGCTCCTCCACAATACTTCACTGGTGCATGCCAAGCACAGGTTTACTTCACTGGTGCATGTCAAGCACAGGTTTCCAAATGGAACACTGACAGACAAACAAGTCACAATTTTACACCAACACAACACAATTCTTTGGTAGCCTCTTGCATGATACTGTTGGCAATTAAAATGTAAAGAATGTTTCAATCCATGAAGAGAGTACTTGGATATGCCAACCAATGTGTCTCCAGTGTCCCTGTGTCCTCACAGAGATACCAGAGGCACAGAGATTATCTAGGCAGCTACATATGGGTAGAGGGTAGGTCATACCTGTGCGGCCAATATAAAGGAGGGGGGTAGAGGGACAGACCGATTCAGAAGAGCCCGTGGTCAGGCTGGTCTGCTTCTCCCCCGTTTGAGGGTCCACCACGAACCATGTGTCCTGCTTCTTCCCTGTAGAACACATGAACAGACGGTGACCCCCATGCGGAGGAACACGCGACGTCCACAAACACGCGTGAATCTTTACCTGTGTAGAGGACTCCGTCTGAGCTCCGACAAGGAGATGACCGCACCAGCTCTGGGATGGTGAACGGCAGCTTCTGGAGAGAGACAGGGAAAATGACCCCGGCATGTTAGAGCAAGCGCACACCCCTGAGAAGAGTGCAGGATCTCCCACGGTTCCTTCGCCCATTGACAGCATCGGCAGGTCCCACTCACCATTAGACCTTCCTTATTCTTGCCTCCAAGCACATAAAGGCTCCCGTCGTTGGGATCTGGCAGGAAGCCAGATCTGAACAGCACATAACAGTCATTAAATATGACAAGAACATTTGATGTTTTCCTTATTTACAAGTAGATCCACAGGGAGATACCACTGCTACCAGAGGCATTACTGTACTGCTTGTGTTTAGCTGTGAAGGAGTTCATTAAGGGACTTACTCATCCCAGTAGACGGGAACCTGGATGATGGGATCTGGAAAAAAGGCAGGGGAAAGGTGTGGTGTTTTGTAAGTATTCTATTGGTTCAGTACATGGATGAAATGATAATTATGAGTAGAATTCTGATCTGACCTTCTTTGAGCGTCCATTTAATCTCCCCGGTCTGCTTGCTGACTGCATGCAGGTTCCCGTCCAGCGTGGATACAAATAGCAGGGACTCGGGGAGGGTCACGGAGCTCGCAGTGTCACACTGTTCACAGAGACCAAGAGACAAGGCATCGGAGATACGGAGATGGGAATCAGGCCTTTATGTCATTACAGCTGTCATACTGTACAATAAGGATGGGATCTGTGTGATGTGTTAACCTAATGAAGATATCTGAGTCCTCTCAGTCCATGGCAAGAAATAAAAGGAAAACAAGTATACCATTTCAAAAACAACACCTTGACAATGTTTGACAAAGACAAGTGCCAGAATTAATCAGAGGGAAAATGATGCCAGACATGGTTATTTGCAGGACAACAAAAATCTCTTTCCACATAATCACCCAAACACTCTACTGCTGAGTCAATGAGTCTAAAATGGTCTTTCCTCATTTTGAGCTGTAGGATTGTGTATTTCACTTCCAAACATTCATTCAGCCATTAAAATGACTGGGATATAGAACTACATCTGCTCTGCAAGTAGATCCTGTCACAGATTAATGTGCACCAGTGAAAAGGCATGATATTCTTCATCGTGTCCTCCTGCTTTCAAAATGGCCACAATTGAATTAGCATTAACATAATTGTCATAAATTTATCATTTGTCAAACATTTCCATCAAAACAGACTGTCAGATTTCATAAGCACTGAGAGAACGGAAATTAAGATGAGTTATAACCTATTCCGCACGTACATTGCTGAAATAACAGACAACCGCACAAAAGTATACGTAACAAACGCCCGCGTTGTTCTCATTACCGCGGTAAGCAACTGCCATGTTCATTTCTTTAAATTATGAACGGACTCGACCTGGATGGAAACCTGTTGCGAGGAAGCATTGTCTAATAGGAAACAATCGCTCCACCTCACATGCGTGTCAGCAGGGGAGGCTTGTCCCCCACTGAAGGTCGAGCTGCGGGCACACTCTGCCCGTTGCTATGGTTACCATGTTGGCGCAGTGCACTCTCGTTTTGGGCGATGAAGCTTCTGCTCACATAGAGGACATTATTTTGAGCATCTCTTATGGCAGAGTGACACCTGGAGTGCAGATGTAGCCATTCATTATCTGTAGACTGTGATCCCCCGCCCCTCCTTGACTGACAGCGGTCTAGGACTCCTAGGACCCTACCTGATCTCCATCCTGAACCCCAAACTCAGAACCAGACAACAAATGCTGGGAGACTGACTCCAGCCACCAGCGAATCAAATATGTGAATCAGTACTGACCTCAGTACACAGATGTAAGTGTGGTTTGTGAATCAGTACTGACCTCAGTACACAGATGTAAGTGTGGTTTGTGAAACAGTACTGACCTCAGTACACAGATGTAAGTGTGGTTTGTGAAACAGTACTGACCTCAGTACACAGATGTAAGTGTGGTTTAAGCTTCTGCAGATACGCAGGGTTTACATTCTCACTTTTAAATCAGATATTTTTATCCATAGTGATTTACATTTGCGTAAGCAGTGTCAGCCAGTGCCTGGAGGAAAACCACACAGCCAATCCTGGGATTTAAACCTAAAACCTCCTGATCACAGACACAGTGTTTTAACCTGCTGCCACATATCGAATGAAACAACTGAAGAGAAAAAGAATCACAAGGTAGATTAATAACTGGGCATAAGTGCAATAATACACCAAAGAGACACCAAATCATGCAGAAAATAAATGTATATATAAATAAATATATATAAAATTCAGGACTGATAATGGATTTGTATCATTGAATGTTTGATCAACTGATGGCTGAAAAGACAGACAAGGACATAGATAAGTAGATAATAAAATCATTAAGAATGAGATCATTTGTATCTCTAAACCATGATGCAAACATTCACAATCCCGCGTCTGAGATCTGGAAGACAGAACCACGATATTCAACCCGCTTCTTTAGCCACAGCTCTGATCATACTACCAATGTTACAAAACTAATTTTTCATTTAACAATTAATATGGGGGCAGCATGTGTACCATAATCACAGGTCGCAGGTTCAAACCCAGCCTCAGCATGTCTGCGGGTCCTTGAGCAAGACCCTTAACCCCCAGCTCCCTGGGCGCCCCAACAGGTGGCAGGCCTTTTTTTTCCCCAATAAAGGAATTTCCCCACGGGGATCAATAAAGTTGTGATTATTATTAATACTGTAACACATGTAAACTACAAAATAATCTATCTAAATAATATATTTTGCATAATTCACACATTACACCTACTTTAGTTGTACAACAGTGATTATTTTTGGTCCAATCATGATCAAGCCTGCAGTAATAGCTAGGCTAGTCTCTGGGTGGAGATGGATAGTAACCTTGGGAAGCAGCCAGGTACATTCAAGTCAGCTGGATTCTGGTGATTCGGTGTTGCACAGTGTTTTATTTTAGGAATCTTTGTTAACGTTGTAACTCCATTTCTTTATTTTCTGTGAAGTTAAGTTGTTCTTTACTGATCTTCAGTGTACCATTTCAAATTGCTGGTGATTTACAAAACCAAGTTTTTTCATAATCATTGCCCCCCCCCCACTTCTGAAATAAATAAATAAATAAATAAATGCATGAACAGAACTGTGGCTCAAAAATCAAGGTCTGTACCGAACCATGGACTACTGTTATAAAACACACACACACATACATACACTCACACATACATACAGTTCATACTTACAGCACCAGTGTTGACGTGGCAAACACAATTCTGTTTGCATCAGACGGATCTACAAGCATTACCTGACACGGTGAGTCCCGATTGGTCACACACTGCGAAGGCTGTTTACTTAAAACAGGATATCCTGGACCAGAAACTTTTACAGTCCCCCTGCTTGTCCGGGGCGGTTACTTGACATCCAGCAGCAGCAAACCTTCCCTCAGACTCAAGGATTCTCAGCCCCACGGTGCGTCTCCGCTGCCGCACTCTCATTCCTCCACATACATATTGTCACATACACATACTTACAGTGTTGCATCACGGTGTTACTCGTCGCACTGTTTGTCACGGACAAAGCCGTCAAAGTGAGATCATGACTCTGTGGTCATTGACAGGAGAGTGTGTCCATTCTGCTGCTTAGCTGGGCTGAGGCTTCTAATCGGGCAGAAGTCACATGGGAGCAGCTTAAAAACCAACCACATTTTCCACCCCGACTGAACTTTCTCCTCGGCTGTTTGGCTAAAGTGTGTGTGTGGAGGCTCTGTCCCCCTGACACTCCAAAGTATCGGTTTACATATTTCACTCCTCGCACAGATCCAAATGTGTGCAAGTGTCATCCCCTGTCATGAAACACAGAAATGATGAAAAAGAAGAGAAATCATAACAAGCCGTGCTGGGTTTGGGGACGATGGGATATTTAGTGAATTGTATTTCTCTTGCTGGAGTCAGACTTAAAGTCTGAGCTTGAAGACATACAACAGGTGTCTCAAATACAACCCTGGGGTAGGTACCGCACCCATATTTACTTACTAAAGGTTGGCAAAAGAAACCAAGTACTGGGGTGACAGTTAGATTACACTACAGGGTGTGTTTTTAGCAAACACCAACTGCTCCTTGGTGTATCGCTTGGACATTTTATTGGTTCACAAATAAAAATTCGTAATGTATTAAAACACTTAATGTCCAGCAAACAGTGTCCCTTTCATACTGCTATACACCGGGGAAATCCAGTGAGCAAAGCTTTATGGGTAGAGCACCCTTAACTGTACACATCCTTAATATCTATTACGCCTTTAACATATATACATTATCGATCCTAACTACTTTTGCATTATACAGTACTTCTGAAAAAAGGACCAATTCACCCCTCACCACAACCATTTCACCTGTTCTAGATTAAATCTGATAACGAGCAAATGCTCGAGGAAGTGCTTCTTACTCTTCGTTTAAAATGATCCCTGTCACACATTTTGTACAGTATGCTTTTACATACATAATTCAACACACTTGCACAAAAAACGCACGGTAACAGAAATGACACAACAACCCGTTGTTCACCAACAATGGCAATGGTTCCAGTATCTTTCTTGTGCACAAAGCCGCTACTAGTGCATAATGATCGACCAGCGACTGACCAGCACCAGAAATAAAGGACTACAGCAAAAAATGTCACTTACGCAGAAAAGCAGGTGTTAGAAATTGCACTGAATCCACTGACACTGCAACTGCGTCTGAGCTCGTGTGAGGACTATATGATGGACTACAGGGGAACAAGGTACCAATGTATTTCAGAAGCGAGAATCTGTTGCCTAAACAACATAGATATTCCACATAAACGTAAAATGACAAGTGTGCCATCCCCATCCACTGGACTGAATGCAATTTTTATATTTAAGTGGGTTATATGATGAGCAAGACAATCACGGACAACTGTACACTTCAGCTCGCTCCTCTCGGCTTTCTAACATTATCCCGTCCGCGGCTCCATAAATAGATGGACTCTATATATACTCCGAGTCTCAGTCGTACTGAGGGGAAACTTTCAGTCACAGTATGAACCCCAGTAGCCAAGCGGTAGTCCTTACCTGTCGGACGTTTCCACCAAGAAATATCAATAAGGAAACCAAAAGCCACAGTCCCGTATCTCTCATTTTCCGAAACAATAGTTTCGTATATTTAGTTAAATTATAGTTTTTTAAAGTTCCTATGCACACAATCAGAAAGGTATTATTGTCTGTAAAAGTGCAAATCTTGAGTCCATGTTTCGTTACTCCGCAGAGGCATCGCGGGCTTTTCTCTAAGGATGTGCGGAGTTAGTTTCCCACTCAGCACTGATCACAACAATTAAGCCATATTTCCGTGTTGGGACGGAACCGCTGATGTCACTCCGACCAAACGGCTTGTTGACAAACGGGGACGCAGCGCCCACCGCCCGGTGATTGACAGTGCATCGCGCCAATGGCAGCGTGAAGGCAACATGGGCGGATACGGTATAACGGAAACGGGGCGGGATTTTCAAAAGAGTTCGATGTCACTTTGAGACACGTGTAACAACAATGTCTGTGCTCTTTCCCAGTGTCGCTATATGAACATGTGATTTCCTACGGGTAAGAACAACGGAATTATATTTGAAAATGGGAAGTCCTATAAGCGTATAAGAGACAGAATCAAGAATAAAGAAGCTCACCATGTTTTTAATACAATGATAATTTTATAAGAAAGGTTTCCAAATCGGTTCTCTGAAATTTAAGAATACGATGTGAAAGAATGACAGTTACGTATTATATATTACATTTAAAATGGACTGACTTGCATATGAGGGTTGGGCGGTGATGCAGTGTTTAGTCAGCACTACCAACTCTCAACGCATCTGGCGTGACACTCTTTCTGACTCTCACGCTTACGCAAGAAATCTTACGACAAATCTGTTTTATCAAATAGGTCTGACAGCCTATATACTTCTTCATGAAAATTTCAAATTGGTCAGTTCAGGTGAACTGCCCAGTACACATTTCCAAAATCTGTCAGAATCCAGTTTAATATTCTACAGGAAAACACTGTAATTCCTTTGGGGGGCCTAAAATCACAATTTTTCCTGCTTATGTTTGGTACTCAGGTTTTGTAATCTAGGTGAACTAGTCGTTTTAGTGTATTCGCTTATTTATGTTGATAAGGTCATATACTATTGACATTGATATATATTTACATCTTCTTAAAACCAGTAAACTAACTTATGTTCTGTCATTCAGATAGTTAAAAAGACGTCTTCTTCATTCATCTTTGTGTTCAGCAAAGGAAACTACACTGCAAAGCCGACCTGTCTTTTATAAATACGTATTCATACTGTTATACATTCAGGATACGGCGTATGAGTGTTACCGAGGCTCCAAATGAGCGTTTGTGTCGACCGCTAGGTGGTGCTATGAGTCAAACACTTCGGGACAGCTGGCTGCTGTTTTGCGTATGCTTCGCTCTTAAGAAGTAGGCCTAATCTGCCGGACAATAATATAACGCATCTATCTTCCATTCACTTATCGTGGTCAGGGTTAACAACAACAACAACAATAATATTAATAATAATAATAATAATAAGGAGAAGAAGAAGAAGAATTCCCACAGTCAAACAACAATTGCCCGTAATGTGCATGTGTGTGGATAAAATATAAAATGTTCCCCACAATGTAATAAAAACCTGTTTTTTTACTTTTTGGGGGCCATTTTATCAGGTCCCCACAAAGATCTGTGAGTGCAATCAAAAACCTAAAAATGCCAAAAGTCTCATTTTCTGTTTCATTACTTATGTTTAAGGTTAGTGCTGGGTAGGGGTTAAGGTCCTCATGTTGGGATTAGAGTTTTCGCCATTGAAATGAATGGAGCGTCCCCACAAAGATATAATTACAAACCTGTATGTGTGTGTGTGTGTGTATGTGTTTGTGCGTGTCTGTGTGTATGTCTATGTGTGTCTGTGTCTATCTTTGTGTTTGTGTGTGTCTGTGCGTATGTGTGTGTGTCTGCGCATGTGTGTGTGTCTGTATACGTGTGTATCTGTGCATGTGTGTCTGAGCATGGGTGTGTATCTGTGCATGTGTGTGTGTGTGTGTGTGTGCGCCCCTCCCACACCCTATCCTGCACTTGCTGTTATAGCATCCATTCTATCCCACCCTGCATTGGATCAGCAGTTATGGGTGAATAGTAATGATGAAATGATATAGGTGTTGAGAAGGTGGATGGATGGATGAATAACAGCAATGCTGAATAGTATTTTAATGCATGTAGACGTTGGAAGATTTTCAAAGACTACCAAGTAAATGTAATTTTACAATCCATCTTTCCACTTAGCTGTTACTGAGACGTTGTTGAGATGCAGTGACACATCAGTGGCAATAACACTAACGCTTGTGTCACGTTAAATAATCAGTATTTTTAGACTGCAAATACTCTTTAGCTCTCACTCTTCCTGTCATCTATGTAGGTGTTGGGCGGTGCAGGAAACAGCCAGGGATGCTAAACTCCATCCTCATGTGTCTTCGCTCTGTTATTTTTGCCTCTTCTCCTGCCGTATTTGGATTGATTAGCAAAGTTCCAGGCTATTGATACCAATGGCTTTGGCCATCTACAAATGTGCTCCTCCTTTTAAAATATGTAATGTATCAAAACTGCGCACCTAAATAAAGTAATTAAGACAGCAGATCGGAGTTAAGACCCGCATTACCCTGCTTGCCAGGAAATTAGTTCCCCCATGGCGAACATGGGGCCCCTGCTGGTTTTGGCACGCTGCGTCCTGCAGGTGGTGCTGTGCGCTCACCGGGTGTGTAGCGCCGCTGCCGGGCTGCCGGGGCGCGCTCGGCCGACTCTTGCGCGGCTCTCAGTTGGGCTGTTCCATATCCCATCATAACTCCTGCACTTTCAGAGCAATCACTTCAGGCTAAAAGAGCTAATTGAGCTGTGGCTTACGGGCCCCTCGTTTGTCTTAAGGGGGAGTGATTTGTAGAAATTTAATTGGCCGTTTCCGCTTTCTGCTGAGCACACTGAGAATAGCAAGGTGCCGGCACCTTTGGAAGTGAGATTGTGCAGAGCCAAAATTAACTACAAATAAAACAAACACGCTGAGATGTGCCTCTTGCGATGCAGCACAACTGCAATGTTGGGCTTTGTGTATTTAATTAAATGATGTAGTTACTATAATTTAATAAATAACATTGTATTTTGGGGTGTTCTTATGTGTGCCTGTTTATTATGGTTGTTTGTCTACTCCTGCGTATTATCTGCGTTTAAAACAATATATATGTAAAATGTAGCTCCGTTTCATTTTGTGTTACGTTGCGGTTTAATTTTGGCTTTCTTACTGTCAATGAGCTAACTCGCCGTACAGTGTTATTAGGCAAAAGCATCCACCGTACCTTCAGTGGAAGACAGAAAGACCCACTTCAGAATGATTTCCTGATGCATAATAATTTGCTTTTTCAACTGACAAACGTCTTATATCGCTTACAGTGTAATATTAAACTTCTGATGAAGGATACAGGTTTAGTCTCGGCTGTGTGGTGTTTGCAGACGGGATTGTATGACCTGGCGTTGAACTTCCTGAGCAAACCTCCCCTGCAAATATCAAGCTGTGACATTTTTTACTTGCTTTAGATAAAATGGTCATCTAACCAACTAAATATGTATATATATATTTATTTATAACGTGGAAGAGGGGCACCCGTATTGCTACTCAAGGACAATTTTAGCATGTGGTTTATTTTTGTGGGGACAATTTAACACTGTGCTTGTGCTTGGAGGATTTCTGCTTACTCGTGCAGTTTTTGCCAGCTTGCAACTTGTGACATTTTTGTGAAACCAAACTGGAAGCGATAAAGCCTTGATAGCATATACTGAATATGCGTTTCCATACTGATTGGCCGTGGTTTCAAATGACCCTTTTAGGGAAAACACATTCATTTTCAATAACTGCCTCTTTTCTTCAGAGCATGGTGTCCAAAATCAAAAACAGGAGTCATTGCGAATAAAGTAGAGCAATGTGGACAGGAGAGCGGTTCATGACAGGCTTTGTGCATCCACACAACATATTCACATAAGCACACACATACATACAGCACACAGATACACATACACTCCCATTCACATACAAAAGGCAATTTAGAATCATCAGTCAGACTCATCAGGGTTGGTGTGTGACTAAGCAGGTTCAGATAGAAGGTCGCTTGTTCTAATCTACAGACTTGTCAGGTGGTTTTACTCTTGGGCCCTTGAACAACCTCCAGTTGGGGCTGGGACAGGCTGACCCCGGTCTCTCAAAAATGTACGTTGCTTCGGATAAAAGCACCTGGTAAATAAATGTAATCAATTCACCGGTGCCATGCCTTTTCAAGCTTTGGCATGTAACCGGAGGTGATGCCTGCAAACACAAGGAGAACATGCAAAGTCAGTGTACAGAGGAGGGGGGAGATTTGAATCCTTCTGTCCTGGAGGTTCAAAGCAACAATGCCGCTGCCCAACTAGAATGAAGTCACGTAGACAAAATATGTATGTTTCAAGCCTAGGTGTGGGGATGGGGTGACTATCAACATTCAGCTTACAAATACCGAAGGGGATGTTATTGATTAACAAGAAAACACGGCAAACCAGAAAGAAAAAGACCGGGGGAGGTTAAAATAAGAGGCAGGAGGATGAATCTGAATGGGCACTGGCAAACAGAGGTGGAGATTTCAGGTCCAGAAAATACAAATCCAGACCAGGATTTTGTTCCAACCAACCAGTTGAGCATAAAGAGTCACAGTCACAGAGTATTCAACTGGTTGGTTGAAACAAAATCCTGGTCTGGATTTGTACTTTCTGCACCTGAAATCTCCACCTCTGCTGGCAAAGACTAAGTACAAAAGGAACAGTCAAACAGAACACTAATGGGGGACCAGGCAACAGCAGGCAGGAACCAAAGCACTCAGCACTAACATCCACACTAACCAACAGGGTAACAGGGCTCACTAATAAAACACCAGGGTAGGGGTAACCTGAAACAATAGGGCAGGGCTATTCAACTCACGGTCCTCGAGGGCCGAGTCCTGCTGATTTTCCAGCCTTCCTTTGCCTGTGAGCCAGGTGTGAAGCCTCTGGCCAATCAGAATCAGTAATTATTAACCTAACTGTCTGGGAGAACTGAAAACAAGGCCTGGATTTGGAATCAAGGGCCAGAGTTGAAGAGCCCTGCAATAGGGGTATGAGTCGGGATGGCCAGTGACATCTGCTGGCCGAACCGGAACATGACACGACTGACAGAGACAAATCCTGACAGTATGGACTCTGTCTCAACAGAATCAGCCCTAAATGTCTGCAGAATCGTAAACAGCAAATAAGCCAGAATGGCGGTGAAATGTCCCATTTAGAAGCCATTTTGCAGTGCCTGGAATCCTCCTGGAGAGAGTGCAGTGACTGCAGTGGTGCTGAGCACATATTGATCATGGCTTGTTTTTTTTAGGTTCTTGGTGTTCAGTCTGATGTGCTTCAGAGAGGGAGGCGGTGGGCTAGCAGTGCCCTCAATGGCCTTGGAGAGCCCTGCATAGCTGTCAGGCGCAGGGCTCACATACAACCTGCATCACAGTCTGACTTACCACATCTGATTATTTTCCTACTTACTCTGACATAGGAACCAGCGACGTACATGAGGTCGCCAAGAGTCGACACTTTGATCAAATTGAAAATAACATACTGACCCTGGTTCGGTAGGTGAGTAAAGCATTAATAGCAAACAGAGATAGCAACCTCAGGTATGACCAATTACCTTCCAGATGATATAGGAAACTAATTAGACATCGACTGTGTTCAACTGCAATGAAGACTGCAGCTCCTGTAACAAGGAAACAAGGACATTTCAGGAGGTCTTTGGAATAAAAAAGGTCAAAGGCTTTAAATATCCATTGGGACACTGTCAGCACCATTATTAAGAAGTGGAAGGTGTGTGGTGTACCTCCCTGACCTAGCCTGGAGCAGGGTGACCGAACTGGGAGCGTGTGAGCGGGGGGGGGGCAATGACCTCCCTGAAAGAGTAGTAGGCCTTTTGTGAAAGGGAGTGCAGTTTGTACAGCGTTTTTACATCAACATCACAGACTCTGTGCAGAAAATGACACTCAAGCAAGAAAAGGATTTGTGGTTAATTCTGAGAAGTTACCGGGCAGGGGAATCCACAGTTACACTTTCTCAAGTGTATAGATTATGATTTTTCATATTCAGGGGTCCTTATAAAGTGCCGAACCCCCTGAATCTGCCGGGGTATCCGTGCCCCTCCGATGCCCCTGAACCCGTGTTTCCTGAAATTTCAAGAAACAGGAGCAGAGGCTGTTCACATGCAGGCTGTGTGATTAACATGAGCCATCCTGTCCTTATTTCCCAGTCTGCCCTGAGACGCGAGTGCAGTTCCCGTCAGTGACACGGCGGCGGTCGCAGCTTCAGCGTTTTCTCACATTTTTTAAACGCTCGTCAGTATCCTCGCGGGATCAAACCCCTGCGACTTTTCCCACTTTCCTTCATAAGCTCCCTTTTCTGTATGATGGTGACAGAGTGGAGAATACGAGGCCTCTTCTATCCAGTAACCGCAGTCGAGGTTTGTCTGTACCGTTGAGTGCCATGTTCCAGAGCTTTCTCTCATCGGCCTTACCATTTACGTTTATTTTTATTCTGATTATGTACACATTTCTAATTTGAGTATCACTTGGCTGGCAGTTATGTCAGGTATATACAATCTGATTCAAAAAGCCATGTAATTTCTGGAGAGCAGGACCAGCCACCGATGGCAGAATGTAGGTAGGTCAATTTGGATAATTAGAATTGAATTGCCCCTTCATTCCGGATCATTCTATCGCTCTGGAATTAATCTGCTGGCTCCTCAGCACCTGCCAGGCGGAGCGCCCGGCGCCTGCACGCTGACCCACATTCCAAATCCCTGGGCTTTGTTTTTATTTTTTAATCACCTCTCTTCCACACTGTAATTACAGAGCATGTTCCTCCTTAATTGCTTCTTCCGCGCAAGCGCGGTAGGGGGGCTCCCGAGAAAGTGATGCCGTTCGGGCCGGCAGAAGAGGACACCCAAAGATGGAGAGGGGTGATGGTGTGCAGGGGCACGGCTGAGGCCGTCGGCACGGGACCCTTGCTGCGCGTCTCAAACACGCATGGAAGTTTATTTGTTTATTTTTTTGTCGTTATGCTGCGGGCAGGCAGATTTCGACGTCCTGGGGACCCGCTCGCCTGTCTCCCTCACATTGCGCTTCGCTGACCTCCCCCACAGACTCTCTTCCTGCCGTTTGGACCGTTCCGATTCTGCCGCCCCTTCTCCTTGTGGGTGTTTTCTGAGCCGCTTCCAGCCTGACTCATGCAGCAACCCTAAACTATTTAGACGAGGCGAAGAAGAACCTGTTTGGGGTGGG
>JAABNX020000106.1:24813729-24834195 GCA_015163995.2 Mormyrus lacerda | reverse complement strand
GATCTCTAGGTCCAGGTGCAGGAAGACGTGCGAGATGCTCACTCTGGACGCCTGTCCTCCTTCTTGATCTTGTCCTCCACGGCCTGCAAAGCTGCGGCCAAGGAGGCGCTGGTCTCCTCCAACTTCTGCTGGGCTGACTCTGCTGGGCTCACTGCGTCCACTGACACGCTGCCCATGGAGGAGCGCGGTGGCTTGATGGGTGGGGGCATCGGGCCTGGGGTTGACGGCCCGGGGGTTTTGGGCGTCTGCGGGGTCTGGGGGCTTTGCACCGGTGGGCTGGAAGAGAACTGGCCAGCCGGCCCCCCATCCGGTCTGGTCGGGGAGGGCGTCGATGGGGAGGTCACCTTCATGGTCTGCAGGACGTTCTGCACTTTAGCTGGCTTGGGGGCAGTGGGAGGGGGGCTGGGCTTTGGTGACACTGGAGGGGGTCCCCGCTTTACCTCTGAGGGGAAAAGAAAGGAGAGTGAGACGCTCATTTTAAGCAGGATTAAAACAGACATCGGTAGTAGGAAATGCTGACGCAGAAATGCTGCCTGCCTGGGCTTGCCGGACCAGGGATGGGGGCTTTCTTGGAAGTGGGTGTTGGGGGGCTCTGCCGCCTCATCTGCTGACTGAGGACTGGCTTGGGGGACACTGGCGGCTTGACGGGCCTGCGATGATCACCGTCAGCGCTTGACCCAAAGTCGGCACTGTCCCTGCGCCGGCCGGCCTCGTCGTCGTCGTGGAAATGGACCTGCTCCACACAACTCATTTCGGACACAGGCCGTCTTTTGATGGTACCGGTGCCGTTCTGGTAGGGGGCGAGGAGCTGCCCGTCCGACACGTCCACGGGGTCCTTGTCCTTGGTCTTGGGGCGTCGTTTGACGGTGCTGGTTTCTGTCAGCTGGAACTTTACCCCGTCCACGTGCTGCTTGTATCGGACCCGCCTCTTCAGTGTGGCTGTGGCATCCACGCGCGACAGCTCTTCCTGCGGCAGGGAGTAAACCCCGTCTGGCAGGCCGTCGGCTTTGCCCTGCCTGGGCCGCTGCTTGATGGTCAGGCTGCCATCCTCCGCAAAGGGCAGGTTCTCCGCTGAGCTGCCGGCAGACTCAGGCTGCGGCTCCAGCGCTAGTCTGTCCCGCGGTGGTTCTGATTCGGCCGGCCTGCGTTCCTGCCGTGCTGCGGCAGCCAGGCCCGTTAGCGGGCCGCTGATGGTACGACGTCGGTTGACGACCTCGCCGTCCAGTCCGATGGCGTCGCGGTGCCTTGCTGAGCCATGGAGAGGGCTGACCTGCCACGGAAACGACCACATGCTCTTTTACCAAACCTCCATCTAATTATTGTGCGGTTTGAATTACATGAAGCAGGTCAGGTCATAATCCAGCAGTGAATTGGCACCAACTTCAGTCACCTACATGAAACGCTTACCATCAATATTAATATTATACTACAACAGACATTAAAGAAATGGAGCCAACTGATAAATAATTATTATTAGCACTTTTGCACTATAAAACGTCCCTGCATTATGTGTTTGTGGAAACATTGCATTGAGCTAATTTTTATAGCAAATTTTATAGTGTACTTGTACCTTAAATTTATTGTTTTAATTTTCAGAAACGCTTGAACTTCTTCATATATGTTTCTATAATGTTAGCATGTTATAATGTTGGCTTCCTTTCTTTCAATTCTGTCTTTCTTTTTCCCTCTTTTTTTTGCATTATACTGTCTTAATGATGCTGTGATGCATCACGGCACACCCAAAGTGAATTGGGGTGACTTTGCTGTGAAACGTGAATATATGTCATTGAGGCTTTGCATGTGTTGTACACACTCCAGGCCTATCCACCGCCTTTATCATGTCTCGAGACAGAAGCAGCACAGCCAATCAGCAAACGGAGCTATTTCTGATGACTCACAGGGCCCTGACAGTACAGTTAATAAGTATTCCCGAAAGTAGGCCGATCCAACAGATTAAGAAACATGCCAGTCTGTTCCCATACCAGGTGTCCAGGTGACAGACAGCTGGTGTACATAGTTACCTGCAGATAGTGATGTCCGGCAAGAGATTTCAGCCCCTTGGCACCACCTCCGATGGAGGACATTTCCAGCATGGCGGCTATACTCTTCACGCTGCCCGCGCTGCCTGTGTCTACCGCGCCCCCAAAGTCACTGGCCCTCCGGCGCTCATGATAGGTCACATCCAGAAGCTCCCCTCCCACCTGCTCCTTGGATTCATCTCCCAGATTGGTGCCCGAAATGGAAGAGCTGGAACGCCTGGGTGGGGGTGGGGGGGGGCCCTTCTTCTTGGGCCTGAGTGCAAACGACTGGCTGCGGTTGACGTTCCTGTCGGACTGGCCCCTGACGGAGTTGCTCCGGCCCACCCGCGCTTGCATCGTCGCGTACTTTGCCTCGGGCACCATCAGCTCGTCGCGGTCCTGCTCGCTGCCGGAGGTGCTGTATCGGCTTAGGCTGTGGGCTCGCTTCTTGGGAAGGCCTTGCTCCACCTCAATGTCCTCGACCTCTGGTGGCAGGCACAGCAGGGGCACTGAGACCGGGGGGCTGCTTGGCTGACCCTCTGCCCCCTCCCCAGAGGGTGGCATTACATAGGCGTACCCCCGATGAGTTGGGGATTGTGGTAGAGATCGGGGAGTCATGGGCAGGTCTGACTGAGCCAGTAGCTGTGGTTGGGGTTTCGTCTTGGCGGTAACCTGTGGAGGCACGGTGGTCTGTGGGGAGGAGGGCTTGGGCTTGGTGGGGGTCTGTGGAGGAGTGTAGGATGGCCCCTGGGGAAAGGACTGCCGGGCTTTCCCCACAGTGGGAGGAACAGCAGACCTTTGTGGCCCTTGGCTGACCTGCCGCATGGTCCGCGCCTCCTTCCGTGGAGCCCCGCCTCCCTCCTCGGAGTCCCGCCTTCCTAGGCTGTTCTCGTGCATGCTCCGAGCACGTGCCGGCATCTGGCTGTTGACCTGCTTGGCTTCCGCGCCCTCCAGCGCATCCCCTGGGCGGCTCCTGGCGCCCGCCAGCTCGCCGCCTGCTTCGCTATCCTGGTAAGCACTCATCTTGGGCAACATGTTCTCTGTATCACGGGGCTGGTTCTCCGCAGCTCTGGTCTCCGGGGGCTGTGGCACCTTCTTTCGCAGCGTGCCACGGCCCTCGGCTGCCTTCTGGATCTCCACCAGCTTCTTCACAGCCAGCATCAGTTTCTTCTGGTGCCCTAGATGGTGTACACAGACAGGTGAGAAAACAGCGCAAGGGCACATGTTGGAGCTACATCCAGCTACATCACAGACTTTACCACAAAGTTGCAGTCAATACCAGGTATCATGTAACTTTAGGAGAAGCCGATGAAGTCATTTTACCATCTTACCTAGCTTGGTAA
This sequence comes from Mormyrus lacerda, assembly GCA_015163995.2. NCBI lineage: Eukaryota > Metazoa > Chordata > Actinopteri > Osteoglossiformes > Mormyridae > Mormyrus > Mormyrus lacerda. The sequence goes on along the minus strand of JAABNX020000106.1, from coordinate 24,830,834 downwards.
TGCCAATTTCCTGTAGATCCTCCCACGTAATGTCAGTAATAAAGTCAATGTTTTCATAGCCATTGTGGACCAAAACCTGGTAATATTGGCTTAGTCCAATCATAGACAGCCACTCTGCCAGGTTTGCCTGAAAACAGTTGAAGGAGCAGAGCATTACTCCACAGCAACTGACCCAATGTCCGTAAAACCAATGCCGGTCTTCTGCCTTGACCTCCAACAAAATCATGCATGGCAGAACTACATTTTCACTACTTAATGCTTGACGGTGTTGCTTCTGCTGTCCAATGCACTGTAATTTAACAATTATTAGCTTAGCTAATAAGCTTATCCAATGTTACCTTTCATCCATTGATGGATATTTTAGATTTAACACAAATTGGGTTTAAGTACCTCAAAGACACAACAGCCACCCCTACTGGGACCAGTCCAAATTCTTCATCAGTAAGCTACTCACCGCAATGGCCACATAATGACCCCGTAATGAATAAATGCTTTTAGAAATACGCTCCGCATGTGATAACTGTGTGTGCATAAGTGTTCACTATCCAGTTTAAGAGGGACTTTCTGTTTGTTTTTTATTTTTCCTTATAATATTAATTCATTTTTATGCTGTCTTATCTTGACAGTTTGCAAGATCAAGAGTTAAAAAAGGATCCAGGTACACCATTCAGTAATACCTCATAAAATGTTTAAATTCTTCTTAATTTTAACGGTGCGTGGCTCAGTGGTTTAGGATGATAAGTGCTTGACCGGAAGGTCACCAGTTCAAATCCTGCCACTGGCAGAGTGATTTCATCATTAGCCCCTTAACCCTCAGCTGCTCCAGAGACTGTCTGACTCTGCTTTCTCAAATATCCAAAAAAAGCGCGTGATAAATAAATTAAACACCAATTGAGCCTCATGACTAAAGAGATGAGGCACATTAGTATGTACTGCAGGCCGGTAGATGGAATCCATTCTTCACTCACGGGCTTTCGATCCGGAAGCCAGTCGGTGACGCTCAGCTTACTAATCTCAGAAGCGACCTTCTTCCGGTGACCGGGCTTGGTCACGCCGATTGCCGTCAAGTCCTAGAAGACAAACACAACCCCAGGTCCTTGTCAGCTGCACGCCCACCCAACCCGGGCGTCACCTTTCGGGACACGCTACGGCTGCGAAGCTCAAACTCCGCGGCTCACACTGCCTGGAAGGACAAGCACCGCGGCACCATATCAGCTGGCAAGCATGACAAAATAAAAATAAGACAATGAAAAATATGGAAATAATATTTGCGGTGAGCAGTTAGTCAGGGAAATGGGAAACTGTAGAAAAGCTTGGAATAGCGTGGATGTTGCCTCAAAACACATGGTAAACAGGGGCATCATGTGGACATCTTTCAGTTCTGTCCTTCACAAAAAAAGAGGCTGAGCTACAGATGCAAAGATCACAAAAAATGGACCCGAAGGTAAAACTCAAGAGATACTTTTGACGTTGCTGCAACTGTCACGTCGCAAAGCCCCTTAAATGGTATAAAGGATAAAATTAACTCTGGGAATCGGATTAGAAGCTTGCATAAGACCACTTGCGCCAACACTTATTTATAAATTGAAAATGAAGGGCACGCCATCGGCTGAACTGGGACTCATGTCGGCATTTATGAAATGTTGCTTTTTCCACACATACCAGATAAACAGATTTGCGCGTCAACTTTTGACCCGTTCCCACATGGGACTGACTGTTTTGCCGGACCGTTGCTCAGACATGTGATCAAAAAGTAAAACACCTCCAGCTATTTAACGGTTCGCCCTCCATGGCTCGATGATCCGTGAGCTGCATGTCACACGCCCAGACTTGCTCTGACTGTAACTGCCTGAGGTCACATCAAACCCACCACAGAAAGCTAAGCAGGCCTTGCAACACCCTCCTGTTCGCCTTTCTCAAAGATCCAACTGTCAAATAAAGGTCAGGGTGATATAGAGCTTTTTCTGGATAGCAGAGGGCATAAGGCAGAGCTCACTCTGGTTAGCAGGTGTGTGCTTTAGCAAATCATGCTTCACTGACTGTTTTATCAAATACAGTTTCATCAATCCTTACAACTGGATATTTTTGATTCAGCTAATCAGGTTAAATACACTGGTAAATTGCTCATGAGAAGGCTACTACCTGTTAGCCAAGCTAACATCCTTCACCAATGAACCCACTACTGCCTCACAAGAAGAAGCAGTGAAACCTCCATGTCACAGAGTAAACACATAACCTTTAACAGCAGGACACACCCCCCGTGATGAAATCGCACTAAACGCTCTGAGGGATGATTTGTTTCACATCAGGTACAACATTACCAGTTTAAAGCTGTCTGCTTAAAATGTTAATGTTAATGAGCTTAACATACCAGTCATTAAAAAGTAGGTATATATACAAATATTGATGTCACTCCAAAGTAATTTTCCTAATTTTCCAAATTTCTGTCATCAGAAATGTAAGAAAAAGAAAGTGAACTGATTATAATCCATTGTGCTCATATGTAATGACCCAAAGACCTTTGGCTGTTTCATTTTAAAATTCATGAGACCATGAGTCAAACAGAATTTCTGGGTAGTTCTGAAAACCCGTAACACTCTCAGCTGACTCGAACGACCAGATTAAAGCACTAACGCTCTTTTCAGAGTAAACAGAGTTTAGTTTTATGACAAATTCCTTTCAGAAGTTCTGTAACTGCAAAATAAAAAAATGAGAAATCATTCACTTAAAGTTTATGTTTGACTTTTATTCTGTTGGTCTTTTGTTCTCATTCATATCGGCTGAGATCACAGGCCTCGATGAGGCAACGAAGCCCGTCACTCTGTAATGGGGGATTTCCACCAGGGCGCTGGTAGTGACAGGTGTGCAGTGATGCAAGGCTCCCCTGAGACTAAATGGGATCCTTAGCCAGGTGATCCGCACAGAAGCGACAGACATGATGAAAAGTGGCCATTAGCGGGAAAGACGCCGGAAGCCAGTGTCGATTTCGTAAGTCCCACCTGAGAAGAAAAAGGTCAACAGATCCACCCAGTCTGAAATGACAAAGGGCTTCAGAGTTCTGTGGTGTCGATACCGCCTACGTCAATTTAAATCCCGGCCTGTCGCATACCTTTGACTCATCTGGGGGTGGGAGAACATCAGGTTGGCTAACTCAGGGTTAGCCCCTCCCTTGCGTCTCGATAAATTAAAGTGCTTGGAAGCTGTCAGAACGCCGCAAAAATAAACTCCTGGGAAGCAATATCCCACTTAATTAACATATGACCATGTACAGCCTGTTAAATATATTTTTATCCTGTGGAAATGACTTGCTTAAATAACGTATGCTAGCCCCCTGTTGGGCCTAATTCCCAAAGTATTTCTCAAAGCAATTATGACACACACAAAGGAATGGGTAGTTGGCCCATATCTGATTTGCCATTTTTCAGAATCATCCCATAACAGTAAATCATAGATTAGTTGCTTGGTTAGCGTAATACACACACAATACTACACACAAACGGACTTCAACTGCTCGGCAAATGTGACAGAGAGCGCAGAAAGGGGCTGATTGACTTGGAGCAGGAAGGCTGTAGCCTACAGGTTACCTCACAAGGTAGCGTGCTAATTAAGTCTGAATTTTATCTCAGCAGTGATCTGCAGCTGAGTCACAAGATAAGGCACGGTGTAAAAAAAAAAGCTAATGACAGTCTATGATGAGAAACATGTTATTATTACACACAAAATTGCGAAACTCTACCTCCAAAAAGCCACTTACCTGTAAGAAACTGATACTTTAAATCACATAAAACTCAAGCATGACTCCACAAAATTTAAGCTTACCTCTCATGGGCAGTGATTTAGAATAATACAGGCCAGCTATGCACTCTGCCCACCCGCCCATAAGCTTGACGCCCCCGACCCCCCCCGACCCCCCTGCTCCGGAGGCCCAGCCAGCTTTCCGACGCTGGAGCCGAGCCTGATGTTTATTCAGCTCAGTTTGCTCATTGCTTATAAAATATGACTTTGCAACACGGACGTGCAAATCAGCTTTGAATATCCTACACCATTCGGCACAGGTCTAGTTCCCACGTAACACGCCGTGTATCAGCCTCCAGACCGTCCAGCTCTCAGGGGACCATGCAAAGTCGTCGGGCAGAGCGGGGCGGCTCGCCACGCCATATGCTGTGGGGATGGCAGCACTGTTGAATACACGGAGGATCTGGCGGAGAATGATAATGACTAATGGGAAAGAAACACAGACAGGCTACAACACAGGTTCCCCCACATTGGGAGCTATTAAGGAGAACACGTGTCGGCGAGAGGGGAGCATGACATCAGCAGTGCCGCGATCCGATTGGACAGGAACACGCAGCGAGCCAGTGTCCGGCATGCAGGAAATTCAGGTGTTCCGACTTCTGCTCGGGGACGGGCACGGCAGCACGGCGTCACGCTGCGTCACAAACTCACACACACACAGACGCGACACAGAGAAGCCACAGAGCTGATGGGAAGGAGACGGCGGCCGCGGGCTGTGAGATGGCGAGGTCTGCGGCTGAGGGCGGGGACACACAGCGAGCCGGCACGTCTCCCGCCGAGCCGGCGCCTCAATTTCTTTCTTCCGATAGAAAAAAGAAACTCGCGGGTGCGACCGGGGGGTTTGGCAGCCATGGTCTGGTGGTGCGGAGGTTGGGGTTGAGAGCGAGGCCCTTGGAACACGGTGGAGGGCAGGTTCTGGGTACCGTGGCTCCGGCACCGAGCTCACTCTACTCGGCGGTGTGACCCGAACGCTGCACTAAGACCCCTCCGGCCATGCTGACCTCTTTCAAGTCCCCCCAAATGGTTTTCTGAGATGAGGGGCTCAACTGACCGAGCGCTACGGACAGTTGGGGGTTGAAACGGGGTCACCGAAGAGGACTTGTGAGGCTCATTCGGATGGGGTGTGAAGGAATGGTTTAAGGGAGACCGTTTCGGGGTCATCACGGGGTCAGGGGGGGCGTGCCTTACCTCAGGGGTCATTCTGCTAATGGTGGATATTTCATATCCGGCGTCGATGAAGTTTGGAGAGTAGACTTGCAGCTGAAACTCACTCAGCCATTGGACTACAGCTTCTGAGCTCTAGAAAAAGAAATATAGGCGGCATTCTGTCACTGTCCGCATCCCACAGGACAGAAATCTCCCGGCTTCAAGCGAGGGGACTCCTTTCCGGACTCAGTGGCCTGTGACCTGCACCGGAAGCCTGCATCCCGAGGTCTTCCACCGTCTTGAGACAATATTAGCTGGTTTATTCCGGAAAACTTTTATTAAGGAAGTGTAAAAGGTTTATTTCTGTCTTCTTCTACTGGAATGTGACAGAGAAAAACACTCTCTGGCAGCAGTGAAAAAAATCAATCTGCTTTCTGAAACTCAGCTGGTCCAGTTTGTTCGAGACCGAACAGAATTACCTAAAAGCAGAAGTTTAACCGAAGGAGGAGGAGAGTCCTAAAAAAGGCTGGATGAAGAGTAAAGCTGTTGAGGACCAGGAGTGACACATCAGATGGATGTAATTCGACAGTCAAAGGAGGCCTATTATGCTTCAACACAACATCGGTAAAGCTGCTCCAGGAAAAACAGATTTTAGAAAGACAGAAGGACAGAGAAACAGCACTGAATAGAATTACCACGGCAATAAATATTTGAAGAGCAAATCTGATCCCTGGAATTCTGCTGAGAGAGACATGCTCCTGACCTACCGATGTGTTCCACAACAAGTTTATGACAAGCAGCACTCGATGACCATCAGCTTTAAGAGGAAGGCATCCATAAAAAGCCATACCCAATAAGATTAGTTTTTAGTAGTGACACGGTGTTCCATAAAACAGCACTCCTGAGTGTTAAGGTTGCCACAGAATACTGAGTGGGGTGTGAAGCACGATCACATAGCAAGCCAAGGGAGGTCCCCCACCTCATGACGCTGTCAAATAGCACCTTCAAGGCAAGACTCAGCAGGTATTATTAGGTGCAGGTTAAAAAAGCAAATAAATAAAGCAAATGAGAATGGTCCGGTATGGTTAAATTATAAAAGCGGTGTGTAAAAAAATGGGATGTGTCATTTCAAAGTGACCTCCTCGCAGCCAGGGGGAGCCCTGCCTGGAAGCTAGTACTCCAAAGGAAGCCTCGGCAGGCTGGGTAGCCACAGCACTCCTTCCTGGCCCCTTGAGCCAAAGGCCTTGGCCAATCGTGGAGCTGTGGTGTACGGACGACATCCGGCTGCAGAGAAACTTTACCCTGGGGTGAGAGTCCTGCGGGTAGGAAGGACTCTTACCTTGGCATCCACAGGTATCTCCCCCTTCCTCTGAGGTGGCGGCTCTGCGTATGACGTCTCGTGGTAGGGGCAGCTGGAAGACCTCTGGGGACGTACAGATGGGCCTGGGAGATGGAGAGAGGGAGAGAGAGAAGGAGAAAGGATGAATGAGAGAGAAGGAGAGAGAGCAGGGCAGAGAGGGGAAAAGAGAGGGGGAGAGAGAGGGGGAGAGAGGGAATGACAGAGAGAGAGAGAGAAAGAGAGAGAGTGAAAGAAAGTTAGAGGGAGGGAGGGGTAGGGAGATGGAGAGAGAAGGAGAGAAGGCAGGACAGAGAGGGGAAAAGAGAGGGAATAAGAAAGAGAAAGGGAGAGTGAGAGATATCTGCATTAGCTGCGTATAGAGGATGGTGGACTGTCTGAGGAACACCTCTACATTAGTGCCCTTTGAAAGCAATCCAGCTGGCAAATGGCTTGTCATTCATCAAGCAACTTCTCACTGAGCACCCAAGCACCAACTTAAAGAGGGCTAGCATGAGAATACAGGCTGCGGAGATGTCTGTCCTCAGCTAAGTGTTGCTTCTGATCCTGGGGGTGGAGTCAGGGGAGGCGAGCCGGCGGTGTTATACGGCATATATGTGGGGCGGGTTGAAAGTAACACAGAGGTGTGACATTGGGACCCTGTGGGGGGGGGGGGGCTGCCGCCTTGCACTGATTTGTGCGTCGTCTCCTCATTCTGCCATTTGGATCATTTACAGTAATCAGCATCTTTCATCAGTGACATTTTAATAGCGCAGCAATTTCGGAGAATGTAAAACCATAATTATTGTGGTGAAAGTTTCCCAAGCTGGATTTCTGTTGACTTGGGGGCTGCGTATGGATGTTTGACATAATACTGTATGACTTCAACATCTGTTCACATTAATCGACATGCGTGTGTTAACACAAGTCTATTAAGAAACATGGTTTTACGTTTAACGTCAGGCGACGTGGGTAATGTTTCCCAGCTGCCCGACATACCTGATGGCTGATCCATAGACTTGGACTGCTCCAGAAGATGTTCCTTGGCCTTTGCTGACTGAGACAGCACTGTGGCTAAGAGCTGCAAAGCGAACAAAAGATAATGTGGGCATCAGTTATCAAACTTGAATGCTCACTAGCCTGCGGATGCCTCTTTATGCTGCTTGTGAGGCTGCAGCCGATCGGCATTCGGATAGTCACTTCCTGGTGGCCTGCTATTGGTCATCACCAGGAAGCCCCGCCCAGTATGGGTCTGGAAGCTTTGTCTGCAGCTCCTGAAGTCTCACCTTGACGCCCTCTGCCTGAGCATGTAAGGCATGTACGCTGCTGCCAGCACTCTGCCCGCTCCCAGAGGAGCGCACACTGCCCGCACTGCCCACGCTGCCCACACTGCCTGCACTGCCGCGCTCTGCACCTGTAGCGCAGAGAACACACACAGGTCAGTCCCCCCTCTGTGAGGCGCTGGTAGACACACACACGGCCTGCACACACTCACGCTCTCATAGGTAAGCCGTCCGTTTCAGCCACTGAGGTCCATGGCGATGGGGGGACCAATGACTGGCCAGCTGCTTACCTGCGTAAGGCTTCCGCAGCACCCAGATCTCCTCGTTGGCACCAGCACTTGGCGTGGGGGAACCATGTGGGCTGGACTCTGACCCTCTGGATCCTTCAACACAGAAAAAAGCATGAGCTGCAAGGGGGGGGGGCTGGAAAATGCCAAGTCCAATTACCCTAACCCTGCCCCCACCACTCCCCATGGGGGTAGGAGGACTGAATTCTCTGAAGCAAACTATACTTTACAATCACACTAATCAAAGCCTGCACAGCTGTACATACAATGAAAACAAGTATCTGTAAGACGAATATACATGCAAAAATAATGGCGTGCTTTTATATCTAAGTATTTATAAGCTGTAGTGCATTTGAATATTACTTCTGAGGTTTCAAGGACCTTGTAACCACAACAGCGAGTTTAGAGGGTTATAAATTGCCTAAAATCATGGCAAGATTATAAAAGTAGGCCGTGAAATATGCCACCATAAGGTAAAACGTGGATTATCACCGACAGCCTCGCCTTAATCCTGCGGCAGTAGTGTTCCGCTGTCTCTCCCTGAGAGAAACAGCTATTTGCAACTTGATTTGTCTTTTTAATAATGTAATAATATTTTTATGATGTAATAATTTATATTTGTATAATGTGCAGGCATTTCATCTTCTGTCCTGTAACTGAGACAGATGGAGGGCTATGTCATTTACACCCCAGCCTTGTGGACACCACACGGGCTCCCCCAGATGATGGACAGGACTCCTGTCCAATTTGCTGCCAGGATTCCATTTAATCCTGGCCAAAGTGCGTGAGGGAGTCTCGGTGAGGACCCCCAGATCCGAGCCGGTCGGCTTGTGTTAAAATGTTTTTGTCACTGTTGTATCATACAGAGGCATTGTCGATAAGATGTTCAGAGAAAGACAGGGAGAGCTTCCCATTGGCTCAGCCTGGAGAAATCCCTACAGGAAAGCAGCTTGTTCAGGCAGATGGGAGCTGCATACATCCAGTTATAAATGCCTGCCTCAACCCCATTAACCGCAATCAAAACTCAAGTATGGCTCTTTACATAGTGATAATTATTTGTGACTGACTGCATCTGTGCCTGAGGTGGTAATCAGCAACACAGATACTTGCACTTTACATCCGATACTTTAATCCCCCATCAGCTAGCTGGATAGCACACAACAGGAGGTCAGGGATTGATGCTCATGTGTGCAAGGTTGTGGGTTTGAATCCTATAGCCTGTAGTAGAATCACATCAGCGTCAGGTGCCGGAGCCAGGCCCGTAACCCCAGCTCCTCCTGGGAAGCTGGATGTGGACTGATCCTGCTCTCTGATCCCCAAACTTCCTCTCATCTACATCTACAGCCCCCAGGAACTGACTTGTGACCCACTGAAAACATTTTCCGCATCATGAAACGAAAAATGAGAGAAATATATTTGTCATAATATACGACACACATTTCGTTATAAAACAAAATTTCTCAGCGTCAACATTTGATATGTAGTCTTTGTTCTATTTTCAATTAAATATGGGTTTATATGATTTGTAAATCATTGCATTCTGTTTTTATTTGCATTTCACACGACATCCCAACTCTTTTGGAAATGGGGTTGTATATATGGGATCGTTGGATATAATGTACCGCTATTACTGTATAATCAGGTTAGTGATCTGAAGGCGTCTTTCTTTAGAGTTTAACAGCAGCATAAGCCACCTTCAGGACGCCAGCTCATGTCCTGAGGTTCACAGCCTGGATCCCATGTGACCAGACTTTCACAGCTGTTAAGTTAGTGGTCTTCAGCACATCAATACACAAGGCACAACAAAGGCTTGTTCCTCAGGTCTCCGTCAAGTTCTGACATGACCTAAGGTCAACCAGCTGATCTCACATGTTGCATGTTAACAGGAGCTGACAGTATGGAGCTGATCACAACATCATTCTAAATGGCCAAACACGAGCGTTGCTGGATGTGAGTGACGATATCATGGTTGGACTGGGGGGGGGGGCTCCGTGGGTTGAGGTGGCACCAGGACACAAGACGAGCATGAGGGACAGGGATGACGGGAGCTGGTTATGCGGTGACACTACAAGTGTTTGATGAAGCAGTTTTTCTTAACCCCAGTCCTCATGGACCCCTGACGGTCCACATTTTTGCTCCCCCCCATCGCCCAAATGTAGACGGTCTGGGGGTCTCCAAGGACTGATTTGCGAAACACTGCGAGAGAATATTGATAGCACTCATTCAACCCAACGATCTCTGGGGGTTAAGACAGTGTTAATTCGGTTAGGGGTGAGGCTAAATTTGACAGACATTTCCCAGCCGTGGACTCCCAGAAAGCAGGGTTCGGCAGCAGCCTGGTCCAAAATAACGGTCACCAGCATCTCCAGGTTCCATGCGGGAATGACGGATTACTGTTCACATATCCACGAGTGTTTGGACACGTGGGACCACCATAAATATTCCATGGGGTGACCGGGGACTTGGGAAGTATGTGACCTAGTTTCACGGAGTGCACCGTGTGCAGAGTGACACGTGAGGTGAGAGCGGTTCTGGAACACGGCCAGCTTGTTTGCCGTTTGCATGGAGATTGCCACTTGAGACAGGGCAGGGATACAAATGATTCACTAAACAAAAAAATAAAAGAAACAATAAATAAAAAGCAAAAATAAAGCAAGCATCACATTAAGAATAATAATAAAATAATAAAAACAATAAAACATCCATGCCCAGGATAATGAAGATCGGCAACGACAGACCACATATACATCAGTGGTCCCAGAAGATCATAATGGAGCTAAAAGATATACTTAGTGACGTCGTAGCCGCTGTGACATCATAGCGTGACACTTTACTCAAATGCTTGGAGGATGCTGCGGGTTGTTAAACAAACCTATCGCACTGCAAGCCGTGTCAAAGTACAAAGTACATACAATTATGTACACTATATAGTACTTAATAATGATAATAAACAATTAGGCTACTGGCTAATATATTTACTACACAGTACTTTTTATCGTTATTTTAGGCTATACCGTATAGCCTAGGTGTTTAGTAGGCTATACCATCTAGGTTTGTGTAAGTACATTTTGATGTTCGCACAAATCGCCTAATGCACGTTTCCCTGTCGTTAAGCGACACATGACCGTGAAAATAATGATGCTGATGCTGATGCTGATGAAGGCAGAATGAGGCTGTGTACCTCGTCCAGACCACGTCCCTCCCGGAGCGCTCTGGGACCTGCTATAGCCAAAGGAAGTGAACAGTGGCTGATGGGAATGGGACAGCCGGAGGGGAGGGGGCGACGTGACATGGGATTGAGCGGACGCGCCCCCGTCTGGCCCCCCCGCGGCGCTGCAGGGGGCAGGGGGGCCACAGGGCACAACACACAGCTGTATCGTTTCATACTGCCGAGGACAAACGACGACGCAGCCCGAACCTACACATGATAACGAGAAAAGAAAAATACGTGAGAAACGGAAAAGAACATAAATAAACCAACAGAATTAAACAATAAAACAATCATCTGAAACCAACTGCCTTGTGCTGCCTGGGCTACAGTCCCCCCCCCCCCGCAACCATGACCAAGAAAAATGGATGGATGGTAGGATGGATGGGTAGGAAAGTGCAGCCATTAAATACTGCTTAGGAAAAGGTTAAACAGTGACGAACCAGCAGAAAGGGGACAGAGCCCGGGCCAGAGAGGAGGCGTGTGTGTAAGGTAAGCAGGATTATTCAGTCTTTGGTGAGACATGCTGACACTGAGCACAAGAATGGTGAGTAATGACCAGCACAGGAAATTAATGACGGATTAATGACAAAGAGGACGACAAGAAAAGGGCCGGGACCAGATACAGCCCACGCCTGGCCCCCAGACCAGTGAACTTCCCGGTCATGACACTTCACGGGTATTTCATTCTGTAAAATGGATCAACTTCATGACAAGCCTCTGAGAACTGTACCTACATTAACACAGAAGTCAGGAGCCGATATGAGATTCTGCGTCAAAGGAACATCTGATGTTTTCTCTCTAAGAGGCAGAATCACGCTTTGTAGGCATGGGGGAGGTGCTGGACCCTTAAGCGCACAACAGGATTCGGCCGTGACTGTGTTTGTGCCAAAGACAGTTTCCCTGAGCTTCAGTCACATTTGCTTTTGAGTTTCCAGTATCTGGGCACATTGTGGCATAAACATCATCGTCACTTTCCCTGGCAAGCCCTACATATGGGGTGAGGCAGTGAGGATCTGGATTCTGGACGCCGTGATTGTTCTCTCTCTCTTCCCCCGAGCCAATCGAGGCGCATTCAGAAGCCGGCATGCCGGGTCACTGCCTGTCGCCGCATTCCGTTCTGACATACCGCCAGTGCGATCCCCGATCCCGCTGGCCACTTTAATTAAAATGACCCGACTCGGGATTCGGACGGAGATCCATACGACCCGTGCCGATCCTCACAGACATCCTGACAGAAACACCAGCATTTCCAGGGGTCACCGTGAGAGACGGGACCCCGAGGCATCCCTCAGCCAGAGGAAGCTCCATATCTCAGCCCGGATGTGGAACCGTCGATGCCGTTAGCAAACAGACGTATCAGCCAACCTCACTGAGTGCCCATCCACGAAGAAGCTCTAATCACCTGCATTACAGAGAGCTTTACAGACCAAAGCTAAAGGCGGACCTCCAAAGCACACGTTTCTGACAAAGAGGAAATACAGCCAGAAAATAATCAAAGTGCGGCTAAATTTATAAACGCGGCATTGCTTTGTTCAGAGCGAGAGAGCGAGAAATCCTGCTGTGGCACGATAAGTGTGATGTTCACTAACAGACAGACCCCTCTACAATGCTACCTGGCCAGCAGAGGGCTGCATGGCTGCAAGGGCTGGGACGAGGGGCCCCTTCTCATAGCGAGGCCCTGCCCAATCAGCGTGAACCACACTGGTAATGAGCGCAAAAGCAGCTGTGAACCCTTCACAGAAGCACCTTCGAGTGCCAGCGGCTTATCAGCAGGGCTCTATCCTTCTGGGGCGACAGGGTGAGGGCGGAGGTAGGGTGACCACCTAACCCATGTCAGGAAGGGTACTATGAGTTGTTTCAGGTTTTACAAACTACTTTAAAACTGAGCTAAATTGTTTAGTTAATCTTGTGCTTTGACTGGTTTGTTTCGTTCATTGAAAGACTCATCCGGCTGTTTCACATTAACATCAGTGACATGTGCACAGCAAGAACTCAAGGCTTAAGTGAAATTGGGGTCTTTTTAATTGAGATGGTTGAAATGGTAGTTCAGCAACCCTGTCATAGCTCATAGTACCTCCCCCTGACATAGAGTAGGTGGTCACCCTAGGCAGGGGAGGCTTAAACCCTGAAGACCTCACAACCGGTTCCCGGGAGACACATGACGGAACTGAAGTCTGGTTTTAAAAAGAGGGAATACAGACTGGTGATCAAAGCTTCAATTCACCTGCTGTCATGAAGGGCGCCGTCCTGCCAGCCTGATCGCCTCTCAGTGCACTAACCGTGACCCTCACATGCCCACCATGCAGAAGCCTCAGGGGTCCTTATTCCAAACCCCACAGCATCACCTTCACCCACTAGGTGGCGCTCAGATGCTCCCACCCCAAAGTTCCCCGTGAGTGAGGCTTTCATGCACCATCAGTCAGAGACTAGAGAAGCACATGCGAGTATGTCTCCTGTCCAGCGTCTCACCGCTGGAATCCCTTTCTGGGTGCTACCTGTCCAGTATTAGTCCATTTCTCCACTGCGGGCTGAGGACTTGCCCACTCACCCACCCAAAGTCACGTAACAGCACACCTGTCCTCTTGCTGATCACCTCCACCATGTTGGACGGGAAGTAGCCGACACGGTCGTTTCCTGTGCGGTTGTCATGGATACAGCCCTTCCACCGGCCATCAGGGTGCTGCTCCAGAACCTTAGGAAGCATAAAATTCAAGCACATATTAATAAGCACATTCGTATTCATTTAAAGCACTTAAATGTCATCTTTAATTTTAAAGGGTACTAAACCGCACCATAAGCATAAAGGTAACTAAAACACAAGAAAAAGGATACGATACTTCCAAAGAATTCTACTTCCCAAAATTACTAGGTTTTCTTTGGATGTGTGGCGTTATACTGTTTCCTGATGTCTACTGGTGTATCATTCGCAATCACCACAAGAGGGCAGAGTTGCTCAGGTAGCACGGTGCCTGAGCTTTACATACAAACCTAAGTGTATTGCAAATAATGATCATAGTTATATACCCTACATCTCATAGCAAACGCCCACCTAAGGAGCCATTTTTCAGGTTCTCGGGAATTTTCAGCTAACAGACACTTTAACTATAATATTAGCTAATAAAAAACATAGCTCCTTATCATGCAACAAAAGCGAATGTAAAACAGCTAAACAATATAGTCATAAGAAGCAATCAAACTCCCACATGAAGACGGATTACATGGCGGTCAGCCGTGACGGCGGTGTGCCCGTTGTGAGGCTGTGCGGGGGCTCACCGTGATGACGTCACCCGCCTTGATGTTCAGGCTCGTCAGGTCGTAATTGTTGCAATAATCCTTGAGTGCCCTGACCTGCAGGGCTGCAGAGGCATCTGCGAAACAGGGCGGGTCACGCACGGGGCTACGGGAGGCCAAGGAACTCTCTCACTCCATATCTCCCTCACTCCATCTCTGTAACTCACCTCGCAGCATCTGCTTGATCTCCCTGCTGGCTTGTGTGGTGGTGAACTGGTTGACGATGTCCAGAGCAGTCTGGCTGTAGGTGTTCCTCACTCCCGCATTGATTCCGCTCTGAGGGGATTGGAGGACAGGACATCGGGGATCAGCTTAACCCTGGGAATCCTGCCCAAGCCCCTCTGGCCATCTACTACTCACACCCTTCATCCACATCCTTGCCTCCATTCATATTCAGCACATCATTATCTGCTTTTCTCCCCCCCCACACCCCCGCCCACATCCCGCCCACATCCCACCCACATCCCACCCACACCCCGCCAACACCTCGCCCATATGCCCCCACCGTCCCGCCCACATCCCACCCACATTCCCGTCCATATCCCACCTCCATCACTCACACTCTGCCCACATCCCATCCACATCCCACCAACACCCCGCCTACATGCCTCCCACCCTGCCCACATCCCATCCACATCCCACCAACACCCCGCCTATATGCCTCACACCCGGCCTACATCCCATCCACACAGAGACTCACATCCAGCAGCAACCGCACCACCTCGGTCTTGCCGCACAGCGCCGCCTCATGGAGAGCCGTGCCTGCCTTTGTCTGCCGGTTGATGTCGATGCCGGCCTGGATCAGCAGTCTGGAGCCAGAGAAAATAGCCTTTTTAAATGAAGCAATTCCCTTTAAGGATAGGATGCCATAGGCCTGCATGCTCTCTGCCCTCTCTGTTTTTAATAAATGTATCTGATTTGTTAGTTCACTGCACAGGAAGAAGCACTGACCCCACCCCCCCCCTTTATTAAGCTCCTATATAGCTGGTGTCATCGCACTGCCTGTAGAAATTATGCATCATATCACACCCATTTTGTGTAAAACTAAGGCAGCAGAGACACGAGACACAGCCTTTCCGGGCGATAAGCAGCGGTGGCAGTTTGAAAGCCCGTCCGTTAGCAGTTTGACGCGCGATATTTCACGATAGCTGAAAGATCACAAAAGGTCAGTAAACTAATCCTTTCCGGTTTCTTATTGTTCCTGTCCACGGTGTCTCTCTATTCCCGCCCATCTTGAGCTCTTTTCATGCTTTCAGTCCAACACCCTGCATCACCGCTCGTTTTCGAGGTGCAGACCCCGAAGCGATCGCGTCCGCCTCCGCGCCAAGCAATCATCGAGGAGCTGCACGTCTCTTTGCGTTCAGACTCCGCCCCACTCAGCACCGCAAGTGAGAAATTCCAGCTTTTCCGCCTGCCTGCACGTTACAGTTAGTTACTTTATCTCGCATGCGACCAAAAGCCCTGCGGGGAGGCATTGGCACATGTGTGGCTCGTGTATGTCAGTGATGGCTAATCTGTGTCCCCCCCGTCCATCTCCACAGATCTGTGCCCGGTCCCCACCCCGAGGGAGGTAAGCCACTCTTGGGCTACGCACTAGCGACCAGATGAAAGGAACCGCTTAGCCTCGTCACTAATGAAATACATTAATCTGTTCTGTGGAAATGCGCATCCAGCACTGAACCGCACTGAGCCTCACGCACTCAAGCCTCCCCTCCGCGACGGCAAATCCCGCACATGCCCCCCTCAGCTTCTCCTCCGCTGGTGACCCGGTCCAGAAGAAGGGGCCCGGCCGAGATCTGACTGCGCGGCAGCATTAATAATGAAAAGACAGGCGCGTCATTTCTTGCAACCTGACTCGCGATCAATCCCTTTATAGCTAGGGCCATAAAGACCGCGAGCTCTCTCCCCTCACCTAATGGATTAATGACACAATTAACAGTGTGACTGAGCCTTCGGGTCTAGAACGACAGGTGGCTCCTTGTTTGCAGGAGACACAGGGGCGGCGCCGTCCGACCCTGGCTGTGGGGGAGGGAGGTAATGCCCTTCATTTTTACTGCCGGGCCAGAGCTCAGGACTGTGTTATCACAGGCCGGCAAGATGGAATCGAGATCCCATTAACGATGAGTGTCACCGTGCTGTGACAATGCAGTCATCAAGGGAGCAGGCACTGAAAGGAAGATTGTGTGGGAGTCTAAGTGGGTGTGTGGGGCACAAAGGCAAACAAAATGCTACATAACCCCCCAGAGGATCTGGCTAAGAGCTCTGGAGGACCGCTGGCCCCCTCTCGCTCCCTGCACCTAAAAGGGCCTGAAGACAAGGGGCCAATCACAATTCAGACCCCCCTCCGCAGCTGGAATAACTCTCATAACTACTACAGACACTGACGGCAAATCAGGGCCGTAAACCACCAGGTACCGGCAAATGTGCCCATGCACAGGCACAAAAACACAGACGTGAGCTTAGATCACACGGTCCTGAAGGTACATCTCTAGGAGTTATGCCAATGATCTAATTTGTTAAATGCAGAAGAAAGTCAATGTGGGAGAACAACCAGAAAGACTTAGCATGGGGGATTATGACAGTAAACACGAAATGTCTGTATTTCTGAATTTACCAATGCATTAGCACTGAGGGCTACTATAGTACATACAGGCAACATCTGCATTTACCAATGAGTTAGCACAGAGGGCTATTATAGTAAACACAGGTAATATCTGCATTTACCAATGAGTTAGCACAGAGGGCTATTATAGTAA
>JAABNX020000106.1:24802185-24813629 GCA_015163995.2 Mormyrus lacerda | reverse complement strand
GCACAGAGGGCTATTATAGTAAACACAGGTAATATCTGCATTTACCAATGAGTTAGCACAGAGGGCTATTATAGTAAGCACAGGCTTTTACAAGCATCACAGTCATTATGGCTGTGCTAAATTCAAGGAAATGATTTAAGCACTTTCATTTACACAGCTCTGTAAACAAGCCAACTACTAAAGTGTCTCCAGTGGGGAAAGTATAGACAGATTTCCTGCTTTAACAAAAGGCTAAAATCAGTTAATCTCAAAATTACAGGATAATGATGGCACTCTCTTAGCGACGACGAGTTTCTCTGCAGCTAAAGCAACGTGTCGGTGAGTTTGCAGACGCAAAGTGTTTTTGAGTTAGCAAAAGCGAGAGACAACTGGCACACGGCGAAAGGCAGGAGGCCACTTGAAAGTCAGACAATACAGATTGTGGAAATTCATGGCCATGGATGCCATGCTTCACTCTTAACTTTCTCCACCAATGAGGTTGCAATGACTTCACAACGCCAGGTGGACATACTTGAAGGACTCCCTGAGAGACATCCTGGATAAAGATCACGTTCTGCACTTGTTCACGGAGAGTCTATACATCACAGTCAAAGTGCCACACCGACCTTCTCTGCTCAATTAGAGAGCAGTCATGGAAGTCAGAATGAAGGGCATGACAGTTATCATGATGAAGACCCCCCAAGTCACAATCTCCGCTCGCCCTCCCTGAATTAAATCCGATTGCTGTGATATTATCTGAGTTACGCAGAGAGATGGCGGCGGGCTAGTCACAGCGGAGTACAGATTCACTTGGCATATCCCTCATGTAAACGGCGTGAAGTCGCTTCCTAACATGTCGCCGTCACCTCCGCTACCTGTTTTCGATGTTGTTTGCTCGTAATGAGCCGGCTTCCAGCGCCGCGATGTTGACTGAGTAATGAAGCCGGCTCTGTTGGGATGATTCAGGACACGCACAAAGCTCCTCACCAAAATCCCACGTCAGAAGTCCCAATTCTCTGAAGCCCCTTTGCTCCGTACGTGACAGTTAGCGCTTTGACCCTGAAGACGACAGCCCAGATACCACAGAGATCAGTTTCTGAGTCTGTTCCCGGAACAAATCAAATCACGCCTCTTATGTGTGGTTTGGGGCTGGCTGCGAACGACGCTCTATCTCACATCTTGACAAGACAAGACATTCTCCAAAAGACAGTTGCGTTTTATGGCGCAAACAGCATTTTTTAAACATCATAAAAGTTTAATCTTCTAAATGATACTAAATGCTTCAAAGGTATATACATCCAAAAGACAGCAAATCTCTGAGGGCTGCATTATGTTTGACAGGACTGGCACCTCCTCCGAGAGGAAACACGAGCTGAGCCACCTGCCTGTATTCAGTCTTCCTCTAACATTCCATGGCCTGACCTTCTTCCTTAAATACCAAATAAGGCATGGCACCAATCCAACATCCAACACCCACAAATCGCTGTTAAACGTTTTCCAATGACATAGTAAGACAATGAAATGACAAAAGTGATGAAATTTGTATATTGAAATATGACTTTAATTAGTTATTATAAACCATAT
Source organism: Mormyrus lacerda (assembly GCA_015163995.2). Lineage (NCBI taxonomy): Eukaryota > Metazoa > Chordata > Actinopteri > Osteoglossiformes > Mormyridae > Mormyrus > Mormyrus lacerda. The sequence goes on along the minus strand of JAABNX020000106.1, from coordinate 24,812,066 downwards.
AAATCATTAGACCTCTTTTATGGGGCTTTAGCCCCCCCTGAAATGTTTTTTTCTGTCCCCTAAAATAAATGTGTTTTTGTTGGCTCAAGTTATGAATAGTTTTTTATTATATATGTTTGCCATGAGTCCGCTGAGTAAAGACACAATCCCACTTATCCATTCATCTCTAACTATCCTCCTGGTTATAAATATATGTTACAGATGGTATGAAAAGACTTGGTGCTTCAAGACTGAATGTAGAAAAAAAATAAATGATTTTTATCTGAAAACTGAATCTGTACTCCGTAGCTTCCCAGCAACCCCAGAAAGTGACGCCCTACCTTATGATGTCGATGTGGCCGTTCTTGGCCGCCAGGTGCAGGGCGCTGGTCCCGTTGGGGTCTGTGGAGTCCCCAGGCTTGGGTTCCAGAAGGGCAGCACACATGTTGCTGCTAAGCAGAAGCTGGACCACCTGCAGGGTCCATCCAACAGCCCCGGCTTCAGCTCGTTAGCGTGTAGGCTAATGCAAATCTATAATGTGGCCAGATGCGCTATGCAAACAACGGATGCTAAGTCACAGTGTTGCTAGGCTGGAGTTTTTGGGATAACCTTTAGGTCAGCTGTTCAAACCCAGGTGTGAAAACTCTTCAGCCAATCAGTCCGCTAATTACTAATCTAATTTGGGAGCTGCAGTGAAAACCCCCACACACAATGGCCTATCTCTCCTCTAGTGCGTCAGTAGGGGGCACTCTTTCACCTGAACCAAATAAAACACCGCTATGCTATAGCAATGCATGGGAAAGATGTACCATATAGGCTATAGTACATTGCATAAACTTTTACATTTTTAAGTTCCCATGGTGCCGAATAATGGAATTCAAATTCTAATCCAGCCGATGGCTAAAATACGTTCTCATGCAAAAATAGTTGGTGTGTTTCCCAGGGAAAGTTGGTGGTGGTGAGGGAAATTATTACCGCGTAGCAGCCCGGAGCACTACACAGATATGCATCACAGGGCCAGTGTCTCTGTCCCGGTAACAGGGTGAGGGAGCGTGTGGGTGACTTTTGCGAGACTCACACCAACTCTGCCGAATTCGCAGGCCAGGTCCAGCGGGGTTTTACCAGCGTTGTCCACAATGCAGGGGTTGGACTGGTGTTGGAGCAGCATCTCGGACTGGGAAGGGAAGGACAGCTGTCAGGGTGTGTCCCTGCTCCCGATGCCACCTCAGGCCAAACGCCTCCACCTGCACCCTTCTGTCAACATGAGACTAACACTGTTAACTGTTTTGGTTTTAACTCTCAACTCAAAGTTTTTGTCTCAAACAGCTCAAAAAAAGAGTAAAAATAAATTTTCATGGTACAGATGACAAATCTGCCTTCCATTATTTCTGGATATCAGTACGGTGTTCTTGGAGCAGACATTTTCTTCTTGTTGCTAGTCAAAAGCCCCTAAGGTTTAGGAAGAATCCGGCAAAGCAACATCCTCCTCTCGCTTCAGTGTGAGCCCCTTCTTTAGGCTTGTGCCTGGAGATGTACAGAAGATCCTCAGATGATGATTCTGATCATCTGGGAGCTTCAGAGGCCTCATTCACATAAGAAAATGCAAACGTGGGGCCTTCACGCTTTTATGGACTACATCCTCAGGTGGAAAGCAGAGCTGAGAAGTTCCCCCTCAAAAAACAAAACAAAACAAAAAAAACACACACCTCCATACTGCTTCTTGCCAAAAGAACCGAATCTTCTCAGGGCACCTCTGATCTTTCCGGAATTCAGACTCTTAGCGGATATAAGACACACTGCAGATCAGAACGGCTCGCTTTTGCCAAGAGGGACATGCGCTTCATCTCCAAGCTGTGCCGCTACTCCAAACCTGACCCTGCCTTGTACTCCCTGTATTTCCAAAGAGCCCTAAAATGAGGTCATGTGACATCCGACAGGAATCTCATTGGTTCAGGGCAGCTACTCAGTCACTGGGCAGGTGTGAAGATGATTTTAATCCAGGAGCCTTGTATCTTATTTGAACTGGAGGATATGGTAAAATGGACTGCATTTATATAGCGCTTTTCTACTTCTACAAGTACTCGAAGCGCTTTACAATTCATGCCTCACATTCACCCATTCACACACCGGTGGCAGAGGCTGCCATGCAAGGCACCAACCTGCTCACCGGGAGCAATTAGGGGTTCAGTGTCTTGCTCAAGGACACTTTGATGGGATCAGGAGGAATCAGGGCCCGAACCGGCAACCCTCTGGTTGCCGAACGATAGCACTACCTCCTGCACCACCATCTTCCCCCAATATATACGTTTTTTTCCACGGGAAAACATATTCCACTGCATTTATGTGTAGAACAGTGAGCAGAGTTGAATTTTGAGTAGTGAGGGAATGTAAAAATGTGGATCTGACAAAATCAAAACACAGTAATTTCAAACTCCGGGTCATTTGAAAATGACCTTGGGGACAGATGTCGACAGGGTAAGCTACAGGGCTTGCGACCAAGGGGGCGCCATTACTTACTACGTCGTAGTGGCCATGCTGCGCGGCCAGGTGCAGCGGTATCTGGCCCTCGTCCGACTGTCCATTGACCGAGGATCCCGACTTGAGCAGCATCTTCATGGGTTCCGTCTTGCCCTGCCAGGCTGCATAGTGGAGCGGACGCATCCCTGTGGGACAAACACACGGTCTGGAGAGAGGAATCTGACGCACGGATGGTCCTCAGCGCGTCGTATCTCCATTCACACATCTGAACCTGACTCTACTGAAGCTATTCAGCTTCAAAGCCCTTTCGGAGGCGGCCAACAGCATGATGCCGGCTGGAACTTGAAAAGAACCACAATCCAAGGCGCTCAGCCCCTAGGGCTCCAACTGGAGATTCGCTTATGTGGCTTTCAGCTCAAATTTCCACTTCTTATCAGAATGGTTGGCCTGCTACCTTTTGAAGCACGTTCGGGCCAAATAAGGTCCAATGAGACGCCTGTTGGGCTGAATGTGGTAGATCAGGGGGTTTTAACGTGGGATCCGTGACTCCTAGTCTGAAAGATGCTTTTATCATCAGATTCATGCGATGTGGAAAATATTCAAGGGACAGTCCTCCCCTTTCACAAAGAGCCAAAGATATTCTACAATATTCTTAGCTCTTAGCCACGTTCATTCATGGCAGGGGATTTTTGGCTTTCGGGGGATGGGGGGTTACCCAGGTTGATGAAGGATAGTCACGTTCACCTTTCTGGTCCTTGAGGTCCACAGTGGCCTGGGACTCCAGCAGCAGGGAGATGAGCTCCATGTTGCCATTGAGGGCGGCATGATGGAGGGCAGCGAACCTGCAGCAGGATATAGAGGAATGTTACCGTCTGCTGTTTATCCCTCACTACTGCCACACGTCCGGTGGTGGGCGGCGGTATTGCGAGCCTCGCCACGTCCCACGGCTCAGCTGTTCCTCCGCACGAGAGAGAGTCGTGCGCCAAGCGCCTTAAGCACTAATCTGCATGATGGCTGACACCTCCTGATTGACGGGCTAAGCGGAGACTCAAAACGCGTGGTCCACGGAGGGTCACGACACGGTTAGTGAGCAGCGGCGATGCCAGTTTTCGCGGTGTCCTTCTGTTAGTAATTTTATATGCCGCATAAAATGAAAAAAAAAATTAAAGAGCAACCATGTAGCCTACTGAACACCACATATAAATAAAACATACAACAGCTACCAAAACAGCAGACGGACGGCGCACCGTTCCAGCAGCCAAGCATATTTTTTGCATTGATGGCGCTGCCCCGTGCATCCGTGTTATCGTCCAGCTCTCTCCGATTGAGCGTCTGCTACGGCTAAACAATCGAAGTGCCCTACCATAGTTAAGCCTCCTCTCGCCACACACCTCTACTGGGAATGGAAAATGTACGACGCTCATTAACATATGTATCTGCCTGCTGAGGTCAGGGACTTGAATAGAGCATTATCACCATTGTTGGGGAAAAGCGTCTTTCTGCTGGAAGCGCGATGGCGACGTCTGCATTCCCTCAGCTCCACCATTACTGCCTTTTCCCACCATTAATGCTACTGATATTTTTATTTTACTACCTTTCTGAAGTGACTTTAGACTTCGCTGCCATTGCAGTGTGGAAAAAAAATTATGAAAAGAGACAGTGACCTGGTGCCGATTTAATCCGACTGGTAGCTTTCCCTGTGCCTCAGTCAAAAGAAACAGCTAAACAAAGAAATAAAAATGCCTGAATTTCCAAATGCCTTAAGTTTTTTTGAACTCCAGGCTAATGACAATTATCAATTGATGATTTAAATTTCACTAGCTAATGGACAGAGTCCCACACTCACTGATTGACATCTGGACTGTAATCTGCGCAGAATATTTAAACAGCAGGTCCTCACTGCTCCGCACAGATGTGTCGGGACTGTTATGATGGAGCCAGTGATGGACACAACACAATCTCCCACATTTATATAGAGCAGAGAAAAAACAATAACAGATCTGTCAGCTGCAGAAAGTTATGTAACTATGAACTACATGAATCTATAATGTCAGAAGTGAGACTGGAATGGAAAACTGGATGGAAAATATAGTCTCAGTATTAAAAGCTCAGATTTTCCTCTGGGAACGGAAGAGGTAAAGTGCATTTTGAGTGGCGGTTTCCTTAAAGTAGGTGCTGATAAGGTTAGGATGGACACCCTGACTTGTCATTGCTGAGGGAGTGAGAAGATGGAGACTTGAGACAGAATGAAGAGCATCTTGAGAGGAGCTCCATGCCAGCTCTCGAGCCTCCGCCCAGGCCCCTCAGAATAATCTTGGAGGATGGCTGCATATTATACTGCTGGATAATTCATCAAAACAGAACCAGGACGTCTTGCAATAAAACACAGTGATATGCGGGTCGCATAATCGCTGTGGTTGCTTATTCGTGCTGAAAGAAAGTTTTTGTTGGTGTAACGGGATCTAACTTCAGGGTCAAAATTCCCAGCAAGAACATACGAGGTAAAATTGTTAGAATTACTTCACAGCAGTCAATTAATTATACAACATATTCATTCCTTTGTAGGTAAGTATAATATTACGCAAAAGGTACCGTCTACACTCGCTGATCACTTATTAGGTACACCTCACTAGTACCAGATAGGATCCGCTTTTTACCTTCAGAACTGCCTTAATTCTTTGTAGTATAGATCCAACAAAGACTTTGTTCCAAGTTGACATGATAGAATCGCACAGTTGCTGCAGCCTTGTCAAGCTACACCTTCACAATACAAATATGTTCCACCACATCCCAGAGGTGATCTATTAGATTGAGATCTGGTGGATATGGGGGGCATTTTGATGCAGAGAACTCATTGTCATGTTTACCAGGATGATATGAGCTTTGTGACTTGGCGTATTATCCTGCTGGAAGTAGCCATTAGAAGCTGGGTACACTGTGGTCAGAAGACATGGACATAGACAGGAACAATACTCAGGTAGGCTGTGGCATTTCAATTGGTACTAAGGGGCCCAAATTGTGCAGAGAAAATATCCCCCACACCATTACATCACCTCCAGCAGCCTGAATCGTTGGTACAAGGCAGGATGGATCCATGCTTTCATGTTGTTCATGTCAAAATCTGACCCTGACATCAACATGATGCAGCAGAAATCAAGACCCAACTAACCAGGCAACATTTTTCCAATCTTTCATTGCCTAATTTCAATGAGTCCCTGCCTAATGCAGGAAGTGGTTATTTGAGTTACTGTTGCCTTTCTAATAACAACTTGGACCAGTCTGGCCATTCTTCTCTGTCCTATGCCACCAACAAGGCATTTTCACCCAAAGAACCACCGCTCGCTGGACGTTTTTTCTGTTTTGGCCCATTCTCTACAAACCCTAGGGATGGTTGTATATGAAAATGAGCAGTTACTGAAATACACTATCAGCCTGCCTGGCACCAAGAACCATGCCACTTTCGAAGTGACTTAAATCACATTTCACCCGCATTCTGGTGTTTGACGGGAACATTATCTGAAGCTCCTGACCTGAATCTGCATGATTTTATCCATTACGCTGATTTGATATTTGCTTCAATGAGATGCTGGACAGATGTACCTACTAAAGTGGCCAATGAGTGTTTGTTGTGCTGTTCATGATGAGGCTGAAGACTGATTAAACAGAAAAAAGTATAAAAGCTTCACAGTTTTATTCAGGTGCACCATGTAATTGGTATAGCCCAAAGTGATTAGCTTACACCAAAACCTTGTTCCACTGGCCTCCTGTGTTTCTGACTTGCTCTGTTGATGCTGCCTTTGAAAACTGTGTCATCTGACCCTCAAGGTATCACATCACCAGTACAATACCCTGTCTGTTTCTTAATCTGCAGTTCTGGCATAAGAAAAAACCTGCTGAAATGGTTTCTGGTATTCCTTCACTTTTTTTTAGTTGCCTTGTTATCTCACACGGTTTCCAGATCGCCCGTGGCCGCGGATACATTTTCACCACTGAAGGGAAATTCTGTGCGAAACGTGAGGCATTCCCCAAACACCATCAGGGTCTCCGTTATTCTACTGCAGTCGTAAATGATTGTTCGCGAAAGGCGAAACATAATTACTCCTTGCTGGATTGTGACACGCTGATAAAAGATTCTCCCACTACAGAGGTGGCAAGACGGTGGATTGATTTCATTTCCAGCATGGCAGATGATAAAAGAACATATCCACACTCAGGCTAATAGAATAAAAACTCATTTCAAATAGAAGCATTTAAACCGACTATATTTACGGCTTGAGTGGCGGTTGCCTTATTTGATAGTTTTCCTTTTCAAAGTGTGAGAGACCGCCAATATGGTGAATCAGGTCTCATCTATATTAATAGAATTTTTAAATGTGCAAACTACTCAGAAACTTGCATAAAACCATTTTGCCCCAATTCCTATCTCTTTAAGATATATGTGTGATTTACACAGATTCGACACAGCAAACGGCTGCTCCAGCAATGCAATATAAACGTATAAATTATTCTGCAGGCCCAAAACAAGCAGACAGGCAATCGTCAGTGATTGATGTGGGCTGATGTCGAAGCCGTCTATGGACAGGCTTTTGGCCCCAGCAGCAACACCTGATTGGGTCTGAGGGAGGGGCATCGCGACCAGTCGTTCAGGCAGGTTGCTGGGCCCCGGACATCATAAACAGGGAGGGGTGTGGAGTCGAGGAGATGTTACTTGGAATGGAGCTCGTACAGGTCTAGCGAGATTTGTGGGTCTTTATATACTGCTTCATAAAAGCAGGTTACCTTTGCACAAAGGTAGTAAAAGCTGATTGTCTGAGTTCAGACCGACAACTTTGATAAATAGGCAGGTAAAAGTAAAATAGTTCAGTGATCTAGAATTGATCGCTTTGCTTTGCAATAAAGACTGAGAATGTGGTAATCCAATGCCCCATTCCTTTAAGCAGTCCTCGCACGGCTAGCAAGATGGCCGACTTAAAAACAGAGCGAGGCTTTGTTATAGCTACTGGAGAGATTTCAACATGAACGGGGAGGTCACAGGTCAGGTGGTCCATTCTGAATGTGTCCCAGAAGAGTGGGAAGCTTATTCAGCTCTCTCATCCTCTGCAGTGATGGTCCACCATTCAAAATATACCCAGAGGAAGAATAAAACAGCACCTCTAAATTCTTGTAAACTAAATATACACCCACGTGGCTTTTTACTGGCTATGTGGGTTACTACTCGGAGCAGTGCATACTAGCAGCTAGACTGCAGTATAAATTTAGATCATTGATCTTTGTGGCTTTTTGTATGTAAAGAAAATCTTTGCTAGTGTAACAGAATCTAAGCTCAGACAGGGATATACATTTGACAATGTCCCTACCCTGTGTGTTTAAGGGGGCAGGGGCTGATTTAGTCCCTACTAATGTTGCAATTAAAACCAACGCCTATGAGTTTAGATGCGTAGTATCTAAATTATCAGAAAGAACATAAGAGAGAAAAATGACAATTACATAAATACTTCACTTGACACTAACGTAGGCCTTTGTGCGCTGAGAGTAATTATTCCCTTTAAGTAAGCAAAACGTCGAACAAAAAAGGGCCGTTTGTCTTGTGAAGCCATTTGATATGTGGCATATTTAGAAGTTCCAGTTGTGTGCTCAGAAATTTATTCATGAAAACGTGCATTACATGCCCAGCAAAATAAACTGAAGTTTAATATTAACAAATAGGCTTTCGTATAAGACGCCTTCCAGCAAATGACTCATTTCCAAGGTGCATGATGGTAAACAATTGGGACATCCATTTGTATATACATAAACCTAAATCTAACAACACTATTATCTATGTTGAAGGTCTTCAAAGGGGTAATATTACGCTGTTTTGAGAAAGCTTCATTTTAGCAGGGTGACACGGCCTGTTTCATTTCATGTCATTTCCTTCGCTCGTTTGCAAGACCAGTGTGTTGAGAGCCACGCCGATGGTGAAGTCTGAAATCTGCCTGATAATGTGAGTCAGGTTTGCAGTCGGGCAGGATCTCTCCGGCATGATGCGGAGGACCAGCAGTGGGGATGGGGGGGGGGGGGAAGGGGGGCGCTCTGGATGTGGCCCTGAAATTTGGCAGGCATGCAGTATTTACGGTTACCCTCCCCACCCTGCCCCACATCCGGGGGCCTGCAGAGGGGTGATTGTGGAAAGGTGGAGTGTACCTCACCACAGCCCCGTGCACCCCCTCCTCACACACACAACGCTGACCCACTTGCATTAATAAATGGACTCAACCCCCCACCCCCCGGGTTTCTCTGTGGACAGAAGCGACTCGATCATCTTTTCACTGCTGTTTTCGATCTTAAATTCTTCTGTCGTAATTATTATCGAAATTAGCGATGCTTGGGAGATTCTACGACGGGAGAAAGGGGAGAGAAGGGACCCCCACCCCCCCAACTTCAAGCAACGATTTCCTGCTATTGACAAATCAATAAGTAATGTGCACAAATAAACAAAGCTCGCTTGTAATGTATTATTTAACAGAAGCATTTTCATGCAAGAAACGCCCATCTGCAATTCTGCTGAGTGGAATGTGAATTTTCCACTGATAATACACGAAGGCATCCACAGGACCCTGGCATGCACAAAAATGACAATGAACGTGATTAGAATTAATATCATGCAGGGATTAACTCATTACCCTTAAAATGGTAATGAAAACGTTTGTACAGCACCGAATTCCACACATGTATTTAAAACCCAATATACACCTCCCCCTATTTAATAATATGCAGCATATATTTTTAAATCACAAAGAACACATCAAGTTATAGCTAAAACAGCAATTTCACCTGGTAATATATCGCTTGGTTTATTGCTTAATAAACTGTCACCATTTTATCTTGAAAAAACCTTCCCCCTCCCCCAGCAATGGCAGATCCTCAGTGGTCCCAGCGAATCCCCATGACGGCCGCGATGCCGCCACTGGTACCGCCCCCTCCGGCTCCTCAAGCAGACCTGCTCTGTGCCTTCATCTAACAGCCCCCACCCTGCCAGTGAGAGCCGGCCCGCGATTCCCGACAATGCCATCAGTGACTCGCGGACGTCAGACAGGTCAGTGAAGCTGCGGACACTTTACCCGGTCAGCCATGCCAAAGGACCCCCTGTCAAAGGTGACACACCACACAGGCCTCACTAAGCACCTTACTCTGAGCCAAAGCCCACGGGCGGCACCCCACGCGTCGCGGCACTCTCTGAGGCACTCAGCACTTCTGGCAATGCTTCAAATATTTTTAATATGAAAAGTTCGATCATTTATCTTTAAAGATGTAATATGCAGACGATTGTTAGCTTGAATTTATGCTTTGCGACATTTATTCCCACAATGTCGTAAATACAACCCCCCCTCCCCCCCCCCAACACACACATGCATATACATATGATATATTTATTGTTGTAGTCC
>JAABNX020000106.1:24763935-24786131 GCA_015163995.2 Mormyrus lacerda | reverse complement strand
GCCTGCCACATGGGCTTCCACTGCCGCTGTGTCTAGGGTGATTATGGTAGATGGATGGATGGATGGATGGATGGATGCATGGATAAATTAATTTAGAATTAAAACCTGCCATATGTTGTATTCAACTCTTGGTTTCATGGTTTGACCTTTTAATGTTGCTGTAATGTAACATTTTTACCATAATGTAAAAAATTGAGTTGCTACATCAAATCATTAATCACTGAGTACTTCCCATGGTGCACCTGACTTCAGACATGGCCCACTGCAGCTAAAGGGCCTTCAAAGCCAGCCCACCTGCATCAGACATGAGAGATACACAGGGACAGACAGCACTGGCCTACTAGGTGCTGGGCAGTGGGACCAAGACCCTGAACTAATGAAGACTTCCCTCCCCTTTTTGGGGCCGATGGTCTCCTCCCTGTGGTTCCATTCTTCTCTGTTCCAGTTTCCAGACACAGCATCGCTGTGTGACTCAGAGGGCTGCTAAGGCTGATGGTCTAAGGGACTATCCCAGCAAGATGCACATCACACCAGCTGTAACAGCTGATCTTCCTCCCTCTCTCTACATGGTGCTGGTTATGGCTGCCTGCTGGGTTTAGTTGGCTTACGTCTTCCCTCAAATATAGCACCACGTATCCTTTACCAGAATATCCCAGGTGAATGGATGAGCAGGGCTGGTGTCTTTCGGACTCGGTAGGTTGCTTGTGGGCTCAAAGGACCCGTCTCCAAACTTGGCTCCAGCTCCATCACATGACGACCTAGACTGGGGGTGAGCAGTTCTAGCCCTCTGGGAACAAAGGGCAAACTCTAATTATCTCACTGATGTAATTATCCAAGTAAAAACTCACTTTCCTTCCCTCTCAACTGTAATTAGGAACTTCGAGAAACATCTTGTACAACTTGTAGGCATATGATCCCCAAAGTCCCAAATTGGCCACCTCTGTCCTACACCTGTATCACAGTTATATTGGCCCCAGGATGAGAATGAATGAAACCATGTGACACAGTGACCGGGGGAAGGAACAGGGCCGTGATTTGGGGAAGAGCGCAGAGATGGGCTGTAGGAAGAGGATGTTTTGGGGGTAGGACTGGTTGGGGGGGGGCTCTGGGTAATATTCAGCAGCTGAAGAACTCAGTGTTATTCATTCATTGATAATAAGGAAGAGGTGTGGGAGAAGACTAGCCCCATCTTAGGACATCCAGCCCCCCACCACCCTGCTTTACACCCACACGCCTCCCAGGTCTCCCAAAGACCTATGAGGTAGCTGGACTTGGGGCTCCCAAAAGTTTTAATGCCACTGGATAAAAGCCATCCTCTTTACCATGTGAGAAGAGATTCAGCTTCTCAGTTTAGCTCCATCACACACATACACGGCGGCTCGTGCACACACACAGCCGCACACACGCGTACACGCTCCTTCCTTTGTGAAGGTCAAACGTCAATCGCTGACACCTGAGTGGCCGGCCTAATGGGCGCTCGCTCTGTGAGAAGGTAACAGACGGGCGTGGCTCAGGGTGGCTGCCCGCCATTGCCCCTCTACGCCAACACGCGCTTAAAGCTGGTTCCAAATCGTCTCGCCTGACCGCTCCCTGTTGGCATTCTGGATGTTCCTCCCGTTTCCGTATTTGTCCTTCCCGACGTGCTTCTCCCAGACTGACACAGAAGTGAGCCTACAGGTCTGACATGGAGGACAACATGAATTTTTACCGCTGGCTTGATCGCAGGGGATCATGCCCACATGATGTGGCATAGAAATTTCATGATTTAGTGCTCTGATAAATAAGAAAATTTGCAGTCACTTTGTAATTTATGAGCCAATCATTTAATATTATTGAGATATCATTGTTTTGATCGATTTAGTGAATTATCTCAAAGACTAATGCATTACACCAGGGCTCTGCAAATCTGAACCTAGATTCCAAATCCAAGCCTTGTTTTCAGGTCTCCCAGGTAGTTAGTTTCATAATTACGGATTCTGATTGGCCAGAGGTATCACACTCAGACCTTGAGGACTGTGATTTGAATATCCCTGTATTACACTAATGAAGGGAAATGATATCACACAATGGGGGCGGATAGGGCTGCGTTTTTGAGGAATAAGGTGAACAATTGGAAACTTTATTAACCTTAACATGATCCGAGGTATTATGTAGGCACACTTATACCTAATTCTCTGATTTATGACTTGAAACAGATGGGATAGTCCCATCCTCGGGTACGCAAGGAATGGCATATAAATATTTCATGGTAGGCGCAGCCAGCACTGCTTGTAATCTGTCACCGTGTGAACATATCTTTGAAGGCCTCGAGCCGGAGAAGGTGGGGAGGGTTGCTAGGCAACAAGCACCCTCCATCCCCTCCCGCACATGGACGCACACCAATTAGCACTGCATACCGGATTTTCACAGGCTGCCACCAAGTTCTCCTTCTTTCTCCTCAAAAGTACCGGTCTCCCATTTGCTTGGGGTCCTCCATCATATCCGATGATGACGTTCCTCCTTATTAACAGAGTGTGCTTTGAAGGCTGTACAGTCTAGTCCTTGAACCACAAGTTTTATTGCACATAAGACAGGTAAGTTGTGGATCAGTGCCGGCAGGCGTACCTGTACGCCTCCATCTTTTTTGTTGGTTTACCTTTTCTCATCGATTCCAGCTGCTCTATATACCTGCAAGACAGAGCTGCCGCCAAGTAGAATGATTAACAGCGGCCACTTCCAACTGGGAGGGGCGGTTTGCCATTTCCTTAGTGATGTCTTTAGCTGGTCTATATACAGTCGTCCCTCGCCACTTCGCGCTTCGACGTTCGCGGCTTCACTATTGTGGTTTTTTGTATATTCATTAAATACAGAGTCGAATAGAGACAGTGAAAATTATACATCTCTACGCATCGGAAGCGTCTTGGAAGCATATAATAATAATAATAATATGATATTTGTAACGTCTAATATGTCTTATTTTCTCTTATTTTGTGTAATATATTGGGTAATCCGAGTGTAATTGTCATGACCTGCCTGTACGATCCTCTTGTGTGCCACACCCCCTTATTAACCACGTGTGCAACCCCGATTGTGACCAGCAGTTTTCTGTCAGTTCGATTTGTCCGGTGTATTTATGCCCACGTCAGAGGCTGTAACCCCAGGTCTGTCATTGCGGTTTGATGTTACATGTTCCTGTGTCGTGCATTTGGAGTGATTCCAAATAAACCCTTCGATCCTGATTCCTCGTCTCCCCGTTCATGCTTCCGTAATGGTGCTCTCAGTAACGGTGACTAAAGGGTGTTATTCCTAGAGGGCTCTAATAATATTCAAAACCGTATTTAGAAGGTCATAAACAGGTTTTCAATGCTCTACCTACGAAAATATTCGATTTATAAATAAAGAATCCTACTTTGTGGAAATTCATTTATCGAGATAGAGTCTGGAACTGATTAACCGCGATAAACGAGGGCCGACTGTCCCACCCTTTCTATCCCCCTGCAGACTGACGGTGCAGACGGAGCAGACACACACACACACACACACACACACAGATGCTTGTACTCATATCTTTGTGAGGACCGCCTGTTCATTGGGGCTATTTGGCTATTTGGTCCTCACAATGTAAAATAAACACAGGCCACACACACAAAAGCAAAGTGCTACTTATTTACTTATTTATCCAGCCAGGTTCTTCTGTGTAAACACACTTTGAGAAGCCCAGCATCCTGCTCAAAGCATAAGCCTATTCACGGCACATACTCAGGGGCGATATTGTGGAAACAAGACAAAAGTCAACATTACTGCATCTGGTATGCTTCTGTATATCTTAAAAAAAAACTCGCACTTTTTGGAAAGATTCAGGCAGACCTATAGAGGTGCTGAGGATTAGTGTATTTCATAAAATCTTAGCAAGCAACACATTCAGTGCGCCTCAGTGATGGCATTTCTGAGAAACTGAGAAATACCAAAAGAACATACTGAAAGACTTTTTTTTAATCATCATTCCCCAGGTATACCTCTGTACAGCGATCACGATTTCGCCATATTAAATTCAGGTTAAGTATCTCACTCAAGAGTACAGAAGAGGCCTGAACCAACAACCTTCAGAATGGGACTTAACCCACCATCATACCTGCTGCGACAGAAATACAGTTCGAATCCTTCACCAGTTGGGACAGTTAAACAACACCTTTATCTAAAGAGCCTTTTGTTAATCAACGTGTTAATAAACCCAAGAAAAGAGGACTTGTTATTCAAAGGAAGCTACAGACATTTTCAGTTCCAGTCCCAGGTAAGGACACTAATGTCCAGATTCCCCTTAATGCCTGTTCAGCCAAGCATGTCAGCATGTCAGTCGCGCACAGAGCCAGTGGGCGGGGCGAAGCCTCCCAGGGAGCCCGAGGCATCTTCCTGCCCCCAGAGCCAGGCCGTCATAACAGACCACGGCTTATCACACTCCACTGTGAGGAGCATCTGTGTAACATCACTGCGCAGCTCTGCCACATGTTAGTCTCTGGGGAGCCGCAGGCGCAGACGCAGGGAGATGTGTGTTGTGTGTCCTATACTAAACCCTGATTATATACACACACACAGACACATGCATACAGGGACTGTGCTGCTCTGGAAATGAACTTATCACCTTTATGAAGCATCGCAGCTATGAATATTTCATATCAATGGTTTTGACTGCCTTTCTGCATGTTCCCCCTCCTCGGGCTAATTATAAGCCATGGAGCATGATCACCTCTCGTAAGGCACACACTGGCCTTCAGGTAAGGCCACTGGCTGGCTACAAGCTAATTGCAAACTGATACAGGATGACCATTTTAACCCAAGATAGTTAACGTGCTATTAAAGGAAATATATAATTTCTGAGTGATTTCTTGCTTCAGTATAAATTTACACCACAGTCCCATGTTCCTCCCCTATTACAACGTGAATATGAAAGCTCAGATCAGTTCTGGGACAAGACCACATCTGGAGACAGAGCCCCCCCCACCACCCCCCGACGCCGGCTGTGGTGTGACTGGCGGACTCCGCACGCGGAGCGTACTACGACACGGGAAGCCAAGCCAGTGCGTCTGATGTGTGACCCGCCCTCCACTTTCCTCACAGACCATGTGGCGCTCTCCGGGAGCAGCGCGGCGACCGCGTGCCAGCGACGCATTAGGCTGGCTTAGGCTCCGCCTCACCCAGACCCATTTACCCACACTAATCCTTTCCAGAACTTACAACTCCAGCCCATCCCCCGAAGCCCGGCCGCTTCCCTGTTATATGACAAACAGGAGAGGGGCTTCAAAAATTACTGCTGACCATAAACCCCTAACATAAAAAACTGATGCGTTCGTACCAAAATATACATCGAATAAAAAGGCTCTTGGGCATTACTGGGGCTCATGGCTACTAGCCAGCACTGGCGGGGCCCCCGTGACGAGAGCGACATTCCCAGCTCCAGCCCCATGGCTCTGGGGCGCCAGACTTTCAAGAGGACCATGGAATGGGAATAAAAGCTAAGAGTGTTCCACAAAGGCTCCTTCTGGAAGATTCCCTGCTAATTGAATTCATAAAGTGCTCCAGGTCACATCTTTCTGCAGATTTCTGCACAGCGACTGGATCCACTCCAGGCTATAGACCCACCTCCAGCCTCCGTTCAAATCTTTCTGTTTTTTTATCCAGATACAGACATTTCAGACTGTCCTGTATCAGACTCAGTCATCGAGCATCTTAAAAGTCTGCCCTGCAGCACGGCACGAATGTGAGACAAGACACACAGTCCTGTCTCCAAACATAAGTCCTTCTGCAGTGTAATAGAAACCGGCTGTGACGCACCACACATCCAACTCTTGGCAACAATCAGGAAGCATCTGACAGGTGTGTGTGTCGGGGGGGCTTGAATTGTCCTCAACCACCACAGGGCTCTGCACTATCAGGGGATTACACAGACTTACACAGTGGTGGTACAAGGCCCAGCACGGGCCAAGAGGAGCTCCTCTCTGTGCTCAAGAGAACCCTCTTGGCACTTCCTGTGCACCTGCCACTGAAGGAAGAAGGCAGGGGACTGAATCTCGCACTATCAATATATCAATAGCCTATGGTGGGACTAGCGGCAGGAGCCGTCCTGTTCGTGCCTGAAGGCAGATACTCAAAAAAGGAAGCAAGGGCAGCAATCGGGAGACCGATCGCGTTTGAATAAGAAACACAGAGGAAAAAAAACAGAGGAAAAATTGAAAAATAAAAAATATGTTTCATCTTTCAGCCCCGAGTGTGAGAGAGCGGGCCTCAGTAATGACGCAGTGAGTGAGGGCACCCTGGAAAGTCCACGACTGGCCAAACACTGCCAAACGGGCTGGTGAGTAGGGTAGGGGGCATACGTCACAGCGGGGTACACATTTACTCTGGGTTATGCTCCGGAAAGGGCACCGCAAGTAAAGTCATGCATGTGAAAGCTTATTTTACCCTGGAAACACTGTCCAAACAGAGGGCTGCCTCACACGATTTTCAAAGCATTGCTTTTTATAGAAAGCACCACAAATTGTGTATTACTTCTTAACTCCTAATTGAATACATACTGAACACTTTCATTCTCTGACAACATAAGAAATCACATAAATCTTGCTTTAAAAGATGTATATGTCCAGGCCCAATTGTTGTTTTGCAAGGGAAAAGAGCACCAATCATTAAACGGGCAGCATGTTTGTTTCCTCTGGAGGCTCCTCCTCCAAGCTAGTACAGCTGCTCTGAAGCGCTCTCATCTTCTTACCCAAAGGCATGTCACTTCCCATTGCATTGTGGGAGAAGGCTTTCCAATCAGGACCCTGGTTCCTCTCCCCCGTGCTACTTAGTTGACATGCCATGATTTAAAGCCAGGGGAAACTCCCACAGCCCATATGGTTGTGCGTTTCTGTGTGAGCTCCTGTGTGCTCTCGACTGCATCCAGGGGCAGGAGGGCGCTCGTGTTCAAATCAGGCATCCCGATTTGCACGACGGATACCACAGCTTGTGCACAACGACATCCACTAGTGTAATGACTGTTAGCAAACACGCTGTAGATTACAAGGGCTCCAGAAGAATGCTGTAAACAATGAATTTGTATCTACTGCTCAAAATGTAAGTAAACATTGTTTTAGATTTTCTGTGAAGAATGCCCCATTCATTTCACAGTCATGTTTGTTTTTAACAAATACTCAACCCTTAGCAAGAAACACTCAGCATGTAATACCCTTGCCTCACACATCGAGGGCTGATGGTTTGAATCTCTCCCAGTGACATGTGGGTTCCCTTTGGCCACTCCGTTACCCTCCCGCAGTCCAAGGTCATATAACTAGGTCTCTAATTGGCTCATTATGGGAATGTGTGTTAGTACACTGGGCATAGGAAGACGTTTAGAAAAAGAGGAGAAACGGAGTGACACTATTTAAAAATTTAAATCAATGAAAGAACATACCTAATGGAGAGAAACTCTGGCACAGACAGCAGGCAAAGACGTGATGAAAGGCTAAAAGGATGCTAATGTAACTGGAAAAAATGCTAAAGAAAAACCCCCCGACCGAGCAGCAATCGCTCTAGAGTGCACTGGAGATGATCAGTCATCAGATAACTTGACAATCCAGCCAGTCAGTCCTGCAGAGCCGCCCTTGGTAACGGCTCGCGTGACTGACTGCACATCTGTGAGCAACGACGCAGTGCATTTTATTTACCATCCATGCGACGCGACGAGCACCTTTAATTATCGCCCTGACTGCCCAGTTACCACGTACAGCTTCCTGTAACACTTCTGGCCTTACAGAGACACGGGGTCTCCACGGTCGTTAGCAAGACCGGGTCTAACATACGGTGCCCCATAGTCCCTGAAGCCAGAGAGATGTGGGGAAGTACCACCGCTCTCTCACAAGCATGGATCTCAATACTGACCGCTCCCCGTCCACGTGTCACGGCACCGCCTGGAGACTATTCCTCTGGCTGGCTATGGTCCAGCACCACAGCTACGCCCTGAAAACGCACATCCCGCATCAGCTACCATGCTGGAGTGCGCTTCCTGTCCTACAGGGCTCTGAATGTAAACACATCTGCTACAGATTTGGAGCAGAAGCAGACACACCCCGTCAAACCCCGTCTGCACGCCTCGGCAGTCAGAATCGTGACTGTCCCCCTCAACTGTCGCCTCACTTATATTCTCCAGGACAAGGGTATGACACCTAGACCAGACTCTGCACCGGTGAACATACATGTTGATTAATAAACAACAAAAGGTGCTCTTTACCTTCTACATCAAGCTATGTCGCCTCAGTTTCTGTTTTTAAGGATCGATTCGGTTTGCTTTAAGTTCGCTGTCTTACGCAAAAAAAACAAAGAAATTCATCAAAATCAAAGGTCTGACTTCACAAACAACGCAAAATGCATTATTTAGAATGCCATATTTAAGAGAGATGAAAAAGATACATCAAAGCTTTGTGAAAGCATTTGATAGATGATTCCTTGATGGTCTGTTAACACTACTACAAACACACTATATAAGCTAATTTAACTTCAAAATATCAGTTGCCGCCAATCAATTTTTCTGGTGAGGACGATCTTCTCCCATGAGGTGGCAAAGCTAATACAAATCAGAAATTCCACTTGCCCAAAGCATGCCTGACTCTGTAATTCATGCTGGACTCCCTAATGGAAAATGTGGTGCTGTTGTGCTCTTGCTGACACCTGTGGAGAGGAGGGTCCCTGCATGTTCTGCACGCTCCTTAGCACATTATCGGAGCTCCACAGGTCCTGCCCCCAAGCTCTGAGGAGGACCTTTGTCCTGACCACATCGCACTATATGTATCCCCTTAGCATGAAGGAAGAATTGCAACTCTGCGAAAGTAGCGGTTGGCCGGCCCACCCTTAGGTACCGCCGATGCCCCTTCAGCCTTTGCTACGTTCGTGTAACAGGTCCTATGGCCGCATCTGCAGGCTGTCCCATAGCAGGCACGGTTCTACACCGAGCGAAGAGTATTGAGTGCCGATCGACGGCTCCTTTGGTCACCATGAGAAGTAGCATCGCACAAACAGCCAGGATCACATTCGCCTCCCTTTGTGATTAAGGACATTTCGGCTTGATATAGGATGTGAATCAATTTGGCACACCCAAATGCAGCAAAGAGGCTCTAATTGCCACATTAAAGATTTTATAATAGAACCCAAAATTTACTCCTGTGTGGTCTGCCCAGAGCCAAACACCGATTACCGTAGCTGGAAAAATCCTGACTCACCACTAAACTGCTCCTGAATTTGTTATAAACAGAACGTCCCCCAGGGATCAATAAAGTTCATCTTAATCTTAAATATACCCTCATTTCATGTTGCATTGCTGGTCTACACTGAAAAAGCCTCAAATTTCATAGAAGTTAACAGCATTTCATGTTATAAACTATATAAATGGGTGCTAGAATACGATGAAGCCAGGAATGAGTCTTGGCGATGCTAGTTGTGACAGTTCCTATTAAACCCCAAAAGGCAAAAGGTAGAAATCAAGATATCGCCCTAACCGAGTCTCACCCAGCACACGGACCTCTCTCGAATTTATGTCTCCATCTCAAAATAAAAGCACAACACTTCTGTCTTTCCTACCCTCCTGGCATTTTAATACCTCTGCAGGGAATCTTGACAAATGAAGAGGCACAGGCAATGGACATTGCTTGGAAAAGAAGGCGTGCAATGAAGGGCTCTGGAAGTGCTAATCTAAATCCTACTTTAAATATATACTGTTTGAAAGTCCCCACCACACCAAAAGCAAAAACAGCAAAACAAAAATGTAAGGCGGAGTGATCTGCACTCTCCTGACACGCCACTGTGCGCCGGATGAGCGTCCCAACGCAATGTAGCTCGCTGACAACTGCAGCCGGATCAATGCACTCTCTGCATCTCGTCTTCTTCATAATGGGAGAACATTGATCATGGAATTACTGATAGATTACATGGACTTCACAAGCAGCTGACTGCTAATTCCTCATTCACACACAGGCCGAGGGGTCAGTGTCACGGGGTCCACAGTCCGCTCTTCATTATGTTTGCTGGGTTTGAGGTTTTACATGAAAAAATTGACACTGTCGCATGGAATTAATGAATGTGACTCTTGAGCTGGAAGCCATTTTAATATGGGGGTGTTTTTTTTTTGGTGAGGGGGAGGGGAGGGTAGAGTGTTTTGCAGTTCACTGGGTATTAGAGAGGATAATTTACTTAATACAGGTTTAGTAATTAGTTCATTACAAATCACGAAAAGTTTAGGTTTGCTGGTGATCAGCAATACAATGACTACAGTGTCATTGTCCGGAGAGTCTTGTACTACACACACAGCATGCTGCCGTTTTCTGGCTGGCACGCAGGTCTTGGCTGCACGTGAGAAATCTCTACCAAGTGAGTATCACTCTCAGCATGAGGTGCCTGCAAGCTCCCTGACCATGCGACACTGTAAGATGCACGTCATTGGCTGAGGATCATCACCCAGACGTTCCGCCATCGCTTCGCTCCTCGACGTTCCTCTGCACTTCACAGGGTTAGGTCTCCTTCTGCATAACCTGACAATTTAGCAGCACCGTGCCTTTTATTTTGCTCCACCATCTGGCCCCAAAATAACAGATCATCAACTAGCCCCAGACATCTGGCTTGCAATAGTGTTTAGAGCATGGATCCATGTGTTGGCTAGATGCAGCACATCAGTCATCTGCATGTCTTTCTCAGTCCCCCCCCCCCCACACACACTTTCAGCAGCTGGATCCACTAACCACGATGCCCCCACCCCATCATTTAAATCACCGCCACGGATGACACTGTTTTCAGCATCTTCTTTGAAGTAACCTGGGGGTCGTATTTATTTATTTTATTTCCTTTAGAAAAATACATATGAGTAACTGTGAAGTGTAACGATACAGAGCATTCAGCATGGGGTGGGGGGGTGGGGGGGGGGTGCTGCCATGCCTGTTTACACATGGGCTGGAGGAAGGCCACAGGTCACCATCCATCCTGTCCACAGCCAGGAGGAAATGACCGCGGCGGCAGCCTCCCGGGTCACTCCCCTCCTCCGAGGAGAATACAGCCTCACCCTCTGGGCTCGCGCTTCTGCCAACGGTCTGTTCAAAGATATAGGCAGAACATTAACTGGCTCACTAGTCAAGAATGGCTACCGATGTGCCAATCAGTCTGAGTGCAACCAGCCCCAACCAAAAGAATCACTCCCAAGCCTGCATTTATATCTCCAGACCCAGAAAAACATAGATTTGGCAGCATTTTTCTCCATTTAAGAATTTTGTATGCATGCGTGGCTTTGCAATTACTATATATAGCTAATTATTTTTGGACTAATGAATAACCGAATGGATTATCCTAAGGCGAAATTTTCACTTTTGGCTGAAGGTTAAGATTATTCCATACCTCTGACTCTATCTCACCATGCATCCTTATCTGCACCCAACCTCACTGATCCTGAGCATAATCTGCTGACATGCCCACATTTTCTGCTACTCCTCGCATGAAAACCTTGGCACTTGACACTGAACATGGACAGGAATATAATGAAAATTGCTGCACCGTGAGTGCCTTTGAAATTCAGAGAAGCTCTACGGTCACCTTATGGATAAAACTAAGAAGAACTAAAATCAGCTGAGCAGATGCACCATTAGAGCAGAACTAAAACTGCCCCGGAAAAGTGTCCTCCGTGCTACCTTGCGGCTCAAAGAGGCAGGAAGAGGATAAAAAAACATCAAAGAAATCAAAGAAAACAGTAAGAGTCAAATGGAGCTCAAGAAGAGCCTCCGACAGAGCTATGGACAGTCACGGCTGCCAGGCGCGAATCCTCCTGCAGTCGCTTGTTTAGCGTACAAATACACAGAATAACAGACAAGGAAAAAAATGGAGGAAAAAGGGCTTTGTCCAAAGTATATTTGTGCACACAAGAGCAAAGCTTCTCTCATTACAATTCAAATAAGCAAAAACTATGCAAGTGGGGATTAAAAAAAGAAACAATAAAATTACATCTGCGAAGGGTTGTCCCAAGGGGTCTTTCATTTCATTACACGTAATTTGCAATAATCAAAGCTGTGTCCATATTTTCTGCTGATCACACGCAGCTACTGATGACTCACTTGCCCCTAGACCAACGTCCAAAAGGGAAACCTATTGTGTGCAGAAGCAGTGAACCTATTGACCTGTGTACGTCTGTGCTATTATGACATCACAGTCACTGTATTTGCTGCCAAATGGCCCCACGCGAATGTGGATATGCCAGTGGCGCATCAAAGCAGAAATGTTGCCTGTACAGATAACTCATATATTTTTAATATTACCGATAACTGAGATTTTCTGGAAAGTGTGAGTTGTATTCATAATTTCATTACCAAAAGAAACAGACAAAACAATGGCACATTAAAAACAGATGGATGATATCTGGTAATATGCAAGTAGTTGTCAGCTTTTCCACAAAAACTTAAGAATGCTATTGACTTGCCCCGCACCACACAACACACTTTACAGCAAAAGACCATTATTAGAAACATGTAGTAAATAATAATAATAATAATATATCAAATAAATTAGAAGATTAAGTTTAAATATATTTTCAGTGTCTGATACCTTTTTGCATTAGTGGTTCTGTAAACTCGGAACTTTGTATATTTTTTGTTCAGAATTATGTAGGTCGGTGTTACACGTCAGGAGCTGCCTGCATTTTAAACTTCCTGCCCGTTACAGCTCATTTGCTATATTTGCGTAAACTACCTGCCATCTGACGGTCTGAAAAAAAGCAAAGCACGCCCTCTTACAATATCTAAAACACTATATTGCTGGCAATTTTAAACTAAGTTTTTAAAAATATAGCAGATATTGACTAAAGTATAAATATTGTATAGTAATATCAACTAAGACTGACACATAGCACCAATCGGATTGGATCTCTAATACATCCAACATAATTCAGGTGAAAAACTGAATTACTATGCTTACAATAAACCTTACAGTATATAACCCAGTTAACTCATTACTACTGCTCTCATGGACCATTAATTGAAGACAGTGACTCATCTTTATTTTAATTCGCATCTGTGTCTCTGTGCAACAGGACTTCATAAATCTAAAAGCCTCTGTCCAAACTCCCCACCAGAACTCCCACAATTCATGAGCAGATATTCCAGCGAAAGGGAGAAGAAGAGATCCGCAAGCAGCAGAGGTAGTGCAATCTGGCCCATTTAGCTCATAATCCACTAATGACATAATACAACAACGCTGTCGATCAGTACACAAAGTCACATTCATGCCACAACCCCAATTCGGACCACATATTTTTCACCAAAAACCCTTATTTTGAGCTTGCCTATATTTTATTGGGAGCTGAAATTCTGGTTGGCAGGGCCTTGATGCAGGCTTTCAAAGTGATCTTCCTAAGCCTTTGAAAGCAAAGCGCCTTTTCCAGCTTTCCGCTCAATGCACAGCTGCTGATTGAGTTCTCCTGCTGCTGCCAGTGTGATGAGGTCTGGAGTGGACCGGGAAGAAATGCGTACTGGGTAACTTTCATCCCTCAGTCAGTCAAGAGTCACACACTTTTGTGGAATATGAGGTTGAAAACAAAGCAGAACCAATTTCGTTTCCATCACCGTCAATATTGTTCGCTTTCAAACAGCATACTGTTGTGTCTATATTACAAAGGCTTTCTAATAAAATGTCAACAGCTAACGCTAACATGCAGAGTCCACAATCCAGACACTGCAAACACAATGAGTATCTATTACACGTGCTAACACTTTGGCCAGACATCTCACACGAAGTGCTTCACAAAGAGACTCAATGGAACACAAGACTGTTTCCACAACCAACACCCACGTGCCGCAGTCTTTTAAATGGATTCCATTGAAGATTAATCACCCGAGGGCTGTTTTAGAAAGACACAAACATATAAAAATGCCTCAGCAGAGGTGCAAATTGTTTTGTTTTTGAGACAAAATTCTTAAATCGCTGTTATGGCAAGACTACAAGACCTCCTGTTTACTCAGACGGTCAAAAAACATAAGACGGGGGCGCGCAGCTTCTGCTCATTTGTCTTGCCGCCTTTCTTCAGAGAGCGCTGTGGACGTGGGGAGAGGACAGTGAAAATCATGCCTGTAGTGTTGGAGGCGACAGGCTGTGGAGCTTACATGGCCAGGGCCACAATCACCTCAGAAGAAACAAGCCCTCCAAGCCCCCGCTGCTTCACACGTTACCCCCCTCCACCAGGGTGCCTGCCCCAAACCCATCTCTCTCCGTGTCAATCACATCCTGAAACAGCCTCATTGTGATGCAACTCTAGAGTGGAAGGGCTCTCCACTAAGTCCTACTGCTGCAAGGCAATCTTGTATTGTTTACTCCCAGATTTAATCTAGAACTGGCTTTGTAGCTGCAGCTTAAGCAGTAGTCATGTACATTCAAAGCTGTGGTATATCCCACATTCCAAACACGACGTCATTCAAATCCATCTTTTAGGTAAAAATTTGCCAGTCGGCAGTTTGCCTGAATGGAGCTGTTAGAAAACCACATGGCATTCCCTGTGCCTGGCAAATGACGACCGAGATGGAGGCTGATGGGTGCCAGGGCCCCAGTAAGCCAGAGTGGACAGAATCAAGTCTAAGGCCTCCTGGGACAGCAGGAACACAAGTAAGGGATGGTCCCTATCTGCTAAATGTACACCATGATGCCCATGCTAACTACTAACGAAGCCTTCAGGCCTGCTGCCCTCCAGGTAGAGGAAACCTCAGAGCTCCGATTCAATAGATAAGGTCAAAGACTCCATTTCACGTTCAGTCCACTTCTGCAAGGCATCATAATGGTGGGTAAATTAGTGATGTTTCAAATGAGCATCCTTTACAAAATCCAGACCAGGCTGTCATGAACCATTCCAGCAAGCAGACTGCTTGGGCAGAAAGCCTCAGCTTGGAACTGTCCTCAAGTTAACCTAGTCTGTGTTTCAGGCAGCATAAGGGAATGCATCATTTACTGCCAGAATTCCAGAGGAGCATTGCGGAGGAGAAAACAGGCTGAAAAACAGCTACACGGGTCATTAAGGGGTTTATCTATGGTTTCATCAGTGACGGAGGGGATTTCGGCCCAAGACAATGAGGTCCTTCCTGCTCATCTCTGATTCTGTAGGTGACTCAACTAATAGTGTAACAGTTCTGAAAATGAGACCAAAACCACAATACAAACTTTCACGATCTTGTGTGTTCCAGAACCGTGAAATCCCCCCCCCCAAACCCCAACCCACTGTGAAAAAAAATACCTGAACATTAGTTTAAGAATCAAGGTCTGAACTGAACCATGGATTTGGAAAATAATTACACCCCTACTCTCAGCAAACACTGTGTCCTTGATTAACATCAGTGAGATCAGTAAGACTTAACATAAAAAGTCAAAATTAAAGAGACAACAGGAACTACAGGAGTGGTCTAATTTTACAAAGTTCATTTATACGACTGCCTTCTAACTGAAACCAGACAAAACAGACAGGGGGTAGACAAATTAAAAGAAAGACTGTGTTAAAATTGGATTTAACTTTGAAGTAGCTAAATCACAATCAAGCATAGCTAGCGGAGTCATAATAGACTGAATATCAATTAGCAGAATGTGCCAGCTGTAAAAGAGATCTAACAATCAACACTTTGATATGTCAGTTTTCAAAACAACATGAGGCAATTAACATGTATGTCACAGAATCTTTTATTTATTTTTTTTTAAATTGTGAGGCCCCAAATGCTGTGGGTTTAGAAAAGCAATCGACTGTCACCATGGTTCAGTAAATAATAATGCAGCCTAGGGCATCACAGCCGTAGCAATACCAGGACAACAGACATGGACTTGCTATTATTCTCAAATTATTGCCATCCAGATGGGCTGGGCTAATTAACTGAGGGACAAATCTTAATCTTCCAAGCTCTCAGAACTTGCAGAAGAAAATCATCTTGCTTTGTGACAAATTAAAGAACATTATTAATTTACTTTCTTAGAACACAATGTCATCTGAAGAAGTTTGAAAGTTCGCTACATGCAACATATGGAGAGCCTGTGATTCCTGGGATAGGCAGCAGACTCACTCTGACTCCACACTCAGTAAGCAGCTATGGAAGATGGAGTCCAAATAGATCACCTGAGTCAAGGCGACAATGACGAGGACACGTTTTGAACTGGTGACATTCAAGGCACAAGATGAGATACTGCTATAATGTTTGTTGCCTGGTTCCAACACACATCTGTTTGGCTCCATGAGTGCAATATTGCTGAAAATTTTGAATAACCATTTAAAAAAGAGGCACAGCACATGACAGAAAAGGATGGCAAAAACGACTAAAAAGCAGTAGCATGGCTTAAGCGTGTCTTAGAAATGTGCTCTCATTCACCTGGGCATTCCCCGATCTGCAGGCTCGATGCTCTTTCAAATGTAAAGAAGCTCTCAGCACACGCTGCTCCCTCTCTCATCTCACAGCCTCCTGCCTTATTTGGGGAAGATGCTGCCACAGATCTGTCACCGGCACTATCTACAGCTCAGCTTGCCAGCCACCTTATAAGGTCTTGAAAAAGATGGCCCTGCCGCATCTAGTCCCTCTGGCTCCGTGCTGAGAATCCAGCCAGCCTCCCTTGGAAGCCACTGGGAGACCACGCAATTACCTAAACCGCCGTTTCACCCCAGAGAGTTCAGTTGTTGTGAAGAGCTCCCAAGGAGAGAGGATCTTTGATATTCTTGTTATGTCCGTCTGCCGGTCTCAGAGCTGGACTGTTGGCTGGCGTCTCAGCAAACCCAAAGCCATGCATGCCTGTCTTATCATATCAGTGACACAGCTCAGTTCTTGTAGATCCCAGCTGCCAGTCGCATTTTCCTTGACCTGATTCTTCAAAAGGTACCCTTAAATCAAAAGCTATCGTTTCTACGTTTCTAGTCCCCAAACAGACATGCAAACCGACCCTAACCGAATAAAAAGCCCTACTTGTCATAAATGAATAATGTCCATTTTCAATCCTAACTTTCACCCACTGTTTCAAGTCAAACTTGTAAAAGGGGAATTCCATAAAAGATTAAAAATCCCACATGCAAAGCTTTCTTTCAACATGTCTACTACACCAGGCGCAAAGCAGCCATGTACCACAGCCAGGAGAAACCAACGCTTCTGCATTCCTTCCACACCTTTTAGAAGGACTCACTGGTTGATCTGCAATATATAGAAGGATTTACTCGTAATTTTATGGAAAGATTAATTTATCATTTCTGCTATCTAAATAATCACTGCACCATTTGACCTGGAACCTCCCACGTTACAATTGATTACTGTGCTTTCCCAGATCCTAAGGCTTATGTAGCCTACAAAATCTATCCAGTCCTCCAATTATACCATGCTGATTATGCCGCAGCCAATCGCAGCTACTCAGTAGCCCTGACTCTTAGATAATTAAAGTCTGAAATGACTCTGGGGGCTAATGGTGGAGGCCGCTAATGAGAGGTACACAGAGTACTCCTGTATTAATTAATACAGTACCTGAAAACTACATAGTCGCAAGTCATGGTCATGGAAACACACCGCAACTACATAAGATAACGTTTCTGCACTGAGCCAAACTCATCTTCAAATTTTATGCATCTCATTTAGTTGAGTGTGTTCAATTACTGCAGAGGGAGCGTCCCTGAGTCCTCATGCGGACCCCATCCTTGCCCATGACTTTGGACCTTAATATTCATTTGGAATTCATTTTCTCAGGGATGGGAAACAGCGAGCTGTGTAATATATCCCACACAGTGGGCGAAAGTCGACACGCAGCGTCCCTAATCTCATTGGACGTTACTCACAGGAGCCCGGATCGCCCAGCCCTGTCGCCAGTGAGAAACTGGGAACCGTGGAGGACTGTCACACTGGGAATCTGTGCTGCACAACACTTGATTCTATTATGCATTGCAGTAGACCTACGGAATAATTACTTGAACAAAATGGATCTGACTGCATTAGTATTCTGCGTCTGGCCATCGCCGGTTCCACAAATCTCTCCTGTGCTTTTGTTCTATCATCTCATCAGATGGATGAGCTTCCTGCCTCTTCCGTCTGCGAATGGCGCCATGATTGCCCAGCCACTCTGCCCAGCACACAGGTACCATTCCAGCGTTACATCTTCCAAAGCCATACACACACAGAATTGTCACTTCTATGTCTTGAGAAGCCAGTCAACTTGTAAGAGATGGCAGATCAACATAAATAGTGAGGAATGTAGAAGATCTACAGAGCAACACATGCTGTCCATGTTATGGACACTTTGCATTTCGTTGACTGTCATGGAAATGACAGAACATGGCAAATCATTAGTCTTTACTTATAATCTCTACCATGAATGTGTATATTTTTGTAATCTCAGTCGGACAAAAAATCATGAGTACTATCAGTTCCTTAATACCAGGCACCACCTGCAATCTTGCCTGATGCATACCAGTAAATCTTACGGATAGATAACCAGCCAAAAAGTGCAGAACTACACTAACCCATAATTTCCCTCCATCACACTCTTGTCTAGTTCCCTAGCTGAGTTACAAACCACACAGATTACTCGGCTAAAATAATTTTCAAAGCAAAAACAAATCACCCAGCCCCTACAATAAGTCTACGCAGCCCTACACTTCCAATGTTTGAAAGCACTGATGCAGTTAAGCAACCACAGTGCCCTGAGTGAACGATGCAACTAACAGATTGCTCCAAAAGAATGATTGTGATGAGTGACCAGTAAAGACAGCCAAGGAGGTGGGGATATTTTAACAAGCTAAAATACACAGCACCCTGTAGCAACTCTCATGATCTGACTAAGATACCTGAGCCTGTTGGTTTTGATAATGTATTTCAGGTTACTGCCTTAACTGTGAGAGGCTGTAGTGTGGGTTCCATCCGGGGCTGGCCGCATGTGAAATTGCTGCGATACTGAAAGAAACATAAATTCAACATGCTACATTTCATTTTCAAGGTTTATAATGTAACGTGGGTTGTGTTCTTTCTGGTAGCTAATGAGACAACTTACTCTTTTTAAAGTCAGGGGTTTTGGATAGGTTTTCCTGTTTGTTGACTGTAAATGTAAGTGTCTGTGAATGGATACTTCTTATACAGCAATGCGAGCTGTTTTAAATGTCCCCTTGCGTTCAGGAATCACAATGACATGTTTTTATTTTTGCTTAATTTAAATGGTGTGAGCATCCCGACACAGAGCGGCTCGGAGATGCCCACTCATTTCAAAGCCAGACATATCTGTCTGCCAAATGGAAGGATCTGGCAAAAATCTACTAAACCGAGCTGCTGGGAGTTTGCCTTAAAGGGAGGGATATGCAGTCAGGGAATCCCACCAATAATTACAGCTACTATAACAAAAGGCAAATATTTTATTTACATATTTATGGGAATGCTTGACATGCCTTTGGAGAAATGCTGCATATTTGTTAGGCCGAATAACATTTGTAAGGCTGGCTCTGTCTTCAAGTGCCACCCTGCTCTTCTAACCCAGCACTGATGCTTTCTCTCATCCGGTATGTTGTAAAGAGCAGTCCGTGTGTGACAGCGATTGTTTCAGCCAGCCTCTTAATGAACTCACTTCGTGTTGAGCAGATCTCACGGCCACGCCCATCAAAGCCTGGAAAAAACATGTTTAAAGAGATGTGTATCTTGACAGAAGCAAGAACATGAGTAGTTTTCCTCAAAAAAAAAAAAAAAACTACTGCGGCAGAATAATACCAATGACTCTTTTTATTACACTAGTGTGGGTGATTATTTTCTCCCAAACGTCGTGAAAAGGCCTGGATCTTACCCTGGGAACCATGGGGAATAAAGCTGGAGCAATGCTCCAGAATACCAGTCCTTTGAAGGAGGAAATAAGAAACCATTGCATAACTAATGTATTTTCAATATACTGGTATGCATGCTATTGCAAAGGGAGACATTTTATTGAAATTTTGAAACATGTCAAATCAGCCAGAATTTAATCAACATTTCCACTATGATACGCCTAAACAGCTTACCTAGACCAAAACCAGCTCACTGAGGCAGGATTAACCATGCTATGGTTGGTTTTCAGTAGCATACATTGTTTTAAATGCACTTGACTACACAGAGTCAGGATATCAAACATTTCAGATGGCAATTGTTCTAAACGGAAATATAAGAGCCATAAAATGTCACTTGGTGGAGAGTTACAGTTTCATTACTCTACAGCCTGAAAAGACATGTGAGAGAATTGGCTTGGACCTACATGTGCTTAGCATAAATGTCACTCTGCTTTGCAGCGCTCCAGTGAAACGTGTCGACCTCATACCACTACACCCAGCCTGTCCCCGTTCTATCACGCACTCTGGATGGATGCC
Source organism: Mormyrus lacerda (assembly GCA_015163995.2). Taxonomy (NCBI): domain Eukaryota; kingdom Metazoa; phylum Chordata; class Actinopteri; order Osteoglossiformes; family Mormyridae; genus Mormyrus; species Mormyrus lacerda. Next base: position 24,765,790 of record JAABNX020000106.1, on the reverse strand, counting down.
CCATGTCGTGTTTCGCGATGTACCTCCTGCTAAAATCACTTCCTTCTAGTCTTCTATTCCATTGTAGCACCGATCACAATCACAAATGGTTTCTTTTCACAGTTGAGAAACCCCAAAGGCCTTCACAACTGACGTGTGTGCCAAAACACACCACCGATTATGTCCCAAAAATCACTGCGGCTAAGATGGCTCTCAGCAGCCTGCTATTATACTTCTTAATAATAGGTTTGGTAAACCACTCTTGTTCAGTAGAAGACTGCAGTAAGGAGCGAATTTCAAGCAGTGGTTATATGGTGTACATGTGGAGGGCCTCAATACATTTTTTAAACAATTCCATTGTTGCCGTTCATGCCATTAATTAGAATTTCATAATAAATAATTCCACAAATAAACAAGGCACAGAAGTAAATATAGTGTTGGTAAGAAGATGGTGGTCTCAGACAAGCGACATTGTTTTTCACTGTCTACTCCACTGAAAAAGGCCACACTCTCTGTCAGGATCAGTCCCTGCCTTTGTCTGTTTCCCTGATTGGCCAGTAGTTGTCGCTGGTCATCCCATTCCTGCGTTCCTAGCATTTCCTAATATTTGAGTTCTTTGTGAGTGTTAATGACTCACACCTGTTTCCTGTTACCCCTAGCCTTAATGTTTAGCTAATTTGTAATGGTTCACACCTGTCCCTCGTCTTGCCCCTGTGATCCGTGTATATATGTGCCTGCCCTTATCCTGCCCCTCAGTTGGTCCATGTATGTGCTGTTAGTTGGTTTTTTGTGGTATATCCTGTTTCTTGCCTGCACAACCCCCTGTGGTCCCTGATGTGTCTGTGCTAGCCATTGTTAGTCTTAGTTTTCTACCTGCCTTTGTTTTGCCCGTTGTGGTCTCTTGCGTTTTATGTCTGTTTTGAATTTGGGTTTAATATAAACTTAATCACTCCTTAACCACAAAGTGGACTGTCCCTCAATATGCCTCTTTGTGATACTCTAATATACCATGAAGGGTTGCTGTGTAAGTAAACAGATCAGTTTCACTGTATTACAGTGAAGACTATTTTTGCCCCAGCTGGGTGCTTCCTGGAAGTTCCTGCAGAGTTGTGAGGTGAAGGGAGTGGAGGGAAGTGATGTAGAAACAAACATTTGATTTTATTCTGGGAACAGACTTCCATTAATAAACAGATAAAGCAGGCAGATATGTGCCCTTTGGCTGAACAAAGGCGGCCACCTCAGTGTGGCTTCATTTCTCAGGTTTCCGATACTCCTGGTCAGTGAGTGAATGTACAAAATGAATGAACTATGACCTAAAAACACCACAACGACTTCTGAAAGATTGAGATCGATCTCAAAGAACTTTAGTGGAAAAATATAAAAGATTTGGATTTGCGGAATTCCACTAAAGTATGTTTCAAAAATCAGCTGTGTCGTACATCAGAATGCTGTAGTGAAAGGACACAGCTACCCACTGCTTTTGGAATATTCGCCTTATGGCACTTTGCTCTTACGAAAGACTCACATTAGCACGTGTTTTCGCTAAATGAAGGCAATCCGAGGAAGATTTTCGCTTTTATGAAAATAGGAGAAAAATTAAATATAGTGTTTAGCATTTGTTTACCAGCGAGCCGATTATAGATGCACAATCATGGGCGTATTCATGTGGACCCCCCCACATTTAACATAAAGTATTAGTTCACCCTGCGCTGTTTTACAGCTTTGCGAAAGAATCCATTCCACTTGATCAATATGAGCATACACACCACTGAAAGACCACTCCGGGTTTTGCAGAAAATGGCATCTAATTCATTAAAAAAATTCTGGGAGAGGATCCCCAGACCCCTCACAATTGCGCCCCCCCCCCCCCCACATT
>JAABNX020000106.1:24742618-24763835 GCA_015163995.2 Mormyrus lacerda | reverse complement strand
CCCGGAGAGAGCACTCCACCCTTTTCCGGCTGAGGACCATGGTCTCGGATTTGGAGGTGCTGATTTTCATTCCAGCTACTTCACACTCGGCTGCGAACTGCTCCAGTGAGAGCTGAAGGTCACGGTCTGATGAGGCTAACAGAACCATATCATCTGCAAAAAGCAGAGCCCTAATCCTGAGGTCACCAAACCGGACACGCTCAACGCAATGGCTGCACCTAGAAATTCTGTCCATAAAAGTTATGAACAGAATCATTGATAAAGGGCAGCCCTGGCAGAGTCCAACTCTCACCAGCAATGAGTCCAACTTACTGCCAGCAATGCGGACTGAACAGCCTTTATAAGGCAGCCCGGCACCCCATACTCCTGCAGTCCCCACAGGACTCCCCGAGGGACGCGGTCGAATGCCTTCTCCAAGTCCACAAAGCACATGTAGACTGGTCGGGCAAACTCCCACACACCCTTAAGGACCCTGCCGAGAGTATAGACTGTTCCACTTTTCCACGGCCAGGACGAAAACCACACTAATCCTCCTGAATCCGAGGTTCGACTATCCAACGTACCCTCCTCTCCAGCACCCCCGAATAGACCTTACCAGGGAGGCGGAGGAGTGTGATCCCCCTATAGTTGGAACACACCCACGGTCCCCCTTCTTGAAGAGGGGGACCACCACCCCAGTCTGCCAATCCAGAGGCACCGCCCCCGATGTCCACGCGATGCCGCAGATGCGTGTCAACCAAGACAGCCCCACAACATCCAGAGCCTTGAGGAACTCCGGGCGGATCTCATCCACCCCCGGGACCCAGCCACTGAGGAGTTTTTTAAACACCTCAACCACCTCTGCCTCAGAGATAGGCGAGTCCACCCCCAAGTCCCCGTAGTTTAATTCTTACAACACACTTAACTGGACGTGTCTGTATTATTTAGGTAAGGGTTCTCAAACTCCAGTCCTGGAGTAGCTTAATTCTTTCCCTGTTCCACCACAAATTATTCAGCTCAAGAGTTGTGTGTTAATTAGTACAAGGTTTCGAAAACTATTGCGAGAGAAAGCAAATCTATTTCAAAAAATATTTTCCTACCCTGACCTCAAAGGGGCTCCATAAAAATGTGACATTGTATAGGCTGTTAAAGTTTTTAAAATTAGGTTAAATTTACACCCCTAGTAGGTAGTTGGGGTGACCTGCACAGTAGGCAGGGTGTTCTTCTATTTCTTTTATTGAAATGGCATGTGTATTGAAATCTCTGGGTCTTGTGAATGTATATAGACCACTTCAGGTCTAATTAAAATGGAAAACAACCATGTAAGCAGGCTTTAGCTTTTTAACTATAAACAAACAGTGAGCCTCTGAAAATCTGATATAATCTCAAGTGCCTTAAGAAACTTGCAAATATATCTTCTGAAATGCTTTGATTCAAGTTTAAAAACCAACACCAAAGCCGCAACATATAGAATACAGCAAGAGCTTTTCACAAAGGCTATTGAGATTTACCAGTTGGTTCACTTAACTCTTGAGTAGACTTTTGGCACAATCAGAGTCGGTCACTCTGTTTTAGGTTTCATAAGATTTGCCAAGAAACCTCTTGAACTGAACCCAAAATGCTGAACTACTCAGAGTCAGTAAACCACCTCAACCAACCATGCAGAACTTCATTACTTGTTGATTGCCAGAGTCGGGATTTAGTGACTAGTGACTTTATCATTTGGATCATTTATTTTTAACTCAAAAATAACTTATCTGATACATGACTATGATCTTTACTAGTTTTCAACCTTACACTCTGAATGTGTAGCGAATTGGCCCCAGTACTGAAACAGAACTGAAAAAGTGTACTCTCTTTTCCATATGACTGTATTTGTGTGTGTGTTTGTGTGTGTGTGTGTGTGTGGGTGGGTGTATTATACAGTATATGGCTTAAGTCCCTGATGGTGTTTTATACACACACACATAAGTGAAACTGGGGAAACTTGACAGTCAGTTAACACCAGCCACAACCTGAGGAATAAAGGGTTGTGTGTGCGTGGAAAAATAATCACTGCCATTTCTAAAATTCTAAATTTGTTCCTTTCATATTTTGCTGTATGCAATTTCTTGTAACAAAGTTTTATATTCCACAATTATGTTACATGTTACTTTCAGACGGGCACTGATCAGGGTTCCCCCTGGAGTTTGATTTCAATTCGTCACTTTTCTTTGTATTTTTGCTTCTACTAATTAAATTCTTCACTTTTTTCAGCATCTGTTTTTTTTAGTCACTCTCTCTAGCTTGGCAGGGAAATACTAAAAAAGTACATCCGGGTACAAAGCATAAGGAATCCCGTTTTCCATATTTGGAACAAGCCACACTGTGATTGGTCAACTAACGGCATGGGCGAGTCACGAGTGTACTTGATAAGGTTGGGAGAATGTGAATACTGTGTAAAAATTTGTGTGCTGAAAACATGATGTATAGTACGCATTTCGGAAATAATGTTCTAATTACAGTCGAGCACGGTTATTACGATTTTCTGGGGCCAGCAGATTTCTTTCGTTATAACCAAATTTCATTATATCCATTTTCATGTAAGATTGCTATGTATTATGACTGATCGCTAGGCACATGTATTATGACTGTATAGAATAACACTGACCTTCTAGTTCTTTCTATGAAGCTTTGTTTCATGTAATGATCAAAATAAAACATTGTGTATTTTGTAATTCAACAACCATTTAGTATGGACCATGAAATCGATAACATATTACATGGTGGTAGAACGCTACGCACAGAAAAAAGGTACATATACCGGCGATTAAGCTGACGTCGGACTTATTTTAAACTATTTAATCTGGGATGATTGAGGCAAATCGTTATAACCGAATAAAAATTCATTGAAATATTTCTTTGAGGAAGACAGTAGACATCGTTATAGCCAAATTTTAGCTATAAAAGAATCGCTATATGCGTGTTTTTTTTAAGGAATTTAACGTTACTGAAGGTCGGGGATTTGAAATCGAAGCGTTACAAGCGTGTTTTCGTTATAAGCCGAATCATAATAACCGTGCTCGACTTGTACTATACATATATAATGTAAGCTAATACTTACCCGCAAAAACCAATCACGGCGCGCCGCACTCACCGAGTCACAAACCGCAATTTGTAGGGCACACCGATTTGCTACTTTTAGAACGGCCCATGCTCATTTGACATGGATGATCGACGATCGTGTGTCCGGGGCGCCAGGCCAGTTTTGATTAGGCCCTACAGGTGCTACGGTTGAAAATTGGGAAAAAATGAAATTCGACTTTTGAAAATTGAATTCGCCAGAGTGACGATTTGATGCCGTTTTTCTTCGTCACCATGAGTTCCGTTTTCGTCAATGACGAGAGTGACGAGCGGCAGCGTGAACCCTGCACCCTATGTACAGTCATGTACCAAAAAATTACGCTTTGGTCAACGACGGGCTGCATATACGATGGTGTTCCCATAAGATTATAATGTAGCTGAAAAACTTCCCTAAGCAACTTTGTAACCGTCACAATATCACAGTGCAATGCATCACTCACGTGTTTGTGGTGATGCTGGTGTAAACAAACCTGTTGTGCTGACAGGCGTGCAAAAGTATAGTACATACAATTATGTACAGTTTTTTATCTTTATCAAGTACTATGTTACTGGTTTATGCATATATTATACATATATTATGCTGTATTTTTTTATTGTTATTTTAGGCTATACCATATAGCCTAGGTGTGTAGTAGGCTATACCATCTAGGTTTGTGTAAGTACACTGTAAACTCATCGAATGGCACATTAATTATAACATATCCCCGTCATTAACCGATGCATGACTGTATTAATTCTGGTAAGTGAAACTAAACTGTACCTGCATTACTTTTACTTTATATAGGATCTGCATTCATTCCTGCTTTTACTGTATATTAGTGTTATTTTACATTTTAAGTGTGATTTGGTATGACTTGGTAAGTTATGTGTTCAGTCTGGAAATGCTTAAGATTTTTTGACATATAAATTTATGGTAATTGCTTCCTTGCTTTAAGTCATCACGGCTTATGCAAGGTTTCATAGGAACGCCCGTAAAGCGGGATACCTCAATGTATCAATCAAATCTATTGATTTCTCTGTACCCTGTGAATCAGAGGTTTAATGGCTGTTTCTGTGGTATGCATCAAGACATAGGAAGTGAAAGAGATTTACAAAAGGAACAGGAGAAAGGTGAAACTATACCTCACCTTAGACAAACAAACTATGTTGACATGTGATTGACTGGACCTACATTTTTTAAAGCAAACTTTTCAGTATCGTCTCCTACCTCCTACTTCTGTGCAGGGAGCAGTTCTGTGATGTACTGCTATTACCCATCCCTCCCAAAACAAAGATACTTCAGCGACATTTCTAAAAGCCTCCAATGCACGCCGGAAATCAGCTGGCCACCCCAGTAAATCCCGTCAGGGTGTACACACTGCATATGATCAATTTCCTTGTGTCCTGGAAATTTCAGGTTGTCCTCTTTCTGCAACACAGAAACTCAGATACAGGTACACTCACTGGCGAGAGACAAGAAACAGTATTAGGAGGATTTGCTCTAATGTTCCAACACTATAAGCGTTTAAGACTTTTAGCCGTCAGCTGTATTCCAAATAAACTGAGGTTTCCTGTAGAGCTGGGGTAGGGAACCTGATCCATGGAGAGCCGGAGTGGGTGCAGGTTTTTGGGGTGACCTCACAATCAGCCAATAACAGAGGGTCCCCAGGACTGGAGTTGAGAACCACTGCTTTTTTATTGGCTGATTGAGAGGTCATCCCCAAAACCCGCACCCACACCGGCCCTCCATGGATCAGGTTCCCCACTCCTGTAGAGCCCCTGTCGTGTTCTGCTGGGTAAGCGAGGCATTGCTCTGCATCCTCAACACTTAGCCATTAAACCTCTGATTCACTGGAACCTTCAGAGTCTGTCATGAGCTGTAGATCCTCAGGACACATCCATGGCACCCAGAAGAAAGAACAGTGTTACATCCAGGTCAGACCTAGAGAGGCAAGACAAGAAACCTGCGCAATATGACTCTTCAGGCTCTGAGATTAGTCTAGCCACAGCACTGTAATGAGGTTACTGACGGAAGTACATCAGCGAGGGCAAAGCAAGTCTATTTATAACCGTTTCTTTGTTTGTGGTTTTCCCCTTGACATTCGCAGGTGCATCCATTAGCAGTAAGGTGGGGTGGGAGAGGCACAGCTTCGAAGGTGCCTCCATTTAAATCGATAGTGCCATCATGTTCCTCTAAGAATCACAACGCAAGATTTCTTCGTGGTAGAAACAGCCTCACTGTGAATCTTCACTGATCCCACCTTTGAACGAGCGTCGCTAGGAAGCTGCTGAAACAGGAGGAGAATCCCCACCTATTGTAGCCCCGTGGTAATGAGAGACTCTGCATGGGAGCGTAGGTCAGGGAGCTGCGACTTTTCAGGACCTGCTGATGGGTGACTGTGATCCAGGGCTAAGCAGCTACATGCAAAGGTCCAAGGCTTGGGGACCAAGGGAGGCCCTCTTAGAAGGGATCTATGACATATGAGTATATAGTGAGAGAAGCAGGTGAGAGTGGTACTTTATACTGAGGAAGCATTCAATAAGACAATAAGATAATGGGTTCGAATCTTGTGCCCACCAGAGTAATTATATACTCATTGGGCCCTTGAGTAACAATCTCAATTTTAACTGCACTGGGGGTGCTGGACGCTGGCCGACCCTGTGCTCTGTCACCAAAACTGTGTTGCCTCTGGAGAACAAGATGGAGTATGTGAAGATTTCCTATGCACCTCACAGAGACAGCAAAGAGAGTATAATGTCTTAGAAAATTCAAACAGAGCCAAATGGACATGCAATGTCCCCGATTCACAGTGTTTACCCTCCGTGCAAAGAGGAAGCCAATAAGCCGGCGAACATGCCAAAGACATGCGTCTCCCCAACGAGCGGGGTGTACTGGGAGGGGGGGGCTACACACCAGAGCTTGTTTTTCCTTTACCAGCTTGAGTTCACAGCACTCAGGAACGGCAACCTGATTACCAAGACTGTGTGCGACCACAGCGTGGTCGGTGCCGGTGTTTCCTGTCAAGACCAGACCCCTTGTCTGGAAAAGATCCCACGCTGGTTTTGCTCTTTTACGACATCTTCAAAACACCCCTTTCCAGAGTTCTGCTTAAAACCAGCACATTGCAACACATCTAAAAACCCGCCTCATATGCCTACATAAAATAATGATTATTGTTTTTCTGATTTCTAGCCGTAAAGTTGTTTTGACCTCGTGCTGATTCCCAGGATAACATGTTTGCCATTTTTGTGCCATTTTGATTTGTTCATGGCTCATGGTCGTTTTACTTACACAGGAATGTTCTGTGGGCAGAATGACAGATGATTGGTCCAGAGAGATAACCAATCAGATAGTAGAGGAGGTACTCTCTTTGACCCTGTCATTTTTCAGTCTGTCCTCAGAACATTCTTGTGTAAGTAAAACTCCCACAAGCTTGTTTGTGTCACAGAAAAATCCCAAAAATCTTCAAAAACAAAAGGTGCATTAAGGACAACACCGGCATTGCAGCTTAGAGTGCTGGATATATGACACATGCCTCACCACTAGCATCAGCCAATCAGCAGTCCCAGTTTGCACCCGATCCAGGTCAGAGGCTCCACAACTCACAGAGTGTGAAACCAAAAAGGGGACCATCATTGAATAAATGATGTAGTGATGCATTACCTTGGGGCTACTCTGTTTTGAAAGGTGCTATGTAAAAATAAATCCAATTCAAAGCTGAAAACTGAGTTGAACAGAAACGAAATCAGGATCATACTCCTTATTTACAGGGACCTAACTGAGATGGTCTGGCCTCTGTCTGTGTGACTGTGTTCCCTACCATCCTGCAGAGCGGATTGGGCCCAGACTGTGGCGGGGGAGGCAGCGTCGCCCATATCACAACATATTTCCTCCTCAGCACTTCCAACGCTAAAGGAGGCCCACGGTCTTCTGCTACCGCGGAGCTCCCGGGATGACTGGACCTACACGCTGAGCGGACCCTGCAGAGGGCAGGCCGGTGTCTGCAGGATGCTGTGCGAGGTCCGCCGAGCACACAGTGATGCCAGAGAAAACAGGAAACCACAGAGTTCACCAAAAAAAAAAAAAAAAAAACCTTGGCAGGCCGCTCTACCGTTTTACCTCATATCTATCCATCCATCCTCAATAAGCGTTTAGTTTATAGGGACACGGGGAGCCTGGAGCTCATCCCAGGAAGCATAAGGCAGGAACACCCTGGATGGGATACCGGTCGCATCCTTACAATCGCGCATTATGGGAGTTAAACCCATACAGACACTGGAGGAAAATGCAAAATGCAGAGAGAGAGAGCCAAGGGCCGGATTTACACTGGCAGCCCTGGAGGTGTGAGCCAGCAGTGCCGCCCATCAAGCCTTTCCTTAATAGCCATATAATAATTTCCAATAACCCATTATTAAGAATTACTCTGGATGTATTTCATAAAATCTGTGTACTATGACAAATCTCTGCGGGGCGCCATGTGTCATAAAGCATGACATTATATTCCGTAAGTGTGATAAAGTGCAATTGGGAATCCAACACAGAACATCTTTGTCCAGGCTCTAGGAAGGGTCCCCTCTCCTGCCCCCCCCCCGTTCTGTTCCTGACCCTCTAGGAAAAGCCTGGGGTGGAATTTCCACTCCGCTCGCAATGTTAAGAGAATCTGACACCAAATGGGAGGAGCTCTTCCCGGAGGACAAAACCCTCATTGCTCGAAGCAGCTGCCAGTAGCCTGGCATCGAACGCAGAATCCTGAAGGTTCCTAAGTAAAGCTGCATGTGCACCATACATCGGAGGCCTCCCTGACTGCCGGCGTACAGCCTAGATAAAGTGTGTCAAAGAGGCTCAAAGTGCAGTGCAGATTAATTACATGAACAAAAGGACAATTACAATAAACGGCATGCAGTGAGTAGGATCGAATTTACAACAATCCCATAATGTGAGTTCTGGGAGATGACACAGACGTCCGAGAGTCAATCAAGGCCTCAAGCTACGAGCAGGGTTAAATAAATTGAACAAATGAGTCAGTGGAACCTCCTTTTTCATTGCGGGACTCTACGGCACCAAGGTCCCTCATAGCTCTTCTTGGTTTGGGGCTACCTGAACCCAGGAAAAACCAAACGAAAAAGGTGGGATGCCACCTGGAGAAGGAAGAAGCTGTAGTGTCAAGTTGGAAATTTCACGCAACGTTGCTGGTTTTTTCCCCACCATCACTAGAAGACAAACACGTCCTGCTATGAATGAACTGGCGCTGATGCAAGGCCTTCCTACACGCGCTTATGTCATCACACTGCGTCGGTCGCTCGCCGTGTAGGACACGCGGACAGAGCTGCGCTCTCTCATCCCCCGACCGCACCTGCATGGCGCAGCGGCCAATGGAGCAAAGCAAGGTAAATGAGCCATTGATTCGGTTAATAAACCACAGAAGCTGCACAGAGGTCCCTCACTGAGGATTTCAGGGTAATATCTCCTGAAAATCTTTGTGGATTGTGCTAGGAAGAAACATCAATGGATCGAAAATAACGGTCGGCAAAATCAATAGTTGTTAGGACTGAATATTCGCTTAATAACCCGGCTTGTGACTTTGTTGTCAATGTAATTTCTACATAAAACATTAGTTTTAAATTCTAGAATGACTAGGCTATTTTATACTTTGTGCTAGGGTTCGGTGGGCGTCCTGTTATTAAAGCCAAGTGTCGGCAATTTACTCCTGTAAACATGATATAAATGATGTTTATTGTCCAGCCAATGTCAAAGTGAAAGAATTTGTTCTTACTATGTGAAAGCAAGGCCAGTAGGTGAAACTCTGTCTCCACAAAGAGTCAGGATACTGCTGGTTGCTCATACCAGTTGCATGTGGTTTCCATTCACATATAGAGGGGAATTCTACCCAAAAATAAAATCAAGCCCATTCCATTCATCAGCTGATGTTGCCTAGGTGGCCAGAGGGAGTTGGGTTACAAGCACCTGCGGTTTGTTTCCTGAAAAGGTTTGTTTCCAGAAGACATTTCTGTAATGATTTGAAATGGAGATCCGTTTAGAGAGGATTTCATTTAAGTTCTCTGTGTTTCTGTATTTTACTGATCTCAGTGTCAACAGCAGTACCAGGCAGCCCTTCCGACATTCGACGTCTTTAATAATTCTCTGTTACCCAGGAACCGCAGCCCTATCACAGTGCAAAGAGCATTCTAGATGGCGCCCACTGGGGATTTTATTAAAAAGGATAAGAACCAGCTCTGATCCAGACTCCAGGAAAGACTTTATTCTTACATGCAAAAATTAAATAAGTGCTGCTATCTGGTACAGCTTCCCATACAGGGAAAATGGACAAAAAACAACATGATTAGATGTAAACAGAATTCCCCTGTAATAAACTGCAGCTGTAGTTTAGTCAATATAACCCCAATCAAAACATTGATTACCATCCATAATCAAATAATATGATGCCTTCAAAGATCCCCTAGTCTCCTCAACACAGCCTCACGCAGTTCTTGATAAATTACTACACAACACTCATGGGAGAGAAGAGTCTGACGCTATTAGTACTGATGAGCATATAGTAAAATGATCGATGGGGTGAGCTTAGGGTAGATGGCGGTATAAAATTCAAGGTGACCTTGTCTCTGGGTTGGCATTCAGTACGCGGGGTCGCCGGCTGCATGGTACGGCGCAGATTCCCAGTCATTCATCCATCCTTTATCACCTCTTATCCAGTACAGGGTCACTGTTAGCCTGGGGCGTATCCCAGAAAACGTGGGTCGCAAGGCCGGGGACAGCCAGGATGGCATGGCCGTCCACCGCGGGGCACACACTCACACACTAAGGGCTATTTAGAGACACTAATTAAACTGCAAGTTTGTGAGAGGCTGCGAGAGTAAATGCACACAGAAAGTACACAGACTGAAAGCCGGGGGCAGGACTACAACCCCCGGTGCAAGAAGTGCCAATAAATAATGAATGTTGACAGTGCTGACCATGCGGCTTCACTGTGGACCCTTGACAGCCCCTCGCCACATCAGAAAGGCGGAGCGCACCAACAGCGTGAGCCGGCACCTCGAATATCATCATTATCAACACATAATTATTCAGGGTTATTCTCTGACAACTGCTGTGTTCTCTGCTATTAAATTTGCATTTTCAAAAATGTCTCTGGTTTCTAATTGTCAGATTCCCATATAAACGGGATGGGAAACAGTAACTCATATGATGCTAGAGACGCTCAGCTGCAAGCGCTTGAAATCTGCAGACTGTCAGGCCTCAGCAACGACTGTGAATTTGCGGACTACGACCTCTGGCAGTGCCTACGGGAGTCTTCACTGAATACACCAAAGTAAATACAAATACTATACAGACACAAATATATACACACACACACACACACTCGTGTAATCATATCTTTTTGGGGACCGCCCATGCTAACCATGACAGCCTTAACCCCTAGCCAGCCCTAAGTATAACCATGAGTAACCAAATTAAAAGGATGGAGGAACCACAAGGAAAGGCAAGAAACAGAACATGTAGGAATCTTGGACGGGTTTATCTAAGCTGACCACATCAGATCATCCTATCATAACACAACGATAATGTTGCTGATCCAAGCGACACAGGACAGTCAGGCTGTTAATAGCTTTATTAGCATTATGTCCTCTGGGACATTTTCCCCGAGCTTCCAAAGGAGGATGGACTCCTTCGTTACTCTGGGCTTGGGTGCAGAACAAAGTCAAAGTGTGCGTACAGGTACGCTAGATCAGAGATGTGAAAAAAAGAGAAGATCCTCTCTCTCTCTCTCTCTCTCTCTCTCTCTCAGCCCAATGCCCGACGGGACTGTCAAACCAAGCAGCAGGACCTTGGTCAGCCACAGCACACGGTGCTCAGTGCAACACCTGCTCCTCTGGCTCTCCTTCAGCAGTCCTGCCTGGCACAATGTCACCCAGTGGGTCCATGTGTGGAGCTGAACTGCTCAATAATAAATTTAATAAACAGCTCTTCACCATTATCATAAAATGTCTTGAAGTTTCTGGTAATGGAAAGTAGGCGAGAATGCCAAGTATTGGGGGGGGGGCGACATTTGTCCTTTCAGAGGCGGAATCTGCTTCATATCGATGGGCCTGATATCAGTCTCTCAGAAGCTGTTTAGATATGCCTGATTATGTAATAAATTTACGCGGAAGTTGAAATAATTGATCTAGTGTTGGGCTGGAAGTCAAATCACAGTTCTAGGAAGGGAAAGAAGAACTTACTTATTGAGACTTTGAGAAAGACACCAACGTTTTTATAGTGAGAAGAACAAATGAAGTCGCTGCCAACAGAAAGCTGTGGATCTGTCACTTTCATTAATCACTGCTTTTTATCACAGGAAAGGGAGCACAAAAGCCTTGAATGGTCATCGGGAAATCCTGATCATCAGTATGCCGTGAAGGACAGTCTATCACATCAATGCGACTCCTGTTTAAGAAGAGTCGCCGGTCTTCACTCAGCACGCTTTTCTACTCCATAGACTTACGGTAACTTACTCAGAAGGATCACTATTCTAAAATGGCAGCTTCTGACATAACATTTGCTGTTCACTTCATGTCATTGTTGAGAGGTAATGTGCACTAAGAGTGGTAGAGGAATCAAATATAGACCACCAGGAAAACTAACAATGCTGTGTGGTGTCAGAATCCCACGCAGATAAATCCCCTACTGGGGAGGTAGAACAATGCCTGAGAATCGGTATCCAAATGGCTCTTACCAGGCTATCTCTGACAGCACTCGTGCTGGGAGCCTCTCCCTCTGCAGTGGATGAGAGGAACTCTCAAAGAATGCCACGCTGAGAGCGACTGTACTGGGAATGGACCTTCACAGAGGGAGTGGGCTTTCGAGTCCCGATGCAGGATTTACTGCGCCCTCCACGCACACCATTAAATGCGCTAACCGGGCCAATGACTCATAAGAAAAGCTAAAGAGTTTGTCTGCAAGTGACACATGAGCACAGGTATGCAAGGTTGCCTGGGGAAACAATGGAAATGCACTTAAGACGGCAACAGTGTGTAATTGGTTCAGATTGAAATGCTGGGGTTTCTGCCGGCGTTTTCTTAGCATTCCTTAAGGGTCAGAAAACTCAGCCCAGATGGGCAATATGCTCGGAAAATGAGAGAAACAGCTCTAATAAAGACTGTCAGTGAAAGCTAATAGAAGCCACATATTTTCTTTACTCAGTACAACACATGATATTCCCAGTTCAAAGACTCCTGCCTCCCTTTAAGCCCAGTGCAACCTCAAGGTGGCAACACTCTGCAGACTGACTTTAAATTACTTGAAGGCAACGGCATGAATTATTCAGGGGGTACCTCTATCCTCAGGCCAGCCCTTTCTGAAAATCCATTATGGGAAGTGATCAACACAAGACCTCACCACTTCACTGAGCGCTCTTGGGTTTCCACGGCAACCCAGCATGGGCATCAAGGTGTACAGGATGCTGAACACATGCATGCAGTTAGTGCACTGTCCAGTGGCCAGCCAAGAGCTTGCATGTTAGACTAATGACTTTGATTGTTACCTGAGCCCTTTATTCTGGTAGCTTGAAGTTTGAGTTCCCTCATTCTCAACTGTTATTTATACTTGGTAGATGGCAGACTACCCAGACTGCATTTAGCAGGGATCTGTGGCAAGACCTGTCTGTGACCATGGTACAAGAAAATACTATGTAGGCTACATTTTTAAATATCATATTTGTGGGGGGAAAAAAAACGCATTTTTATCATAGTGTCCCTACTGTAAAGACCTGTGATCTGTATTTTACTAAGAAATACAAGGCTGCTTCATACAGCAAGGTGTAAAACATTCAATTATCTTCCATGTGCAGGCCGGGAGCTCAGAGAAACCACAGCAGGACTGTTGCTGGAATCAGGTGAATCACTCTTTCTGTTCAATAGCCACTCCTTCGTAGTTGTTGTGACTAGCTAACAGCAGAGCTTTTATGGCTCTCTGCTCACAGTTGAATCTGAGATTCTTCTTTCATTTCAGAGATGTAGCAGCTAGATTTACCCTCCAGATAAGATACCTGATCACAGCCTACAGCAGATAACATATTTCCTAGCACTCTCTCCTCCTCTGTACACTGGGTCAACCCCAGATGTTCACAATCTCCATGGAAACCAGCTGCTGGTTACGTTTATGTCGGCCAATAAGAACAGAGCTGCAGCTTACCCCACATCCTGCCTCGTGATTCCTGCCTCGTGCCCTCGTCCAAGTTCACACACATGTACATGTTAACCGCCTCCGTCTTGCCTGAGATCGGGGCATCAAACTCACATCAAACAAAACGGTGATGAGAGCAGCGTCCATTAGTGGAGTCAGTATCCGTCAATCCAGTCCAGAGGCAAAACCTTATGCAGATATAAAAATACTGACACTTAAACCTCAGGTTCGTTTTTCGCCTGAGATTCAGAAGTCCACAGTGCGCATCTCGTTTACCAACCCCCCCATTATCTCCTCGTCGATGGCAGGAAGGGCTAATGATGCTCTGGAGAGGGAAGCAAGGATGAAAGCTCCTGGCCTGTCGATGTATACTTCTCAACCGAGGAAACACCCCCACCCCCACCAGCGCTCTGGCCATGGAACACACCTGGATGGTAGCAGCATATACTGCAGAAGAGCACAACTGGGTATCAGGACACTAAGTTTCAAACATTAGTGGTTTCGGGCTCAGACAAAGTCGACCACACCTGGTCCGGGAATGGAGAAGGGATGTAGTGTCACCGGCAGGAAGCAGAGAGCAGAGGACCAGGCGATGATTAAGCCATCTTAAAAACGACACTTGACGCAAGTGTAAAAAAAACAAGAAGAACCAAGGCAGCAGGTATCTTGTTCCGGGAGACCAACTGATTCCTGAGATACGTCTCCTCAGCTCAGCAATGCGCGCTGGTGTTGTGGAGCAGCAACCGGACGAGATGGTGCTCCCAGCGCCTGTCACCCTGCTCCAGACAGCCCCGCAGGACGGCCGGGGCCGCCTCCTCTCAGAGACGCTGCCTCATTAGATCTCCTCTCCCGGTGCAACCTTGAGATGTGGCTGGCGGAGGTCGCTGCTGACCATGAGCCCTGTCCGTGTCGGTACAGGCCCTGAGCAAACGCCGCGTAAACACACGCTCAGACTCCACGTGCCACTCTATCCTGCACTGTTTACATGGCAAAATGCAATGGGAGTGACGCCAAGCTGAAAGAGAGGCTTTCTCTTAGGGTTAATCATGCTTGATATAGCAGCTCCTAATCGGCTTTAACAATGGCTGATGGGCGACCATCTCCAGATTAAAGTAAACTAATCATTTGTTCAGTTTGAAAAGCATGACGACCTGATTACACAAACTCAGCGGTTTGTTTCAGCAAAAGCCAAAGTTACAGTGTTATCCAAGGCAATGTTAGTTCTCAGAAATGTACTTCTCACACATTTTAAACTGAAAATTCAGATTTCTTTGGATAGCTGTTAATAAAACCGAAACAGCACCTGAAGCAAGGGGCTACAGACGTGTTGCAGGGTTAGTAAACTGCAGTGAAGCAGCTTTGAGTCTCTCCATGGCCCGCGGACCCAGATACCACCATCTGTTCTGTAATTCAATCACTTGACAACCCAACAGGAACCATCATTGCCTGGGTCTTATGCTCTTACCCTGGCCAGTTTGGAGCCTGGATGTGGAAATATATTATTTACGGAATCAAGGGCTTCCTTAGTTCCCAGTTAGAGGTTTTAGCTCAGATATTAGAAGCATATTGATTATAATGACCTCCCCCGGCTCCCTGTGACCCTGTAGTAGGCAGGTAAAAGGATGCCCTTCGTCAGAGCGTAGATGCTCTGGGGCCAAGTCACTGCCAGCAAGGAGACTCTAAATGAGTTTTAGCCGTGATTTGCAGATAAACTGGCCTGGAGACTTTGCTCAAACCTGTCTGCCGCATTCACACTCTCCACCGGACCCCGGATAGAAATTGGGAGACTTCATACTGTAATCAGCATTCAGCTTTTAGGAAACACCCTCCCCATTTTGGAGGTCCTGATTTGCCCTCGATGCAGCTCTCCATAAACCCCGTGACAGATTTGTAATCCTCTCTGTTCATGAGCACCTTTAATCTTACCAATCAAAACCGCAGACCAATGGAACAATGGAAAATGACATCATACGACAAAAGAAATGGCAGCTTTTTACAAGCTATTCCCTAACAAGTGTGCATGTGGGGGGGGTGTGTGTATATATATATATATATATATTACGATAAACCCGTTATTCTGATGTTGTAGGAACCATTTTTCCAGTTCCCACAAAGGACATTTTATAAGTTTTAGAAAAATCCATGACCACATTCAAAAAAACTAAAGTCATGTATTTTGTTTGATTACTTATAGTCAACATTAGAGGGTTAGGATTATCGATTAGGGTTATGCCCATAGAAATGAATATGGAGTCCCCACAGAGATATAGATATTTAGTGTGTGTGTCTGTGTGTGTGTGTGAGGGCTAAGAATTTCAGTCTCTCAGGCCTGAAATCTGACAGGTGCCGGAACAGCGATTCAATTAGCATCCTGACAGGGCAGATAATCCACAACGCAGCTTTCATCAAAGCTGCCCGATGTCTCAATCACACCTACGTCTCACTTCCCTTGAGATGACTTATACCTCAATCTATATCAGAAATCCATGTACACGTCAATAGAGAAACATACCACTTGAAGTGATTACCCTGCACTACCGCCAAGTAAGGCTACGGACAGCAATAATCATTCAAAAATCTTAATCTCAGAAAAAGCGTTTAAGCATTTAAATATCACTCTCTCAATTACTGATCATTATTAGGTAGCAACTCCTTGTATGTCAACTTACAGCCTACAGTTTTCTGTGATTAGAGATTAATATTTCGATGAAGCGGAGCCTCTTCCCAGATGAGCCCCTCCACTTTACTAAGGCCGTGTCCATAGTCACGATGCTACCTGGTGTCTCATACTACTTATTATTAATTTTAACACCAATAGAAGGTAGCAGTGTCACCTCACACCTCCAGGTATGAGGTTCGAACCGCCACTGTGTGTGTCTGTGTGTGTGTGTGTGTGTGCGCGCGAGCATGTTCTCCCCCAGTTACACGAGTTTCCTCCAAAGACATGCATTTGGACTAACTGACCTGCAGTACATGGCTGTGTGCAGCTGCCCTGTGACAGATGGAATCTTGGGTGACCCATGCCTCATGCTCTATGCTACCTGGCATAGGCTCCTGGCTCCCCATGTGACCCTGACGTGGATAAGCAGTTGGAAGACAAATGAATGGATCACACTGAGGTGTAACACTGTCACCTCTGCCTCTTACCCCTGTAATGAGGCTCTGAAGCCAGCCAGCACAGCTGACATCAGTTCCCAGCATCCTCCTTTTGGGTGGAGCTATCCACTATCGGAGGAGATACAATGTCCAGTGAGCATAGCTGAAGCCAGCAGTGCATGAGCAGGGCGTGAGCTGCCCAAGTAGGCATTCCTCCATCTTTTAAACACTTAATCTGGTCAGGGTCCCAGGGCCCTTATAAGTAATAACCATTAAATCTGTGAACATTTCTAATACAGTCACTAGTCTTGTGTTTCCCAGGGATTGTAACAACGTGTCATCTGCAAGTTTTCTGTACATATGCAAAGCAGCAGCCATCACAGTCGTCGACCTTGACTCTGACCCGGAAACGCACAGCCCCGATTTGGCCCCGGGGCCCCCCCAAGCGTTCCCTATAACCGAAATGTCATCCGCTAGATCGCACTGCTCCCGCCACGACCCCAATCTGACCTCGATCAGCTGGCTAGGAGGACAGGTCATGTTCACAAGGCACCTGCAGGTGACGCTGCAAGCAAAAGGAGCAGCACTCGCTGCCAACCGGTCTCATGCTGACCCGAGTCGACCCGTCTGACTCCAGCGTCGTGTTCAGACATGCTACTAGCCACCACGGGTAAAATAACATCGATGTCAGTGTAATCATTCGGGGTACCGCTAAGGCTAATTGTCAATACCGCCACCATTAGAATCAATCTGGACGTAAGAATCAGAGAAAGTTCTGGCACTGGTACAATCACCACGGCAGGAGGAGGGAAAATCCTGCTCTGCATATAACCTTCCATTCCACCCCTTGGAGATCCTGCCAAATTAGAATGAAACATAGTGGGAGGCACGCCTATTAAAATCAGACAGGTGTATGGGAAAGGATCTGAGCAGACCATTTTTATCTCACGTTATTTACAAACATGGAAAATTCATGCAGCGTGCAGCTGTAATCCATTTGGGCTGGTACAGCAATCTGCTCAAAACGACCACGGCTGTGATTAAGCCCCATGACTTACCCCCCTGTGACACCAGTATCAGTCTCCTCGGCGACCTGAATTAGGAAGTTCACAGTTTTTAGACTCAACTTCTCCCGACACATTAAATATGTGCTGGCTTGGGGTTTTAAATAAATTCTTACAGTCACACTATCCATAGATAAAAGGCAGAGCCTCAATGAAATCACTGCTTCCAACATGCTAGGGCCAGCTTTTCACTTGTGGGGCATCCTGCCGGACACTGTGGGGTTATACTGAGAGAATGAGACCCTCTCGCAAATTTGTAAATGTTCACTGATGTGCACGCAATGCTGAACTGAATTATACTGCTATTTCAGAAGCATTTTAAACTCCATTAAGACTCTGTGAACAGTTGAATAAAATCAGAATGCGAGACGCAGGCACCCGAACTCTCATTTAGCAGAAGCTATCTTGCTAACAAGACAAAAAAGAAAAAACTTTTCAAAAGCACCTAGCTATCAGGTGGGTAAAATGGCAAGACAATCCAATTAAAACACAGGCCTAGGTGAGATTCCAACTTAGCTTCGTCAAAATGCTAAGTTGAAGTAGGCAGACAGAGTGGTCAGCCCGCACCACAGACCACCACAGACCACAGACCACCGCCAGGCTCTGCTCTGGTCTCGTTTACATTCCATGCCAGTCATGCCCACAGAAAGGACACCGTCGAGCCAAAGGAGACCGTGTGGCCTAACTGCTATGCAATTACCACCCGGGGTCCTTGCTGACAGAAATTCACTCATCTCTCATACAACTGAAGGCCAGGTTTTACTTCGCCAAAAAAGCCCATCTCCTGATAGCAGGCTACAGCTGCATCATTTGTTGGAAGACTATGCCATGTTTAACTAAAAAAAAAAAAAAGAAAAGAACAAATAATATTTCAGATCCTTAAGATAAAAGCATTCAAGGCTAAAGAAATGTCACAGAAATCATAAACTGCAGGAAAAGTCAGGGAAAAAGAGTCATATTGTGTTGCATGAAGAAGCTCTAATTGTGTGTTTTTATCTAAATAATTTACCTCAGCCTGACATTTGAGAAAATGGCTCAAAAATTAAGCTTTTCTGGTATGCATGTTGAATGTAATATTTAGGCATACTGGCAGGTTAAAGCCTGAGGTCTGCGACATACTCTAGTGTTCCTCAGCCTGGGACTTACGAAATTTGCATTAAAATGCATGCCTGAAAGTCTCTGCTTTGACTAAGTGTCACGTTCATGCAGGCGATTAATCGAACAAACATGAAATCATAACTTAATAAAGTAATAAAATCCTAACTGACCTGACATTAATGGCATTCCTTTTACCATTTCTCGGCGTTCAACCTACACTAGATCAGCGGTAGATTTCAGTCAGGAATTATTCTCCGGGTATGTGGGTAGATCAATATTACGTTTCACTGAAGTATTACTTTTCACCACACTGGAAGTCACGTTCGAATAATGACATAAAATCGATTATTGAAGGACACCTTTAATATATCCCAAAGAAAATCATTAATTCTTAACTTTCATTATAAATTGTGTTTTAGAGACATGTAAATGTTTATTATTGTTTTCTTTAGATATTTATCCCAAATAAATATATTCTCCCCTTCTACCACCTGTCATCGGTTAAATACCAGTGTGCCGATGTGTACTAGTTCCTGGTAACACATTATAGTGCCACGATATAGTATTGCAGTGAATTGTAGTATAGCATTTAAGATACAGTCGCAATTACACTAATTTGCAAAATAAACGTAAAGGATGACAGAATCCATATAGATATAATGAATTTTATGTCTAGACCACCTCCGCCACATCAAAACATATTTTCATTAAAATATCACTTACTTGCTTTTCCCGGTTTGGGCCTCTGTAAAAGCTTCTGCACGGTGATAAGGTCTTCAGTCTTCACTGCTTGCAGTAATTCCTGATCTTTCCCCATCTCGTTCTTTTTTCCCTATGTATTTATTATTTGTTTTTCACATCCAAAGCATCCTCCGTGTATTTTATCTTTCCAGCCCGCTACTGCTGACCGCTCTTAAAAAAATGCATCGGCAATACGCATGGCTTGGTTTTTCTGCTCTCCGGGGGGATAGACTCTCGCTTCCCGAAAGCCTGGCACACACTTGTATGGAGATGGCACCGTACAAATGATCCAAAATCTGGAGGTTAACAAGGTCCGCACCGGGCGTCATGAATAAGACACAAATCCAGCCAGAAGCATGCGATTACGCTGTTTTACACAAGACTACACTTTGCGTAGGGATCCCAGCATATACACACATAAATAATAATTAAAAAAAGAAATATTAATGGCATTAAGATACCCTCTATAAAAGATAAATTCTAACAGCGCAAAGCGATTATATTTCCAATCGGCGAAAAGTATCCTGCTTTTGTATCGGAATGAAATTGCAGTGAAGCCAATACGAGGTCTCTCCTTGCGATCAGCGACGCGTCGCCTGCCGGTCCGGATCTTTTGGAGGCTGCATCGGGTAAACAGAAGCCAGCTGTGCCATAGCTCAATACAGCCAGCAACCCCCAGCCCCCACCCCCCTTTCGGAGCCGTGGCTGCTGTTTAGAGTAGCTCCATAGTATGCAAGTAGGTTAGTAAGCCTAAATGGCTGCACTGCATCCAGGAGGCGGATCCGAAAGTCGGGACCATCCAGCCTCCTCCCTCCACCGAGAACAGACGGAAAATATAAAAGGCATCAGGATAACCGTATATTAGCGCACAAATGATACAAACACGCAAGGTGCGTATGGGTTACGAATAGATTACATCGTAAGACACCGATACGACAAACATGCTTGTTAATTTTACTTTTTCGACCACGGCCATTCAGTAATGTAAATTACAATCCATCACAGACGTCACGAACATAAATCATTTTATAACGTCTCATTCCGCGGTAAAAGTGTTTCACCTGGAAACTATTAAACTGCGCTTAAGTTGTAAATGAAACATTTGATTGTAGTGAACTAATGCAAAACAAAGAGTGTGCTTAAGGTATAGGATTAATAGGCACTGGCGGCGTTTCCCTTTTCCCAATTTTGTTCTTGTTTTAGTAGACGCTTATTGCTCCGAAGGTCTTAATAATCATTAACATTAGCGGAGAGGCGGTGCGGACCGAGCCCAGTCACCAGTGATGAAGGGCCCCCGCAGCGTTCCGGTCAGGCTACGCTTCACGGCTACACTCCAAACTCTACTGGGAGCCGGTGGGTTTGCAGAAGCAGCTGCCATTGATATTCTGACTATATCCCTCTGGTTATCACCCAACACCGTCTACTAACCTGGTGCAAATTACCACCCCCTTAAATAGACTTATGCGCATTTTAGGCATTTTCGAACGATTTCTATTCCATGTCATATCACTCTGTACTGCAGCTAGTCTACAAACGACACGTTGACGATACTGGTTAATGACATGCCATATACCAAAGTGAGCGAATGGTAGAAATAGGCTGACGTGGTTATTCAGTGGATAATCCCATTAACTCACAGCTGCGGAACTGCAATTCTTCACAGAAGGTATTCGCTTTGGACAATCCAACCAATTAGTGACTCCAAATGCATAATAATAATAATAATCATCATCATCCATCCATTTTACACAAGACAGGGATCAACCCAAGATGGGGCACCAACCCATCACAGGGCTAATACTACCACTACTACTACTACTACTACTACTACTAATAATAATAATAATAATAATAATCATCATCATCCATCCATTTTACACAAGACAGGGATCAACCCAAGATGGGGCACCAACCCATCACAGGGCTAATACTACCACTACTACTACTACTACTACTA
>JAABNX020000106.1:24720677-24742518 GCA_015163995.2 Mormyrus lacerda | reverse complement strand
TAATAATAATAATAATAATAAGAATAGGTGTGGGCAGTAGATTCTGTATCCATCTTGACCTACTCCGGATTGCCGAGCTAAAAAAGCACATAAGATCCCTACGCATTTAATCCGAATTGATAGATTTTCTACTGACAAATTAAAAACAAAAAACAAACAAATAAAATTAAGTACTAGACAATGCCATGAAATGATTATAATGATCATGATTATGGCACAGGGTGTAGCACTAATGCCTCACACCTCCAGGACTAGGGGCTTAAAATCAATATATTCCATGATTCTGCAGCTTCCTGTATGACACTCAGATACTGGGGTCTCTGTTTTTGTTTTTGTTGCAGATGCCAGCATCCAGGGGTGTTTGGGCATCTGGCATTCTGGTCATTTTCCCAGAAAGGTGGCAAAAAATGAGTATGTATGTCTGGTGGGCCCCTCTGCTCATAAGTCCAGGGTCCATTTTTAATCCTAGCCCAACCCTGGTTTTGTGCAGCCAGGTGGCAGGCTGGCAAGCCCAACAGTGTCATCCGGTAACTTTGTGAGTGTATGGACAAGCCGTTTCCCAGCAGTCAGCGCAAGGTGCACACAGGTGCTTACGCACACCGGCTTCCCTCATGGGTGGAACCGCACATATACTCATCACTCAAAAACCTCTGTGTCCTTGGAGGCTGTTTCCATAGCAACCCCTGACACCTTCATAAACCGGCGCTCCTGACAACCAGAATGTGTCGTCTCCTTTCCTCACACTTACATCAAACAGCTACCGGAGCAGAAGTGAGTATGGGCTGAATACATTAAGGAATGTTCATTTCACTTGTGCTCTTGTTCCCTCTCGATATTCACTTAGTCTGGTGTAAATGAAGGGCCTTGGCTGCAGTGGGCCTTTCCCATACAGGCAGCACCGTCAACACCCGATGGTGATTCGGCTGGGTTCCCTCTGTCAGGTGATGAGCTGCAAGTCCCAGATTTTAGCCTGCTGAGGACTGAGGGTTTTATTCTGTGCGGAGAAAAGATTACAAGGGAGCGCCAGCAGCATCACACAAGAGCCGCATCCACTCCAGAGTATAAAAGCTTATATCTACTGCAGTATGAGCCGTTATAAAAGAAAAATGCATTCAGTAGGATGGTACATTACCATCCTTATGCTAGATACCTGCACTTTTTGTGACCAGAGAGTAGCAAGGTGGATTTCAGTTTTCATGTTGTAATGCATGTCTTTGATATAAATTGCCTTCAGGATTTTGATGGGTCTGATCATTTGGATTGTACTTTGGGTTGTAGTTGATTTTTAGAGGTACTGTATTTAAATTTAGTATCAGGATAAGGGGTTGAAAGGGGGATGGACAGATGAATGGATGGATGGATCGATTTTAGTTCTGATTCTCCATTAAAAGTAATATCATTGGTGCATGTTGACAACATATTGATGACTTCAAGAGATGATGCCCGTCTTTCTTCACAGAAAGAACTGCAGTGTGACCTGTGGTATGTCTTACTGGGGATTCCGTTTTCTGCACTGCATTTGTTTGAAGATACGTACAGAGATACCACTCTGTGCTTGACGTGGTCAATCAGAAATAAATAGCAGTACAATTCATTACACAGCCAGATTTACTTTTGCTCTAATCAGCAGTAATGCCTGCTTTGTTTAAGTACTTAGCTAACATCATTGCATGCTGCTTAAAGGCATATTAAAAGCAGTTTGACCTCAGAAGAAAAACATTGAACTAATATGAATCACATAGTAAATGTTAATAATGAAGAAACTCCATTGGCTTCTATAATGTGTTTTATATTACAATACATGCATTAAAATGGGTCTATTTTCTCTTGATGTTAATGTGTATTTACAATGCACTCAAACTAAAAGCAGTTTTGTGTTTTAAATGAAGCAATTAAAATGTACTTTTTTTTCCGGCCTTACCTTGGTGTGATATTGTTCTAATGGACCATATACCCTCTTATCAGGGTGCAGTTCGGCCTGTCAGAGGAAGCACAGGGCACCGGACGGGGCTGCACCCTGGACAGGAGGCTGTCCACCACTGGGCACTCAGCCATACACTGTGGACAATGCACAGAAATGCTAACTATCGTGACTGCATGTCTTTATTCTGTGGGAGGAAACCGAATTCCCCCCCAAAAAAAACACAAACTCTAGAGTGCAGAGACGGGATTCAAACCCAAAACCCTGTAGGTCTGGAATGCTACCCACTGAGCCACGGGCAGCAAATCCCTCCATTGCATAATTAGTATGTGCCCTACAAATTTTAATTATATAGTCTGTTTGCATAATCATAATAAACATATTGAATTATATGATTAATTAACCAAATATAATTAAACTTCAGGGCTTTAGGATTCAACAATTTTGGGAACCATAAATGCCCAGTATTTATATAATTACCTTCTCAAATTGTTATTTACAAAAACCTAAACTCTGCCCAATCAAAGTGCTTCAGTATCCAGTAACAGCCTTACACACTCATGTTCCCAGTGAACATTCTCAGACAGGCCCCCTTCACAACCAAGTCAACATCTGAGTGATATACGATACACAGCACTCATACTGAGCCCTAGTCGTACATCGAGCAGAATATAACAGAATTGCTAATCAAATTACAGTGTAAATTCATGATGATGTGCATCATAACTGAGGCCCAGTCACATTCCATATGCCTGTTGGCAATGTAATTTACCATTGTGAATGCCTTACAAATTTTGCCAAATTTGCATTGTGATTTGCAGATATTAGGTCACTAATAAACATCACTCTAAGAGCTCCGCACCACAGAAAGTGACTTATCACTCACTAATCTGGCATACAGGCAGGGTCATACTAAGGTTAAAAGTTTTAGCCCTTCTTAGGGTTGCAGGTCTTGCATTTTTAAAGGGAAGGCCATGTTCAAAGGTACGCCTGTCATATTCTCTCTCACATGAGCTACAGAACCCAGTACAATTACTGGCCCATTCCCGCATGGGGCATTAAGTGGGGCAGCATTTCCAGTTCATAACTCATGAGCGCCCCCTACCCCCAAACACCGGTACAGCACCGTCGTGCTACTCCGCCAGCCACCGTCTTGGGGTTCCTGAGCTTCCTGTGGGTGCATCAGTGCAGTGTTCTCACAGGTGTCACAGCGCTCTGCAGTGCACCTCTCCTCACACGAGTCCGGCCCGCAAAAGAGATAAGATCCTGAGAACACCCAACTGCAAGGCTCATCAGTTTCACTCACTCACACTTTGTCCATGAAGCATTTTGTTAAAGTGCCAGCTTGGGTCCCGGTGCCGTTCAGGCCAGCCCACGGCATTCTGGGATTAACCCTTGCAGCTATCTCCCATTTACCTCCCACCGCGACAAATCCCTCTGTTAGCCTGCTGCCACTACCAGTCCTTCTCCACATCCAAACTACACCATAATCCCTTCGGCCTTTGAACTCCTTTTACAGCTAACGTCACATTTTGTTACTGATTTAGTACATTTTTGTCTGTAAGTTACTCATTTCATTTGCACGAGCTGTGAGGAGTGGTGCAAATGTTTACACTGTCGCCTCACACCTCCGAGTCTCTGCCCCTGCTGTACACGTGTGGAGTTTGCATGTTCTCCCCATGTCATTATTGGGCTTCCTCCGAGTTCTCCTGCCCCCCCCCCCAAAATAGGCCTAAAAACTTGCCCGTAGGGGTGAATATGTGAGTGAATGGTGTGTGCACGTGTGTATCCTGCGAGGGGGAAGACACACGGTCCTTGGATATCCCCTGCCTTACGCTCGTAGCTTCCAGGACAGACCACATGACCCCGCATAGAACAAGCAGGTACAGAACATGGATGGATGAACGTACAAAATGTCATAACTCTTTGTTAACATTAAAATTTATTCGGTGTTACTTTTGCACAGGTTTCTGGAAAGAGTTACACTTTATAAAGCTGACTTTATTTAGGCATATAGATTGTCAGTTTTAAATAAACGTTTATATATGGTGTTTGACTTCTGCTGATTCTTTTCTGTCAGTTGATAGTGACACATTTAATACAGTGTCCCACAAATGATAATTCAATGAAAGATTCAGTTTCTAGCTAAACAGCTGTGGCCACAAGAGCAACAAACTAACACTTCCCACCTCCCAGGGAGGTGCTGCCAGCTGTGAAGTCACACCAGCCTACCTTGGAGTCAGCGTTGTCAGAACTGACAGTAGACGGCCCCCTGGGGACAGGCTTCTGCAATTACAGGGTCCGTCGGTGGCAGGGTTGTACAGTATATACAACAACCTCCATCCTGGGTTAAGTGCTCCAAAACCACTAGGGAACCAAGTACAAGCACTAGGCATTAAGTATTAGCTAGTTTATTATTGAGTACACACTATAGACCACCACCCTGTTCTGTGGACTGTGGACACTGTGGCAAGGCATTTTTGTAATTTATTTAAGAAAATTGTTAGAAATGGACTGTGGGGGTCACAATCGTAATAGTGCTATCCATTGAGCCACCACGCCACCCAACCCAAACTCCTTGAATACAATTGTCGCAAATTATTCCTACAACAAGGCGTATATAACCTACAAATGAGCCTACTGACATAAATACCATAGGATGACAAATCACAGTAATGTACTTCTTTGTGAGCTAACATCCATAAAAATGTATCGTTTAATGTACCATTTCTGCTTTTACTCTTAATGGTAACAGACTACGCCTGACAGCAAATAACTGAAAGAGTAGGGTTGGCTCGATTAAACAGCGCCCCCAAGTGTACATAATATGTAGTATTCGCAAGTCAGATGTGGATTCGATATTTGCTAATTAATTCAAATATTCAACGTTATAAACCCAAGGTGATTTTAACTTGGTACAGTCTCTAAAGGAACATTGTAATAAAACCAAACTGCGTATTTATGTGATGCGCTATTATTTATATGGCAAGTAAATCTATCTAAAGTACGGGAATTAATCAATTCACAAATAAACTGATTCGGTCTCAAGAATATTATGGCTCTGGCCTCATTTTCTATTGAAACTGTAATGGAAACACACACACACAAATACAAACAACAGTCTAACCAAAGTCAAACTACTCACACAAAGTTATAACACATAAATCAAAGAACACAGAACAAAATATATATTAGAATATATATTAGTGATAAACCCATTTCTCCTAAAAACGGTGAATGTGTATAATAAACAGCAAAAAAAAGTTATGTTTCATACTGTAGCACAACTTCATAGTAGATTATATATAAGGTATTTGCCATTTTGTTCCAAAATGAAAACTCAGTTTGGTTTACACTGAATAATCGATCAATCCACCTAGTAATGCAAGTATGGATTTTAGGTATAGCCTGAACTCCTCAGTAACTCAATGTCATGCCTACACAACGTGTATAATGACAGTGAAAGTTTGGAGAGTTGAAAACTGCCATTTCTGTCAATTGCTATCGTGATAAGAAAGTCTACTTTATCTCGAACAAGTCACCAACACTTCGGAACTTTGGAGACTTCCAGCTCAACGTGCAAAGTCTAACGTTACTCTACCACTTATCATTTCCCTGGCCTGAGTCTTAAATAAATAACCTCAAATACGTCAGCTGAATGACATCTCTTTGACAAACACGTACAGTGGCTGAGTAAATGCATACTGCATCATTTTAACAACGACACACCAAAAAGTGCCTTAATTAAATAAATTCAAGTTCTCTAACCATGTGAGAACCCCGATGTAATGAATTGTGCTTAATCAGTCATTTAGTTGATTGCTCGGGGGTTGGAAATGGCAATTAATTTAATAAGTTTAATGGAACTCAAACCAAAGATATTTAGAAATATATCTTTTTTAACTATTGTAATTACTTTTAATCAATAAGACTTAATAATACCGGAATATTTATGCGAGCATTCAGCATATTGCTGTAAGGCTCTGTTAAAAATGTAACTTAATTACTGGCCGCCACATGATCTCTTCACCAATCAAGCATCACGATATTTTATTTATTCGACCTGGAACATGTTTATAATTTATTCTTAAATCTGGCCAGCAGATGGATCTTTCGTTTTCCACAGAATAAAAAAAGCAATGTACCTAAGGTTATTCTGCTAATAAGCTACCAAGGTGTTTCACTGCCGGTGTTCCTGAAACTATATCATTTATGGATTAAATTTTCCGGGTATTTGGAAGGTTTGGACGACACTTTAGAAGATTTTGGTTCCAAATTCGGAGACCAGCTTTCCTGTGGTGCTGTGCTGGAGCTGTTTTCCCTGACCCAGGGCCAGATTGTTTGTAGTGGAAATGCGCGGAAGCGGTTCCTGATTGGCGAAAAAACACGGCACTGGCTCTGGCACCGCGTTGGTGGAAACGAGGCATCTGAGAATTTGCCGCACTGTGGAAAGCAACTGGAAAAAAGTCAAACTTTTACGATTCATCCAGCTCTAACCAGAGTGGGGGAAAAACATGTAACTGTTTCCCAAATGCCCCTATAATGCAGTGGTTCTCAACCTTTTTTTGCAGTGAGCCGCACTATGTCCAAGTTCAAGTCTCACGGCCGCATATTATTTACATATGACGTCATCAACGCTCAATAACCAAATATTATGCATCTTAAATTATTACAATTAGATGTATTATTATCATTAGAGAGTATAATTCTACTTACCATTAATGGGATACATTTATTATTATGTTATTTATTTTAAATTTATTTTTATTTTTTTTTACGTGGTCAGCATCGCCGGCCGCATTTGCATTTGTGACGGGCCGCAGGTTGAGAACCACTGCTATAATGTATCTTGAATCAAAAATCTCACACTGACCAACTTAACCCTGGTAAATAACGCACTGGGCTTCTAAAACTATTACTAAATATAAATGAAGAATCGTATTATGTTAGTTGTATAAAGATTTTGGGTAACATTTATTGTTATTGACCAAAGCATTGAGTTATACAAGAATGTACTGTAAGTATGCGGCCTTATAAATAGTACGCAGGGTTTGCAAACTATCCCAAAGCCTTTGATGTAGCTAAATTTACGTTTATAATGGAATTATAAATAATTCATATAATATAAATAAATTATAAATATATAATATAAATATATATAATATCACATTGTATAATTTAGGGGGCAGCATGCGGCTCAGTGGGCTAAGCCTGTGTGCCTGTAATCACAAGGTTGCAGGTTAAAACCCAGCCTCAGCATGTCTTTGTGGACAGCTTGCTCTACAAAGAGGCATAAAAAAGAATTTCCCCACGGGGATCAATAAAGTTGTGATTATTATTATTATGAATAATATTTCCCGTAAGGTTTCGTGCCTGAGCATGAGTTTGAAAACGTGTAAACGTGTGAGTGGGCAACCCTGTATTTACATGGCTTTCCTCAGGGATTGGTTTATACAGTAAAAATAATTTTTCGCGCATTTGTGGGATTATGTAGAGAGCAACAAAGAACAACTCATAGACCTATATAAAGTTACATAAACTAAATATGTGTAAGTTGTTTATACGAAATGACAAACGTTTCGAGAGGTCATATAGGTCTATTTATCTATCATATAGGCCCTTTATCACAACGAACACCCCCACACTTCACTTGAAATCTCCATTACAGCGTTAATGCCCACAAATCATCACTCCACCCAGGAGCGTAGCTAGAGATGTTGACCTCATGAGCATATATCATGTCGGGCCCCTATAACCAAGGCCAATCCGATTATGTTATTTTTTTTTCTTTTTGTCTTGGCGTCACCCTAACTACCCCCCCGCAAACTTTACCGAACCCCTGACGCCTCTAAATTCTTAATTACAAAACTCCAAAACTACCATCGTTTATAGACGAAAATTATTACACTAATAAAATGTGCAAGGCAATATTGTACAGTAACATCTAAACAACCAAATTACATTTTAATTGCAAATATCAGGTCAACCGCCCAAGCATTTCCTTCCCGGGCCGTGCACAGACCTTTTGAGGGGCATGTGCTGAAACTGAAAAAAGGGCACCCCCCCCCAACCCCTCCACGAACCCCTCCACCACCAAAAAAACACACAATAATATTCTTATATTATATTTAATTAGTATTAAAAACTTTTATACAGATAATATATATATATATGGAGGGTATCTTTAAAACTAATTACAACACTCTTCTGTGAGCCATGTCTTTGAAGATGTTTATGACCTCACTGTGATCCACTCGGATGTCCCTCTCAATGGCTATAAGGAGAAGGTCGGAGAGTCTCTCCTGTGAGCAGAGACTTCGGGGGTTGGTTCTTAATTAACCTCGTTTTTGAAAAGGATCTCTCCACAGTTGTAGTTGATACAGGTAGGGTGGCATACACTCTAAGCATTTCCACTAGTGTAGGGAAAACCTGCTGGCCACTGGTTTCTTTTAGAATTGAAAGCGTACCCTTCATGCCACTTGACTTGAAGGTGGTATGAAACACCTTCAGCTCTGTCTTCAGTTGCTGCTCCTCCTCAACACTATAAAAGTCACACAGTGTTTGTATTGCTTGGACAGCCTCTGTGTTTGGTGTGTCCACCCAGTTGTCACGAACTATAGGTCTACGTTATACACCATTATAATGACATATGACAAAGGCATTTAAAGACCATTTAATTTCTAAAATGTATTTTACGATAACTTGGCATTATACAGTGCAAATACACCTGGTCTTCTAGTAAAGCTTTACCAATTTGCCTCCTCGGTGGTTGTCTGTGTATTATTTGTCCTGTGTTTGTGAATTGGTTGTGCACACTCTCTTATTAAGTTGTGTAAGATGTTCATTTTATTTTTTTCTTTGCTTTGCATACATGCAGATTACATTCTGCATGACAAAATATATAGAATGCACAGTGACCTGATGATTCTCATTCTCATTGTGTAGTTTTTTTTTTTTAATACAACATTATTACAGTAGTAAACCATGTTTTTCTATGTTTATACATGTGAAGACGAGCATACAAGGGGAGTATACAATACTAGATTTTTAAAAAAAATCTAGCCAGCAAATACATGCATAATATAATAGCATCGTAAACTTTAACCTACCATGCTGTGTGACCATAGGCTATATAATATGATGAAGTGTTAATAAATTACATCATGTAATTTACATGCATCAGCACATTCAGTAGATAGCCATAAAATCAAAATAGAAATTTCTTATAATATATTTTACCTAGCTGACAAGGATCACTCGGTTGCTTTGTGTCAAACTCAAATGCAGTTACACCGCGGGTTTTTGTCCATCATTAAAACGACGACATCACATTACGTCAACATCACACCGGTGTGGTGATGCATTATATGAACCTTTATAGACATACTAGTGTTTATTTCATAAAGACAACGTTGCACTTATTCAAACGACAAGATATTTTACCGTTACAAGACGAAGACATTCAGCTGCTTCTGCTCTATGACTCTGTCTCTGACGTGCTGAAACATAAGTTCGCGGCGCTCAGGGGGCGGAGTTGTGAAGTTTGACTGACAGTTTGAGCGGTTCTAAGAGATGCGCTTTTTAATGCCTTTAATTGGTTAAATATTTATTAAAAAGACAAACAGACATATTGGGTTACCGATAGCATTGATTTATTTTCTTAAAAAAAACCTCCGCCCCAAAAATGGGCACTTCCGAGTGTAATTACAAAAAGGGCATGTGCTCTGCACAGGTTGAGTCCTACCTGTGCACGTGCCTGTTTCTTATGACATTTAGCTTCACGATACCAGTTACAAAATGTCATTAATTAGAGGTGGACTTGAATATAGTCGTTGAATGAATGGACACTTCACTTTAAATATATCATTTGAAAATTTTAGATTGCATATTGTATAATTTGGCTTGAGAAGTACCTGCAAACATTAAATTGTTATAGTTTCGTTTATTTTAATAGAATAATAGTAATTTACCATAATATAATTCTTACTTAAATCTTAAAAATTACTCCCGTCCACCCCTAAACTGCACGCGTGTGTTTTTTTTTATATGATGAAAAGTTGACCGAAAACTTTTTATGCTAATTTTACAGAAATATTAGTAATGTTTAATCTACTGGCACCACGTTGTTTTTCGTCAGTCCGAAGTTGTTTTTATCTCGATACTTAACTAAATGCTGCGTCTCATTTCAAAGCAAAAAGAACCGCTATGCGAGGCGCCGTTTTTGGGCGTGACAGCGTTCCATAGCACAACGACGCAACTCGGAAGTACGTCACGAAAGTAGATGACGTTACAAACGATGACTGTAGTCCTTTGTCCCTGACTGGAGATCGGTTTTATTATATATAGCTTATACCGACTAAAATAGAACTTGACAACCGAATCCGATCTCAAAGCAGCTATAAAGCATTTTAAACGGAAGAATCATATGTTACAACCTTATATAATTCGCAAAGGGGTTTCGGCAGGAGCAATATTTCTCTGTGATTGGTTATGGTAGCTGTCCGTCGTATTTGAGGTTTGGTTGAAGTACTTTTGTTTTCTAGCCTAAGGTTGATTTGGAGTGTGACAAAGACCAGAAGCTGGTGAGATGTATATATTGTTTATTTATTTATATATATTCCACAGGTGCATTTCTAATTTAAATTAATTTACTGTATATTGATTAATTTAAAAATTGGCTAACAAGAGCAAGGCTAATGGGGAGAGACCGTTTAATAAATGAAATAATAATTTATCTAAGTGGGAATATATGGCATAATTTATCATCTGGAGTTTTTCCATCTGGTCATAGAGTGTCGTCGTTTTGCTTTTCGCCCAGTTTTCTTTCAAATAGCAGGTCAGAAAAACTCGTGATTTTAGCGAGATCACATCCACGCTGCCGCATGCTGACAACGTGACAAAACAGTTTGACTTGATCAGGTGGTTTCCAAAAAGGGAAAAAAAACTTTTTCTTCAGTTTAACGACCTAGTAATTTTTCTTCAGTGTAGT
Organism: Mormyrus lacerda; assembly: GCA_015163995.2. Lineage (NCBI taxonomy): Eukaryota > Metazoa > Chordata > Actinopteri > Osteoglossiformes > Mormyridae > Mormyrus > Mormyrus lacerda. The sequence goes on along the minus strand of JAABNX020000106.1, from coordinate 24,731,608 downwards.
AACTTTGATATATACGTGTAGAATGACCTGTGAAGGTTGCTATCCAACAGCTGTGATCAGTCGTTATCTAAAGTTAAAATACAGCTTCCTATATATCCACGATGCGATCAGAACCAGAGCCTCGGGCTACTTGCACCTGCTGGAAATAAATTCACTTGAAATGACCACATGTCTGCCTGATACTTGCTAACAGTTGCATCTGTCATACACGTGTTTTATTGGGTGACTTTTGCTTATTTCCTAATTATCGCGACCAGGCTTCAATGCAGATTTAACGATAACGACTCGAGCTGAGAAATCTCTAAGTATTCAGTTGCCTTTTCACATGACATACCGCAAGACTTAATACAGCTGCATGACCTATAGTTATATATGTTTGCTTAAAGTAGTCTTCAAGTCGGTCGTCTAAAAAAGGTATCCACAGTGAATTATATAGCATATATAAAGTATGTGTGAAAGCATGTATGTCCATATCAGAATTACGTGGGAAACCTGCTCAGTCATACAGCTTGATTTGGCAGTTGGATTGTTAAACAAGCTAGTTATTATTCACCCGATTGAAAGTTTCTACGAATAAAAATATTTGCAACGTTTTGTTTGCCCCCACCAGGAACGTATTGCATAAACAGTGGGCTCTGTCAGTTGTTTAAATGCGTGATGGTTCTTGAGTGCTGTCAGTCATTCACCGGACACCACTCTGCTGTTGCATTGTGTCTTGTCATGCCATCGCAGACACGCAGACACTCATGCCCCGGGTAATATGCAATGTAAAGCGGATCCCGTACCACGCCATGCTGACCTTTATGGCTGTTGCTTCTAGGAGGGATTCAGCAGTGTGTGGGTGCCCCGGAATCCGCTCTCCTCCCCCCAGAAAGCTGACAGTGAGGTCCAGCCAGACATGAATGCCACCAAGGGAGGCCTGGTCATCTTTACAGCCAACTCCAACCCCTCCTGCATGGAGCTAGGCAGGAGGATCGCAGAGTGAGTGTGCCCTCCAGACCAAAGCTTCCTGGCTGCTCAGCTCCTGTCAAAATGCTCCACTGGCATCCAGTAACAACAATATTTTTTGCTTGTTTTTCAGATATTTTTTTTTTTTTTCCTTAAGTGACTTACAGTAGATCAACACCCCATGGGGATTTGAACCCATGACATTTGCATTGTTAGCACACTGCTCTACTTGTTGAGCTATAGGAGCTTGCATATATTTGGAAACACAATTTTCGTTTGTAATTTGAGTCATATTGCTATTACCAAGTTTTTTTTTTTTTAATGCACACAAAGGCTAATTGTGCAATTATAAAGACGCTTGCTGGGTTTACTCACACACATGTGTTCAGTCCTGCTGGTGTGGGTGTGACCTGTCCTCGTGATCAGGCCATCCTTTCTGCCCCCAGCTCCTTCAGCACGGTCTGTATCCGCACGACACGCTTCTGGTTTTTGTTTACAGCAGGATCGGGGCCAGTTCCTCTATGTGCTGGTGTCACCTTGTGCCGGGTGTTCGTTCGCTCTTTGTCTTATCCACGTGACACCCAAGGGTGTAATTCCATCCTGGCATTGGTCACTCTGTTCCGAGTTAAGTGTGAACATGATTAAGTATGTGGTTAAGCATCTCCAGACGTTTTGGATTTACGTAGCATGTCAGATGTCCGGAAATACTTACAGTTCAAACCATTCTAAGGGATTATGCTATCCTGTTGTCCTTGAACTACTGTTAGATAGAGGTAGACTGTAATTTAATATGTATAGTATTTGCAATTGAATGCTGTCTGAATTTCTGTCCTTGTGTGTGTGTGTGTGTGTGTGTGTGTGTGTGTATATATACACTGCATCGTCTTCAAAATGTTTCTCAACAGGCGCCTCGGAGTTGAGATGGGAAAAGTGCAGGTGTATCAAGAAGCCAATCGAGGTGAGGGCACACGCTGATATCATTGCGGCTCGAGTGGAAACGCCCCATCTCACCACCTCTGCTTTTTGTCATTCTCCACTTCACTCTTGACCTGCTTCATGTGGCCATTGTTGTGTCACGGACTCTGCGGTATCGACAAATGTGTCCTGAAAAAGGGTTTGTGATCCTTTTACGGTGAAAGTGATCACGACCCTTTTTTTAAAAGTTTTACTACCTGTTCGGTTTATATAAGCGGTTAAACAGTCCCCGTTTTAAATGCCTCAGTTGATTCTGTCAATGTTTAACGTCTCTGAGCTCAGTGTTTTAAAGACATTTCTACAAATGATTACAAGGCGGCATATCCGTGTTGATGATGATAAGTGAAATGCAAATATTTTTACTCGTTCATAAATTGGATGGTACACAAACATAATGCTGCATGCTGCCTTTTTACCATGGACTCCATAGTGCAGGTCAAAGTCCCATGTGGGTTAACTTCATGCTTATCTGCCAGTGAATATCAAACATAGGCCACATGTTCTGGCGGGTGCCCTGCATCTATAGGATAACATGTCAGTCTCTGCTGCGTCAAATTAGCCGTTCAACTGTTAATAAGGCACTAGGCTATGATATGACTAATTTTTTAAAAAAAAGCCCTGCAGTTCACCGGAAATCATAGATAGTCTTGAAAGACAGAGGTGTAGCGTGGAAAAAGGCTCCTTTGCGTTCTGTTAAAATTACATGAATGAATTTTTCCTTGTTTGAAAATCTGTCATTTTCATCTATGCTTTCAGCTATGTTTTTTTCACGGCTCTGGTTTTTTCAGTATTTTTCTTCTTGTAAACCTTTATATTGATTACTGAAAAAGAACAAGGGGGGGGTCAAGTGTTAGTGCTGTCGGTGTGCTTACTAATGATCTTGGAGCAGCTTATTAGTGTATTGAAGAAGGATGTTAATTAGTTGGCCTTTTTATGAAGCAGTTACCCTGTTCCTTCTCTGAAGTTACTTTACTTTTTTCACTTTTCATTAATTGATTGGCCGAACAGTATTTCCAGATTTACAATGCTAATGAGAGCTGCACAGAAGATTTTTACTAACATTGGCTTCCATTGTAAGATTGGGGTTTAACTTTGATTCAGTGTGTTTGCGTGTCAGTGATCAATGGGTTGCAGAATAAGCTTGAAAAACAAAGCTGGGGTCTCGTTCAAACAGTACGCACAATCTCATACTATGGTTTCTGTTTGAGTAACCTAAGTATTCAATGTCCTTTTACCTCTACATTGTTTTTCTGGTATTTGATTAAAGATGTATCCATATTCTTAATTGCCTGGAAACTGTAAAGCGAAACAAACTGAATTACCCACTAGGGGGCGACATTGGGATAAGTAACACGCTCATATGCCGTGCCTAAATCTTTTAAGGTTTTGGATCAGAAGTTAAACAAGTAGTTGTTCAATTTCAGGGATGTTGGGTGGCATTTGTATTGTGCTGTTGTTGCAGAAACAAGGGTACAGATCCAGGAATCTGTGAGAGGGAAAGATGTCTTCATCATCCAGACGGTCTCCAAGTAAGTGTCCTGAAGGGGAGGCCCATGGTTTGCGGACGTTAACCATGTAGCAGACTGTTACCAGACGCACACTTGAAACGTGCTCGCGTGAAGTTGACACATGTGTACCCCCGCAGAGACGTCAACACGGTCATCATGGAGCTTCTCATCATGGTGTACGCCTGCAGGACCTCGTGCGCCCGCAACATCATCGGCGTCATCCCCTACTTCCCTTACAGCAAGCAGTGCAAGATGAGGAAGAGGGGCTCCATCGTCTCGAAGCTCCTGGCCTCCATGATGTGCAAAGCCGGTGAGATGCCCTCTACGAGCCTCGGGGAAGGCCAGCTGTTCAGGGAAAATGCGATTTAGCAGCTTGCGGAGCATCATTGGGGTTTGTTGTCAGATTAGAGGTCTTTGCCTCCTTTGCAGGTAAGGTGGAGCTTTCTGCAGGAGACAAATGAGGCCAACATGATGTCATATCAGGTGTTTTCAGAAACCACTTCCCATATCAACTTCAGTTAGACATGTCGTCATCTTCCTGTGTTCCCTTAATTTTGGAAGCCAGCTACTTTTATTTCTATATTTATATTAATGATATGTTTCCTATTTCTTGTTAGTTTTTGGAAGCATACTGTAATCGGTAAGTGAGCTCGGTGATGTTGGTACGCTCCACTTTCCACAGCTCTCTCATACCCGTGTTAAAATTGTGTCTCCCCAAATTTATACACGTTTTTGAAAACCAGCCCCGTTCTGCCCTGTCAGTGGATGAGGTTTATGGGACTGACATCCCTAGGACGAGAGAGAAATTTTTTTCCTTATTGACGTAACGTCCAGCTGCAAAGATGTCAGATGTCAGGTGACTGTGTTGTCATTCTGTGTGGACGGTTGGGTCGAAGTTCTTTCATAAGGACAGAGCTTTAATACCACAGCAGCCCTTTTAATAAGCACCTCATTTATGAAGGCAAATAGCAGGGAAGGTACCCAGACTCCCTCACCTGAGCTGCGGCTCTTCTCTGATTTCCACACTGCTCCGTCTCTTTGATTTGGATGTTCTGATGTTTCACTTAATTAACGGGCGGGTCAGTTAGGGGCTCCCAGTCTATATTAAGATTTCTGTCCAATTAAGCAGTAAGGAGTGGAATGGGCGCCCTCTTGTGTAGGAGAGCTGTCACCTCACTGCAAGCGCCTGTCAGGCTTGGACTTAACGAGGCCATCTTCTATGCCCGCTGCAGGCCTGACGCATCTGATCACCATGGACTTGCACCAGAAGGAGATCCAGGGGTTCTTCAACATCCCCGTGGATAACCTGCGTGCCTCACCCTTCCTGCTGCAATACATTCAGGAAGAGGTACGACTGCGGTGCCAGCCGGGGATCCGGGGGTAGAGCCCGTCTTGATGTGTCACTTCGTGTTTGTCTACGTTTTCTGTTGTCGCTGTGAATTATGGGTAAGATTATGGCTGCTTTGTCCTTATTTCCTGTTCCATACTCCCTGAAGCATAGATCGGGTTGTCACTGCCATGCAGTATCAGATTAAAGGCGTAACAGTCATATGTAGGCCGGAAATCAGGCTCAGCATGTTGCGTCCAGAGTTTGTATGTTTTCTCTGTGTTTGTGGGCTCCTTGCACGGATTCCTGCCATTATTGTGATAAAGTGAATCCATGCTCTTATTGTGAAATAGTAGTGCCTGTACTCTGTTAAAGGACAAGCGTTTTTAAACTCGTGTGTAAAATGCTTGGAGGTTCTCCTGGATCCGGAGGGATGAGCATGTATCTTTAAATGATTATGTGACCAAATGATTATGTCTCTGCGTGACATGGTAGCTCCTTTTTTTAACAAAGATTGCAAATGGCTGTGCTATTAGGCGTTACTCATCCCAAGTGCAAAATACTGCCAGATTGTCACCTTCTTACCCGATGTTCTTACACTCTTTATATTGCAAAGAGTATTCGCATGATGTCCCAGCAAGCGGAAGTCACTGCGCTCACCCTCACTGTGTAGCATATACCAATAAGTGGTCCATGGAAATTAAGTGTTTACTTGTATAATGTGCAGATCAGGGCTTTCTGGTCCAAAGTTGGTGACTGTAAATTAAGAAAAAAAAAAAATCAAGAAGAGGACTTTTGAGCAATTTATGGTAGAAGCATGATAAAATGTTAGTTTGGGGGCAAGGAATAGCTAGTAAGCGAAAAGTATGTTGAATAGCAACATAAAAAAAGTGATCTGATCTGAAGATAGAAAGGACTTGCTGTGTACAGGGCTAGTGTCACTGTATTTCTCAGGGGAAAAAATGGAAAATCAGAATTCCTGGGATGTGTGTGGTCACATAGCTGGTCTACCTATAGTTCCTGGCTTTACAATGCTGTCTTTTCCCAGTTTATCCAAAATATTTGCATGCGCCCACCCTGGGTTTCTGTAAATATCCATGTTTCTTTTTTCCCCATCAAGTTCTGCTTGATACATCCCGGATTTTGTGTGGGAAGTTGCCTGCACATAGTTTTGGGTATTTCTTGTGCATAAACAGCTTTGATAAATGAGGCCCCTGATAGGGGCCCGTCAATCCGACAGGCGACATAGGCGGCCACCTGAGGCGCTAACTTCTCATGGGGTGCCAACTCAGCCGGCTAATTTCACTCAGACAGGATGCACCGGGCAGTCGTGACACGTCACAATCCCGATCTTTGCTCATACATTGGGGTATCAAAATTTGACGCAAAGTGAAATGCAGCGAAGCTATAATAAGTCACCTGTTTTGTAAGAGATGTTTTTATGATTGGCCCCTGCGTTCTGTGCCTGTGGCCCCGTCCAGACCAGAGCTGTATCTGACTCATTGTGTGTCCGCAGATTCAAGATTACAGGAACGCCGTCATTGTGGCCAAGTCGCCAGCCTCGGCTAAAAGGTGAGCTCCCTTTCTCTCCTCTCCATCCGTCCATTTATTCGTTGTCAGTTGACGTCAGTGAGAGTCATGTGACTTGTGGCTGTCGCAGGGCGCAGTCCTTCGCTGAGAGGCTGCGGTTGGGCATAGCTGTCATCCACGGGGAGGCGCAGGACGCAGAGTCGGACCTCGTCGATGGCCGCCACTCTCCACCTACCGTTAAAAACATGGGAGCCATCCATCCCAGCATGGAGATCCCTCGTGAGTGCTGCACTTGGCATATAATACAGCTGCATTGCATTGCACGGCCATGTAATTTCGATAGGCGCTGCATGCGCAATAATCACCCAGGCGTTAGATGATGGGTGTAAACATTTGTCCGGACGCTGGCTTTTTGGTACGATATGGACGTTTACTTACGCCCACAATTTAATAAGAAGATAATTAGCGCGTCTAAAATATTACTAAGAGCCATAGTGTGACGCCCGAAAGTTAGTAATCTGTGAAAATTTGGCGTATCCTTGTTTATTAAATTCTGTTAGCGGAGCACGCCGCATGGTACTGTTTTGGAAAATCATGGAAGCGATAAACACTGAAGTGGCGGTGAAGAAAGGGACAGATCAGCAGGCAAAATATCTTTTGAAAGAGGAGATATCGTGGATAAACAAGGTAAAAAAGATGTTGGTGGTGTTGCAGTACTTTTTCCCAGTTTAAAGTGCCACTTTTTTATTAAACATAAGCATATGCTGAATTTATACAGATTACTAACTTTTGGGGGTGACTATCACGATGCGTATTGGGAGTGCCATTGCTAAGCAGGTACCGTGTTGCAAGGCTTACGTGTTGGTGTTTATCTGCTGGTCAGACACCTGCATTATTTGCTTGTAGTGCTGATTCCCAAAGAGAAGCCCCCCATCACAGTGGTTGGGGACGTGGGTGGCCGCATCGCCATCATTGTGGTGAGTTCAGCCCCATATCTGACTGGGCTTGAGTCCATAACTCCGGATTTGCCGTCATGGTGACCCACATTCGCCAAGAAGAACGCAGAGCATCCATTAAAACGGCTCCACTGTTTGTGGAAATCCAGAGCTGCCCGACACAGGTGGGGTGTTTCGGCAGAAGCCTGTCGTGAGGGAAACCGTAAATCCCATTTTCCAGACAAATGACTCCAAACAATGACATCATCTGTGCATTAGCAGTTCAGCAGGACCTGGCTAATGGCCACCGGTTCAGGAAGCAGTGAAATTGTCATTATAAGAAGCTGGAAATAGTCCTGCTCGCTTCAGAGATCGAATCTAAAAAGAGAACTGGGGCGTGATCTGGTTCCTTAAACATTTCTGAGTATAACTTGCCTCGATAGCGGCAGTCTTTGTCGTTCAGTTGGATATATGCTCATTTATAGTTATGCTGTCTTTGTTTTCCTCTTATGATGTGTAGCTCGGTGAGATAAGCCTGTGTGCCTGTGATCAGAAGGTCGTCGGTTCAAGCCCAGCCGTGGCGGAATAGTCACGTGTCAGTGGGCCTTTGAGTTAGACCCTTAACCCCCGCGGGCACTGCAAGTGGCTGCCCCTCTGCTGTGACCCCAAGCTTGCACTGACCTGCATTTGTGTCTCAGTGGGAGAATTTCCCCACGGGGATTAATGAAGTATCAATATCAGCATTTGGTGGGTGGTTCCTTTAGTGGAAGCTTGTGGATCCTGTACTGTAGTTTGCCTGTTGTAAACATGACGTGTTCTCAAGCTAAACCCTGCATTGTCTGAAGAATGGGATGTCACGCCCGGCTTACATCATTTTTTTAAAAAGAACGGTCCATGGAGAATCTAGCCAGATGGATGGCATCCAGCTAGACAAAGCACCGTATAACGAGGCTGTGATTGTATAATTGCTGTAATTGCTGCGATTGTGTCTCTTCTTGGCCCTGGGAGTTGATGGATGTTTCTCGGGTTTAAGCATTCACATTGTTTGAGCTTAATTTGCAAAGTGTGATTGTCCACTCCTGTTCAAAAAATTTGACTGGGCTTGTACCTTAAGGACTTTCCGCCACTGGGTGAGCTTCTGGGAATGTGCAAATGCAGTCAGGTGCCCGGAGGTGAACCAGGCAGCTTCCTGTGTGACGCAAAGCATTATCGAGGTTCTCCTGGCCTTCATGATCCATATCTGTAGGTATGCAGAGGTGTATTTACCAGTTTAGGCTCAAGTATAAACATGTCAGTGTTGCTTAGTTACTGAGTATTAGAATTTGTGTACATAGGTATTAGGTGGTGTTTCATAAATCCATAAGTAGTGGCTTTTCATTGGTCTTACGTCATATCATGCGATGGTTCTGTTTTAGAACAGAATATGGAACAGTGCTGCCTTGTCCATCCCTGAGGGGAAATGGTCTTTACGCCTACGTCGTCTCGCTTTCTATGAGACACACAGACACACGTACAGGGAAGAGAAAGCATGGGGGGTGCAGCGGAAGGTCAGCCAGCACGGGGGGGCCCCGGACCCAGGGGTTCGGGGCCGTACTCAGGGACTCGATGGTGGTGTAAGTCTGCCAGCCTTGGGCACTGAACTGGTGACCTTCTGATCACAGGCACAGAGTCCAACATTCATAGGTAAAAATTTGTATCGTTGCTTGTCACTGGGGCTATACCCTCACCTCACGGGTCTGCCATTTGTACCCTTAGCTGTAGGTAATTGTACCTTTTAAGGTACAGCAATGGACTCGGAGGATCTCAAGTTACTTCTGACTGATAAACTATGCATCAGGTGACTGCAGCATTTCTGTCGAAAAGACAGAGAGCGATAGATTTGGCTTCGTAAAAATGTACCGTGCGGCGTCCCGCAGGACGACATCATCGACGACGTGGACAGCTTCCTGGCGGCGGCCGAAACCCTCAAGGAACGCGGAGCCTACAAGATCTACGTCATGGCGACACACGGCATCCTGTCGTCCGACGCTCCTCAGCTCATTGAGGAGTCCGCCATCGATGAGGTCAGCTCCTGGCTGGTGGTCATGCTCCTTAGTGCTGTGTAGTCTTTAATTTAAACATTCTCAAATACCGCTACATTAACCCCAAAATGCACCAAAGCCCTCCTGTTTTTTTTTTTTTTTTTAAATGCTCTTTGTGCAATTTGTGTTGTTCTCTTCAAGCTTGTCTAAGGAGGTATAATGTTGTCTTTTTTTCTCTTTATGTTCTTGTCCCTGGCAGGTGGTGGTGACCAACACCATCCCCCACGAGATTCAGAAACTCCAGTGCCCCAAGATCAAGACGGTAGACATAAGCATGATCCTTTCTGAGGCCATCCGTCGCATCCACAACGGGGAGTCCATGTCTTACCTCTTCCGCAACATTGGCGTGGATGACTGATGGTGTCACACGTGCTTCCTGGCGCCATCCGGAGGCCAAATTTCACGATGCACTCAGCGTTTTTTTTTTTCCCCTCTTTCCCTTTTTTTCGCCCTTGTACAGCAAACCGTGCTAAGAAGCCAAAAGGATTTTATTTGATCCCTATTTGATAGTAACAGACTCTCGGTTTTGTTGAAGTCCATCTCTGGCAGCCTCTTCTTTCTTAACCGTCATGTAGCCGTGCGTGCCATTATGAGACGCAGCTGCAACCAAGATAACTTTTCCTCATGGCTGAAGTTAATGTGGCTTTTTCATTTTTTTCATCTTTCCAGGATGCTGTATTCATATTCCAATTTTATTTATTTACTTTTCCGCAGGATTTTTGCTTAAATCACTTACTTTGGCATTATTTGCTCCTGATTGAAAGCTTTCACGTATATTTGATTAATGTTCTTCGCAGTGCTATTTATTTTTTTTCTTTCCAAAAGGTCGAAACGGGTTAATATGCATAATGTCACACTTTTGTGCATTAGGTACATATATGTAGAAGAGGCTTTTTAAAAGTATATATTCCTGTCTCTGCTCTGATATGGTTCCGGGTTGCGTGAAGCCTAATGGAGTTTCGAGAACCACAGCCAATCGGAGGCATGCTGGATCTGCGGTCCCGCCTGGGGTCAGGGGGCATGTCCTGACTTTTTTACTTTTTTTAATCCCTACGGTACCCCCTGCCCCCGCCGCCCCCCCCTAACTGATAGACATGCCATGAGAGAGTTGTGTTTTAAGCACTCTGCCTGTATCCCTGGGATGCAAACCCATCCCCTGTCGTCTCTCCAAAGAGATGTTAAGGTGTCGCTGGACACCTTTGTTCTGTCTGGGTCGCAATTTGTGATTTGATGTCATTTAATATAATTTTTTATGGGTCTTTATAGAGATAATTCAGGCTTTATAAATGCCAGATGTCGATTGCAGAAAATACTGACTGGATTTTTTTTTTCGTATTTATTTTCAGCAATGGATTAAAAATGCTTTAATCTTGCCCTTTGTGGTTGCCCTTTTGCTGCCTTTCTGCGTTTTATTAATCCTGTGTATGAATAGTGTGCAGCTGGGAAGTGTGTGTGTGGCTTCTGTTTGTTTTTTTTTTCCTGAGTGATGCTTTAACTTGTGGGCCCTGGCCCCTCCCTGCCTGTGGTTTGTGCTAAAGCCCTCCCAGCTGCGGGGGGGGGGGGGGGGGGGGGGGGGGGGGGGGGGGGGGGGGGGGGGGGGGGGGGGGGGGCGGGGGCGGGGGGGGGG
>JAABNX020000106.1:24700961-24719340 GCA_015163995.2 Mormyrus lacerda | reverse complement strand
CACCCGCCCCCCGCTCCTCGTCTTCTCCCTCTCCCGTCTTCCTTTCCGGCAAATTGGCCGCGGAGCCCCAGCGGAGCAGCAGGCATGGACTTCAACTCCACGGGCAGCTTCTTCAACCTGGCCCAGTCCTTCAGCGTCTCCGACGTCATCGTCATCGGCGCCTACTTTCTACTCAACGTGGCCGTGGGCATCTGGGTAAGCGTCCTTCCATCTTACCGTTGGGCTTTCCACCAGCCCACTATCCACCAATCTGTGTTTCTCAGGAAACGAGACTACTTTAAAACACTGAAGTGTTTTAAGGATTTAAGTTCTACTCAGTGGAAGCTCAATATGGAAAATGTGGTCAATAATTCCAGGCTGCGTTTGGGGAGTCAGTGACTGGCGTGTCAGTGATATGTGGAAACGCCAGTGGATCAACAGTGACAAAAATCATTCCAACTTTTCCTGAACCCTGATCTGCTGCTGATCTCCTTCTCGACCTTCTCTCTGCGCCCCCTAATCTTTTGGAGCATTTCTGTGCTGGTGGAGATATCATGTTAATCGTGTGACATTGATTTAAATCTCCCGGGGTGAATGCAATTACAGTCTTTGCTATTAGACATTAGGACAAAGCGTCATATAAGAAAGTGGTCTGATTGTACTGTATGTGTGAGCGTTTCATTCAAAGATAGTGAATGAATTCCCTTTGGTCTCACTAGTCGTCTTGCAGAGTCAGCAGGAACACTCTCAACGGATACTTCTTGGCCGGACGGGACATGGCCTGGTGGCCGGTGAGTATCCCCACACCCGCCTGCAAGGGACGGACCAGTCAATGATGATTTAAGAAATGTTTTGGCTCAGAGGAAATCTCGGGACTCAGAACAAGAAAATGACAAAACGGGTGGAGCAAAACTCTCCAGTGTAAAGTGCTTGTTGTGATTTAGCTCAATAACATATAAACATTTTTAAAAATCACCAGTTATCAGATGTGTGGTGATAGTGGGTGCCAAAAGTATTTTATGCATATGTGTGTTTTAAATACTTTTCGGATAAGTAGTGAGGCACACAGGCCTGTAGAAAAAAACATTCATGTATTAATATTACAGTGAGGTTTTATCCAAGTAAGCAATCAAGATGTTCCCAATTAACAGTAACCGGTGAAAGAACCACTTTTGTGCAGCTTGAACAGAGCATTATAAGCCAAATGGTACCTTTTGTAACTTTAACAACGGAAATTATGCAGTTTATTAAAGGGAACTGAATAAAACAGCACAGTTAGTCTTTGTAAAAATGTATCACATTGTCAGACTATATTGCAAATGGTTTATAATTTGAGAAATTACTGTAACCCAGAGAGTGGTACATTCGGATGTTCACAGTCTACATATTGTTGTTCATTCTTTGTGAAATGCTTAAACTGTGTTGCCTAAGTGCTTTTTTGTGGAAAAAAATAACGCTTCCGTACCGCTGAATTTAGAGCCACACTCTGCAGCGTCAGCAATTTCCAACACATAGGCAGGCGGCATGAGTGGTAAACCATCAGTCAGGCTGCCTTGTCTTTGTGACAGAGCAGCCCTTGTTACAATAAAGAGGAACCGGGCATTCCCCCGCAACACGGGAACAAAAGCCATTTATTACCGGTGTGACCTAATGGCAAAAAACATCGACGGACCGGCTAACTGCCCAAGATGTCAGATGACAACAAATTTTCAGTGTGAGCTGTTCACCTTCATTAGTGCCGATATTTGGCTACAGTGTGGCTGCATTGGAAAGTTTATTCTAACCCATGTTTTTTTTTTTAACATGAGGACATTCTAAATATAACACTCTATATAGTGTGTCTCGTTAAACTCCACAGACCTTTCAGTGTGTGTTTTCTTTTTAGCTACGTCGCCTATCTGGTGGTGATACTACTTGGCAGCGTTTTCTGTGTTATATGTAATCAAAGGAACATGGTCAGCACTAGGCATTTAATGCCAACGGGTGCTGCTCTCTGGAGACAAAATGCCTTCGGGGTTTGGAGCTAAAAAATATAGGATGGTCCATACCACGGCTCTAGCAAGAAATGCGTAAAGCAGGTATTTGTGGGCTGAGGAGTTAGGTAAGGAACAGGTGTCATATACAGTACGTGGCCTTTTGGCAAAAAATGAAATACTACTATTAACCTTGAATAAATATCCCTTATCCAGTTCAGAACAACTTTGTGCAAAATCTTGTCCAAAAATGTAAAAGTTGAAATAGATGAGATCTGTGCATGAAATACAGTGACTGGCATTTATAGAATGTGTAGATTGTGTTCATGGTTCTGCGCTAGTGGAACAGTTCAAGAAATGGTGAAGAAGTGGTTCTGTATTTATCTGAAATACGCACACTGGTATGTAAAAACATGTTTCTGCTTCCAGTTATTAGCGCTGTACACATGCTTGTGACCCCAGCATTGCCACAATGACTCAGACCGCAGAGCGTACGCACCGCCATGCCTGCATGCACTCATCCCCAATTTAATAGATGACTTTAATAGGTAAAGATGAGCAAAACTATAAAATATGGGAAAGTGTAATGTTATGTTCTAATGCAGTTACTTGGGATGTTAAACACGCAAACAAACATATAAAACATTGAAGGGTTTCAGTCGAGGTGATTCGGACGTCTGTGTAGGACGGCTCCCTGGGGAGGTGTTTCGTGTCCAACTGAAAGGAGGCCCCAGGGCAGACTCCCAGGACATGCTGGAGAGATTATATCTCTGTGTCGCCTGGGAACGCCTTGATATTCTCCTGGAGGAGCTGGAGGAGGTGGCTGGTGAGAAGGAGATCTGAGCATCGCTGTTTAGTCTGCTGCTGCTTCGACAAAGCCCTGGATAAGCAGCTGATGGATGGATGGATGGGTGGATGGATGAATATATAAAATTACTAATCTATAAAAGCATTAAATTATCTACCTTTATATGCTTTGCATTTCAAAAGCCAATTTATGTTCTTCTGTTTACATTAATCACGGAGTGTTTTAGAGTGGCCATCCATAATAGTGTTTCACTAAGTCATGAAAGTGAGATAGCATGCATGTAAATCAGAGAAGCGTCAAAACACTCACGGCAGCCAAAAATGGCTCCAAAAATCCACAATAATTTCATATAGGATCTTTATACATTAAAGTAATCAAAAATGTATCACCTTTAAGAAATGCAAAAGCACTGCGTCTGTTAGGGTGTGCGATGGGAGGGGGGCGCAGAGGGTGAACTAAAATATAATGAGCACAAGTCACTGAATTTGGCTGCATCCAGGGGTCACAGAGCCTGAATATGCAATTAGATGCCAGCTTCAAGTCAACAGACTATCTGGAAGTTTCCAGAATAAGTCTTTATTTCTAGCAGTCCAACAGAATTTGGACGTCGCTAAACTGCACTGGCATGTGGAGACAACCAGATGGGAACGGGTAGATGTAGTGGGAATCGAAAGCGGAGCTTTTTGGCTTCTTGTGCCAGAGAAGGCTCTGGGATTACAGCAGAATGCACATGCAGAAACAAGCAGCGTATCTACTGTTATGGTTCTGCTCTCCATCCACTTGCCCACAAACCTGACTGCCTGTCAGACGGCTCTGAGGTAGCCGCTAGCGGTTTTCTGTAAGGGCAGCATCCCCTGGGTGCGCTATTCAAATGATTAACTGGGCACAAAATCAACATTTGTTCAAATGGATCTCTATGTTAAACTGAAGGCCATTCATTTAAATGAGGGCAATCTTCTTCACAGACTGAAGGATTTAGATAAGACCCCCACCCCCTGGTTGTGCTACACATCCTCAAAAATTAGAATATAGCTCACATCTTTTCTTGTTTTTTTTTTTCATTTTGTGTCAAAAATAGAAACGCCTTAGTCTGTCCTTAATAACTGAATGTCGAAATTTAAGACTAAAATCTGTGCGTTGCTGTTATGCCCCCACTAGATCGGGGCCTCCCTTTTCGCCAGCAGCGAGGGATCAGGACTTTTCATCGGACTTGCCGGCACAGGGGCGGCTGGAGGCATCGCGGTGGCCGGTTTCGAGTGGAATGTGAGTGAGCCTGCGCTTTCGCCCCGCCTCCGCCGGCTAAGTATCCGCAGCTACCGTGGTTTTCATACAATAATCATGTATGACCACATGTAGCCGGGAGGTCTGTCATTTCCCCCTCCTTTACGGCACATCCTTTCACATCAGGCGCAGAGCCACTACTGGTCTGAACCCCCCCCCCCCCGCGCAAATTGTCAGTTACCGATCGATCATTTAGGCAGGTGCCAATTTGCTTCCCTTTCCCGGACTACAAAATCTAACTGAGGTGGAACCCCCTCCCTCCCCAGGTTAAAAAAAAAAAAAAAAATATATATATATATATATATAAAATAATAATTGCGAAATTTATTACTGGCAGCGGGTGTGTTTCACAGCACTGGCAGCTGTGAAGGTCAATCTGACCGTGGCACATATCACAAATGAACTGAGCTCGCTGTTTAATTGAGCGAAAAACACTATGCAAAATTCTTACAAAATCTCCTTTTACCGTTTATATATTAAAAGCAGAGAAACGGCTATTGTTTGAATAAATTAAGCAGCCACAGTATTCAGCTATGAGCTGTCAGACAATGCTTTGTTAGACTGGTAACTTGACGACGTATAGTCGATTTGCCGAAATAGAAATATGAGCTGGTGGGGGACGTATGAATCAGTCTTTCCCGCATTAATATATAATAAATAATTCCTTGCAGTCTGTAAGTTTAGGGTGCCATACGAAATACCCAAATACAAACTAAGGTAAAGAAGGGTGACATGACAATATCTGATTTATTAAGAGTGTCATACACATCAGTCGCACATTAAAACACATGAATGATAAAATGCATCAATGCTCCTTTTCGAACGGAATGCAGGATGCAAATTATGCAGTATCATTATTGGCCAGCAGAGGGAAGTCGTAACCGTTATATATGCAGATAGTTTTGCGTTTTAGAGATTAAAAATCCTAAAAGAATGGCGAGAGTTGTTTATTCTGTTCACTACTTCCTTGATGATTATTGTTGGAATGTAACATCTTGCACTTTGTTTGGCAGGCGACCTATGTCTTACTTGCCCTGGCATGGGTCTTCGTCCCCATATACGTCACCTCTGGGGTGAGTTCTTGTCGTGAGACGTGCTAACCGTGTGGTTTTTCACCTGGTTTGCAGATCGATAAAAGGTACACCACAACCACACTCGGCGGTGCCAATCCGGGGAACCGCGCTTGTGCTAAAGCGCCATAACAACAGTCCCGCGCCAGACCCTCGAGTACATGCCGGGTGGTGGGGGGGTTGTAGGCTTATATCAGTGAGATTTTTCTGCGCCTTCATTGCATAGCTCTGGGCTGCACTGCCAGCTTTAGTGACACTGTAATGTGTGCACCCCTCCAGGAAACTCTAAGAAACTGTCGGTGCTCACTGTGGTTGAAACCGTACAAACCATGTGCTTGTGCCCTTTCCCGGTCAGATCGTCACCATGCCGGAATACCTGGGCAGACGCTTCGGCGGAGAGCGAATACGCATGTACCTGTCCGCCCTGTCACTGATGCTGTCCGTATTCACCAAAATATCGGTGAGCATAACTTTTTATGCAGTCGGACTCCATTGGATCGATTGATCGATAAGTCTGTCTGTCTGGGACATTTCTGGCAACAATTGCAGGACAGAATTATTGCCCGTATGAGCAGGTAGGCCTATTGCTAGCAGTCAACTGTACAGGACCCTAAGGCAAAGGTGTAGATTGAGGTATGGACGATAGGGACATGTCGCTGCCAATATCGTGGGAGTACCGTGTGTCTTTAGGGGGGCTGGGGCTGATTTGGTCCCTACCAATATAGAAACCAAACATATGCCTTTGCCTGACCTGTCATGCATCACGCAGTTAAATGTTCCCATATAGCCTACAGTCAACTATCAGTGACATAAATTATTTAACTTTACAATTGTATAACTCAATGTCAATAAATTTAAACAATTACATATCCATGATACTTGGAAGTGAAACTCTTAGTATTTCCAGAAAACTGGAAAAAACAAGGATGAATTGTAATAGTCCCATCTGAAGTGATATTTGCAGTTTGTTTACCTGCCATATTCCAATAGTATGGATGTGTGTTACGTAAGCCTTCCAGAAAGTTCCCGTCTGTGTCCTGATGACAGAAGCAGCGCTTGTGATGATCAGTACACCAAACTTGACGGTGTCAGCACGGTGGACCCTCCTCGCAACCGCTCTCCTCATGTCCCTGACATGTCAGCCTTACAAGCATCCCAGATATGTTTTGCAGATTATCGTCATAGTTAGAAAGCAGATACACAAAAAAACAGGCTCCAGTATTTATGGGGTCTTGCTTATACAAGACAGTCTGTTGGAATGTTGTCCAAACCGCAGCCTTTGTCCTTCAAAGGCCAGGCCTTTTTAACCGTGGAGATAATGGCTGCTTCTCCCGACGGCTTTGTGTTTATGACAGCTGTTCAGTGAGCATGCTTTGGTTCAGCTCTGCCTAATCTGTCTTTCATTCCTTGAAAAATGTCATTGAGATAGAGCGTAGCCCTGCTTTGAGCCTCTATTGTCCAGTGGTTTTGCAAAGATCCAGACATGCTAATGCAAAAGATCTACACATCTTAAAATAATAATAAGAAAAAAACACCAGAGTTCTGTAGTTTACAGGCATGCAAGCTGAACTGAAACCAATTTAGCATCTTAGGAACGTCATAAACAACATTTGTACAATTTAATGATTATTACTGTAGGCTTGCTACATTTCCCAAATAGTCTAGGTCTTACTGGTGAATTTGAGTAGTAACTAAAGATTGTTCTGCTATTAGTTCCTTGAAATAGAAATACCTTATTTTCTTGCTAATGCAAGGGCTGATATTTTTTTAAAGAAAACAGTTAATATCAGCAGATACTGATTTTTAGAAAACGGGTCATGTGAAATTAATTTGCAGGGGGGGGGAGGATTTACTGATAATCGTGTCAACTTTGTAATGTGAGCCAGCTAGCTGTATGTTCTGGGCTGCGTAGTCATATGACCAATCATGTGAACAGCCATGCTGTCACTTGGTTCTAGTCGCTTCCACGCGGTTGCTGGCGGATGTCTCAGCTCTGTGCTCAATTTTCAGCGAGGCGGCGCTTGCCAGTTTAACGCTGACCGATAGATATATATTTATCGCAGGGCTGGCCTCGCCACGGGTGTCAGGTTGTGCTGAATGTTTTAATATGCCGCGAATTATTTAGGAGTTGGCAGGTACCTGATGCATGAACCAGCGAGACACGTTTCTGTGGATTTGTTTTAACACTCCGTCACGACAAATCGGGCTGACGCCGCAGATATTCACGAAAATCTGGCCGAGTTCTTAGGTTTCCTTTGATCGGGGAGTGTCTCTTCTCAGGCACACCCTTTATTCAGGGAGTGTTTTAACAAGCGCTTCGCCGGGTGAGCTGGAGCACGGCGGCCGCTGGGACGACGGGCAGGCTGAGGCGCTTAGCCGCAGAACCCGGAGCCATCGAAGATCTTTTTTTAACAGTTATTTATAGCTGTGGTAATTTATCAGGAAATAACGGCTAAGTCTAACCAACAGTGTTAGCATATATATATTTTTTCTATTTAATTTGCCTGAGCTGAGCTGCAGCCTACAGAACAAGTGACGTTCCTTTCCCACATAGGCCTGATTGTACTGTCACTGTAGGTGCCGAGTTGTCAAATAGCTTGCAGGCATTATACTTTAATATGCACTTACTTTTATAATATAAATATTTAATATACGCTTCACTGAATAAAGCGTTTAAAAATGCTGCCATTTCCTGATCTTAAGACTGTTTTGCAGCTACACTGCATATGGGCAGCTTGACTGTGACTGGATCAGAACAAAAAATACTATTTTAAAGAGAACATCGCAGCCTATAATCCTAGTTCCAAAAAGAGCACTGGCTGTGGGAGATTAAAATGTGTTTTGGAGGTTAAATTCTGGAGATATTGCAGTTGGTTTAATGCTATTTATGTATGTCAAATGTAAAAAGGATCGTAAGACCTGCATTACTTTAGACAGACATAAGAAGACTTGTGTGTCTAAACTAGTGAAATGGTAAAAACGTAATGGATATGGTGTTCCACCAGCGCAGTCTACAACACCTGTACCAAGAAAAGAGCTGCATGTTATGTTTCTAAGAGTTCTGTTTGCATGTTCCATAGCTTGGATTAATTGTTTTCCCACCATTTTTCCTTGCTACAGACCGACTTGTACTCTGGAGCCCTGTTTATCCAGGTGTGTCTGGGCTGGAATCTGTACTTATCTACAGTGCTAATGCTGGTGGTGACCGCACTCTACACCATAGCAGGTGTGTATGCCCTCGGGCCCCAGCCTGACCTGGGGGTAGTTTTCCTATCACTGTTAAAACAGGCCCATTCTGCCCCCTCTCATATCCTCAGGAGGCCTGGCTGCCGTCATCTACACAGATACCTTACAGACCTTCATCATGATCATTGGGGCGATCATCCTCACCATCACGGGTTAGTCTGCCTGATGCCTTCTCCCCGTCCCAAGAAGGCAAGAAAGAAAAGCTGAAAAGCAGCCACTTTTTTCAGCATAAAATTTATTTTCAATAACATTATTAATTAGCACTCAAAAGTGACAGCGTTAATATTTACAAAGCTACATAGGGCTCCACTGTAAACAGCTGTAATCAGGGTGACTTTCAGGGAGTGGATTGTTGAGGGTCGAGAATTAGCAGTGCATTGTGGTCATATACCTTGCCAAGGCTCGCAGATTCTCTGCCAAAATTTGAAAATTTGCCTACAGTTCTACATACTTTCACCTAGTGATGATATGAAGCAGAACTGTATGAATCATGAGCAAGATAGTTTTGCAGGGAAGATTCAACGCTGAGATGAACTTTATCGCATTACATAAACTATGATTCCAGCTCCTGGAAGTGAGTGATCGTTGGCTCCACTGTCCCCAGCGCGAAGCTGAGTAACAAGCTTTCTGCAGACACTTGTGAAACGCAGCACAGAATTAAGACTCATAGCTGTATCTGATCTGGTACAAAACCATCGAGCAGCTTGTTTTTTCAGGCAACGGCTTTGCCGCCCATCCACGAAACTCCTACGATTCCCACTGAGAAAGACCGGCCTCATTGATCTAAGCTTTTCCAACAGAATGTGTAAATTTATTACAGTTTATGTAATTCAATTACATTTTGGTAGATCGCATTTTGGTTTCCACCCTAGATAAATAAAAGTTACCACAGAACTGAACTTTGAAATTTACCTATAATTTATCAAGAAACCACACAGTAACTCACCCACATTATTACAGACCCTTAGAAGTCTATGAACTGACATTTGTGATATTTAGGATAAAATAATATAGAAAACATTTTATTTAAATTTGAAAGTTTGCTTCCTGACTAAGAGTGTAATCTGAATTTCTTGTAATTTGTAAATCCTACTCCTTTGACAGCTTTTAACAAGATTGGTGGCTACAACAACCTGGAGGGCATCTATCTGAAGGCCATCCCATCCAAGATCATCCCCAACACGACCTGTCACCTGCCCCGAGCCGACGCTATGCACTTGTTTCGAGATCCTGTAGCTGGTGACCTACCCTGGCCAGGCATGACCTTGGGTCTTACGATTCTGGCCACGTGGTATTGGTGCACGGACCAGGCAAGACCTCTAATTGAAATCCTGCGTATTCCCTTTATTTAGGATATTATTTTCCAGAGAAAGAGCAGTCCTCAGTAGTAATTTAAGGTCGAACATCAGACCCTGCCACTCCCGAGATTCCAGGACTCTTTCACTACATGTTAAGGCGGCGTGAAGTTATGGTCTGGAAAAAAACACCCCTCTGAAAGGAGGGAAATTTATGACACCTTAAATCTTAAGGTTTAAGAGATATTTAACACCTAATGAATAGAAACCCCACAGCGCTACCAAAATATACTGCAAACACCCAGTTCAGTTACTGGTAAGACAGGCAGACAGTGGTGGCTGGTGGCTCCGCAGCTAAATTGCTGACTTGTGTCCCAGCTGCGTCTTCCTCTGTAGGTTGTCCAGAGCAGTGCCTGAAGTCCGCCCCTTGACTTGTTTGAACTGGGACAGCTTTGTTGGCAAAGTGCAGTGCTCCACCTGGGTGGGGACTAGCTTGTGCGGGTAGCTGGAGTGGCTGATTGGCTGTCCAGTTCTGCATATTCCCACTTGACCCAGCTCGTGTTTGTGGTGCTTGAATAAACGGTCATAGCGGGGGTTTCCCAGCTGTCCCCGAGAGAACTTGTTGGGGGGCTTGCAGCCGCTGCTTGTCTTCTCTTGGCCAGTTATCTTCCCCTGCCAGTATCTGTGCCCCCCGATCACATGTCCCACAGCTTTAGTGGGCCGGTGATAGGAGCCAGGTTTGGCGATTATGACCTTAGCAAACCACCGTTCCTGGCTCTGCTGTTCTGGGCTGATGAAGTTGGCTGGGGATTTGGATGAAGACCGAAGCTGCTGTAAATGACAGAGAAAAGAGAGAATCTCAGTAACAATGCTATCCGCTTGCCTTAGTCATATACTAGGTATGCTGCTTTCTAACAGTTCTATCTCATTACTAAGTTTATTTTTTATAGGTTATTGTCCAGAGGTCCTTATCTGCCAAGAACCTCAGTCATGCTAAGGGAGCCTCCATCCTGGCCAGTTATCTGAAAATGTTGCCGATGATCTTCATTATCCTTCCTGGAATGATCAGCAGAGCACTCTACCCAGGTAAAGTGTATTTAATGCCCTTTGGGGCTACAATTTCGATAAACGTTCGTCACCGTAAGCAAGTTTCTGCAAGCCTTTACCCAAGACACCATACTTGTTGGGGTATTTTCATGTTTACATACTGTTGACTGATGGCCAGACTGCTCCAGTTACGCAATGTGGTATCTGTGCTTATACAAATATATCACACAAATTCTTGAAAATGCATGTTATATAGGTATATTGCACAACAGAAATGGTTACACTTTCGCTGTAATATTAAGTGATTGGGAATGAAAAAATGCTGGCATGTTTGTATAGCAGCCACACCTTTCTTTCACTGAGCTTGTGCAATGGCACTTGGTTCCTCTCCAAGGCTGAGTAGTTGTTGGGCTGTGCCTGCTGATCATCCGTTTCCTTCTGCTCCTGTGGCTGGTCCTCGGAACGCAGGTCTAGCATTGACTGGGAAAGCCGAGCCATGACCTTAAGTCCATCTGGTTCTCTGTGGCCCTGCATACGGCCTGAACCGGCTTGCATCCCGTTGACCATGAGACCTGGCCTTGGATCAAACACGTCATTGAAATTGCTCTCGAAACATTCGTCTGGCATCGTGGAGTTTGGGGAGTCGGCATAAAACACCTCAACACTGTCAGCTTTGTTGGTGTCATCTGTTACCCTGATTCTGGCTGTCAAATCTCTTTGATCTTCTCTGGTTACACCTCCAATACCCTCTAAAGTTGTTTCTTGTGGTGCTGTGACTGAGGTAGAAGCGTCATGGGGTGGTCCCATGGTTTTGTCAGAATTTGTCACTTGATCAGGTGGTATTTCAAGCTCTGGGTTGGTCTTTTTGATGATGCTGATTTCTGGCATATTAGCATTACTGTCACGACTGATGACCAGCTGAACAGTTCTGCGTTTTGGTACTGGTGGGACTGGTTTGTCCTCTGTCCCCATGGTAGGTTTTGAATCTGGCGTCTGGTCTTTGGGTTGTTTGCTTATGTCGGGCTCATCTTTAGCACTTTGAAGTGGAGACTCTGATAACTTCTGTTGATGGGCATTCTCAAGCTTGACAGGTGGGTCTTCAGGTTTTTGCTTGAGGCAAACCTTTTCCGGAAGAGGCTCTACTGGGGCAACGAAAGGTTCCTTGAATCGGATGGCTTGTGAGGTCTCAAACAGCTCGGAGCGCATGAGGTGGGCTTGCATGGGCTTGTTGGTGTCGCGGATATTGATAAAGCCGATCACATCGCTCGGGGGGTCGGGCTCAGGCCAGGTGGGCAGGTAGGCCATCATGTTCACACGCTCCAGGTTGAGGAGCCCCGGGTGGATAGAAGGGAGCTCAACTGGCTCCTTCAACTGCCGTTGAAGTGGTTTCATCGCAGCATTGTTGGTACCCTCATTTTTGGCGCTGTGTTTGTCGGAGGAAGTCCTACTGCCCGTCTCCGCAGCACTGCTGGTAACCAGGGCGTATTTTGGGTTGATGAGCTTTCGGGCAACGGCGGCGGAGGGTAGGGGCACGGGAGCCGACTGGGGGATGGGCTCGGGCTCAGGCTCGTCCTCCAGATTAATCTTACTGAGGTTCACACCCCTGGATGTCAGGTAAAGTTCCCGAAACTGCTTGTCGAAGGTCTCCACTGCCTGTCCCGTGAGTACTGTGATCAGGTTCCTATCCAGCCTGGATGCCGTCCACGTAAAACTAGATGGAGGCAAATACAGAAAGAGCAGATCGATCATCGGCATGAATATTTTGACAATGCAATATTTTACATTTCAGTAATCTGGAATGTCAGTATGCTGTGGATGTGTAGGGTCCTGATTTTTAAAGACTGCTCCATGCTCACACAGACCTGTAGGACCCAGATATGGCTCTGTCTCCATCCACAAAAATGAACTTCTGGGTCATTCTTCCACAGACCTTCTTTGAGGACCGTGTGTAGAACTCGGTTCCCTCGATGCATCGGACCCGGAGGTTCTAGGGGAGAGCAACCACGGCATTTGTCATGGCCATCTCTCGTAATGTGTACGATGCCCCTGTCATTTCCGAGGTTATGAGGAAAGTATGGGGAGATAACTAGACAAGATACACAAGTCATGGCCCAACACATACGTTGCCATATTCGGTGTAAAACATTACCTACCAGGCTGTAACATTTCTAAGCAAAAGGAGGACTTTTTTTTTAATATGCCGAAGTACATTTTCGTTTTCTTATTTTGTTGTAAATCAAAACTGGAAATTGTGTTCGGCATCCTACGTTGGGAAAGTGTGCTACCCAGCGGTTTGTGTAATCAGAAAATCTGCTACATGCCTTTAGATGTCCTCTGTGCATGCTGGCTCTCTCACACATGTTCAGGAAGTATGGAACCCCATCGGCTTCCAGGATAATGTACACAGCGACCTTCCGCTTGAAACTGGCATCCAACAGGTCTTTAAAAATGTCTACATCTGTGAACAAGTCCATAACCACTGCAATAACCTGGCATAAAAAAAAACAAATTGTACATTAGTTTAGGTCTCTAAGTTTGAAATGAAATTAACTTTAACAAAATAAATAATATATACTATTACAACAGGACAGAACATTGTGGGCCATTCTTAATATCAGCAGGATCGATGCTTCTAGATAAAGGTCTAAGGGACCAACATATATTAGATTTTCCCCCAACAGCTCACTAAATTTTTAAAGCTTCATCATTATTGACTAAATTCCGATGACAAAGTCACATATCTGTTACTGAAATTCCATTTCAGGATAAAAATTGTGCTTTACTGAGGTGTTTTACTGATTACAGAAATAAAAGTAAATGCATTTCTTATATTAATAAAAAAGAGTGCCGTTACAATCACGTAGTTCTGTTACTGTGTAAATAACATAATAGTTCATTCATTTTCAACAATCATGCAAGTTATTAATCTCCCCAAGTTGAATATAAATTTCTACAAATCTTGAGGTCCACAAATTAGCCACATCAACTCTCATGGCTGTAATACTTTCCTGAATGTATGTGTAGCTAGTAATTATTAAGAGCATAAATTCATGACAGCCCAATAAAACCTCATTAATCCATATCTAGTTTGAAACAAAAGGCATACACACTGCGATCCCATCAAACCGGTTTGGGAACTACCCTAGTTAATACACACAGAGATAAAGATCACCTTGTAAAAACAAAGGTACAATAATTAAAACCAATCCAGCTACAAAAAAAAAATTGAGAAATATATCACGTTTCTCTTAATGTTTTCTTTAATATCCAAATATACAGGGTGGATCAAAAGTAGGTATACAGTTTTTATTTTATAAATGAAAGGTTCTCTTTTACAAAGTTATTTTTGAAAGTAGGTATACAGTTTTTATTCTACAGCACTGACTGGGTCATGTTTAGTCTCTTAGGTGTTTGAAATGTCCTCCCTCATTGTTGATATTCCTGGAGCCTGTCCCTGACACTGTGACACACTTTAGCTACCTTGACAACACCTTTACACTGCGTTGGAACGGTTGCCATGACAGCATTGACTGGTCACCGCATTCACCTCACCCTACCCGAATGAACTTTTCTTTTGGGGTGTAGTACAGGAGAAGGTTCTTGTGTGGAAGCCCCACACACTGGATGAATGGAATCATCTCACAAGCATTTGTGGACATTGATGCTAACCGGAATGTGTGTGCTAAAGTGTGTCGCGGTGTCTGGGACAGGCTCCAGGAGTGCATCAGCATTGACGGAGGACATTTCCACCACCTAAGGGACTGAACATGACCCAATCAGTATTGTAAAATAAAAACTGTGTACCTATTTTTTAAAATAACTTTGTAAAATAAAACCTGCATGTACTTTTGGCTAACCCTGTAAGTGAATTGAAGTAGGCCTATATGTAAATTTTAAGCATAAGAGAACTTTTGTCATTAAAGTACTAAACAATGTATTATCTAAATTAAAATAAGTTTGTATAATATAAGACGTACATGAGGTGTCAGTATAATATATAAGTTTGTAAAAAAAAAATCTTATAACAAGAATTATAGCGAGAGTGTTCACCTTTCTCTAGGAAGGATGCGTTTAACTTTTAATGTGGAAAACGGTTATCAGCTCGAGACAAAATCAATTAGTTGGAAACAGAGATCGAAAGTTATGGTCTGTGTCCATGCTGTGGCCGGGAGCGCGAGGCTTTGACAATGGATTTAAATCCCCATGATAACCAGTCAAAGACCTCTTTGTCAGGAATGGCCAGAACCTAATCTAGGTCCCTTTGCATCGCACTGGAATAAAAAGTCAACATAGACACTTTAATTATACCATCTGCGTATTTGAAATTCCTTGTCATGTAGTTACAAGTTATATTGCCTAGCTTTGGTATGGCATTCTGCCTGTTATTCAGTTCCCTGTTAACGACTTAACCAATTAATGCACACGATAGCCTGGTACCTTCTGCGCCTGCACGATGGTTTTCCTAACCACCTCTTTAATATGCGTCTGTCCATCCAGGGGCGGCTGCGTGTACACGTTGGCTCGGGTCACCCCTCGGTAGGATGTGTAATCCGGCCAACCCATGTCTAGGTTGGGTATGGAGGTATCTGACCGCTCCGGCCAGTACTGGAGGGACTCGGCTGCGTCCTCTCCCGCCTCGATCCCATCTCCTCTCGGGTGATCGGAACCCGGCTGATACACCTCCGCGATCCCGGACAGTCTGTCCAGCTCCACTTCCGATAAGAAGTCGCGAAGCTGGTGCGCCTTGATGTACGCCTGGAAAGCATCTTTGCCCTCCTGTATGAGGGCTTCTAGTGCCAGCCTCTGGTCCTCGCTGTAGAAGAACTCAGGCTTGGACTCGTTCAATCGCCAGTTCACGTGGTTTTCGTCCAAGCACTGGACCTGGGATAGAGCCATTTTTTCTTTCTGAAACTTCGTGAAACGCAAGTTTCATAAAGATAACCACAAAAATATTGTTACTTGTATCCAACGCGCAAAACCCCAGAATATACGGATCAGGCAAAATAAAACGAAACTCCTGGTGAAGTAACAAAGCCACAAACCTTTTTTTCTGTGCCAACTTTTGTTGTTCCCAGATGGTTTGTAAGTATGACTTTTTAATTATTGGTCTTAATTCATAATCATGGGATCTGCTGCCGCATATATGTACGTATGTACCATACATATGTGTATCCCATACTAATGATACTGTCCAGGTAAAACGGGACTAAAGGCTTCCCGGCTCTCCGGACCTCCCCTTCGCCGCACCCTGACCACATGACCGAGCAGCGCCTTCCCCTGGCTGGGTACTCAGTACTGACTCACTCACCGACAGAGACTGACTCATGCGGATTGTCTAGTCTATTTTACACGTTTAAACTGAAAATAAACATGTTGTTACTTGAGATGCAAACCTTGAGATGCAAATCTTAAGGAGATCGGGGTCTATAGTATTACAGTAATCCCGCATAATTTAGATTTTACTAAAAACCGCCAATGTTTACCAAATTAGTTCAAGCCTATGTTGAAAGGAAAAAAATCCCCGATGTGTCATATTTCTACAATTTATAAAAATATAGGATCAGCGGTAGTCCCGGTCTCCCTCACCAAACGCAACCTGCATTAATAAATTATGTATTTTCTCCACTTAGGCTACACGACTTTTCCAGAATAGTTTTTTTATTGCGTTTGCTAAGTGAAATAGTTCTTTAACAGAAATCCCCATAATGAAAATCTGCTATCCGTGCTATCTGTGTAAAGTATGAATTCTCGCAGACTGATGTCTTCCAATGTACAGTAAAATGAATGATTTACACTGAATGAGTGAACAAACTATAGAGTAGCTCGCGGAATTTTATTTAGACACCTTTAAGATAATCTGCCTGTTTTTATTGGTGTTTTAAATAGTTTTCATTTCAGGATTATACAGACGTGGCTGTGGGATCGCGTTTACGCACATGCGCATTTTGTCTGCAGACTCGGTCGGCTGCGTGGATCCGGAGGTGTGTAAGATGGTGTGCGGGGCGGAGGTGGGCTGTTCCAACATCGCTTTCCCCAAGCTTGTCATTGAGCTGATGCCCAGCGGTGAGAAGCGCCCCTTCTTTGTGTGCTGAAGATTAGTCCCGTTCTTTGTTAACCAGCATGGCTGATTAAGTTGACAGCCATGTCCATTTGTAAGTTTCGAGAGGTTAGTTAATGGCTTGTAAAACACACACTTTAGGGGAGCCGCCTACTTCCTCTGTTCCTTTTGTTTTTAACGTAGGGTTAGCCGTTTTTTTGTTTATTTAGCGTTGAGTAGCGTTTTTAGCATTACGATTTAAAGTAATGGATTATCCAGAAACCTGGTGCTAATTTTTCTGGGAGGAGTTTCTTTTAAGTCGGCTTAGGCCATCTGTTCTTTAACATGCTTGTCATATAGTATACTTAAAAAAAATCCCACCGATATCCTTTGCTTTGTATGCCTGTATATAAACAAGACTATAGCCTTTCCATTTTTGTTCATACATATGTAACGAAATAAGATATTTTTCTGCTAACGCATATACCTCCATAACCGAGTGTATTTCGCTCCTGCCGTCTCCACCCCGCAGGCCTGCGCGGGCTGATGATCGCCGTGATGATGGCCGCTCTCATGTCCTCCCTCACCTCCATTTTCAACAGCAGCAGTACGCTGTTCACCATAGACATCTGGAGGAAATACCGGCGTAGGGCCAGCGAGAAGGAGCTTCTGCTGGTGGGGAGGTGGGCAGGACCCCCCACTGGGGGTGGGCACATCTGTCATCATCACGATTTTTTACCGTAAACCTCAGTTATATAGTCTGACTTGCATTTCTTTGCATTACTTATTTTCATCATCCAAACCTTTTTGCCAACTATCCCACTGGGTGCGTAACTTCTGACATAAATAAATGTTTGCTGCCACAACTTTAATTCAGCATTATAACATGCTAACATGCTAATGGCCGTCAATGGTACGGCTAGCGTGAGATGTCGGCCACTGCGGGTGACACGGTCAGCTTTGCGGCGCATGTCTGTTCTAGGATCGTAACCGTGATCCTGGTGATCATCAGCGTGGTTTGGATCCCCATCCTGCAGAGCGCCAACAGCGGCCAGCTCTACGTTTACATCCAGTCCGTCACCAGCTACCTGGCCCCGCCCGTCACCTCCATCTTCGTCCTGGCAGTATTCTGGAGGAGGACGAACGAGATGGTGAGTCAGACAGCCGTTTGCTGAGAATGGAGAGTAAATAACGCCAAAGGCAGTACAGTCATTCCCGTGAAGGTGATAGGTATGACAGGAGATTAAAGGCCACTGTCACCTTGTAAGCGAGGACGTCATTTATGCATCCTAAATTATGTGAACTGAGCTGTAACGCAGGCATCTCAAAAGCAGAGTAACAGCACTCAAACCAACATCTATGAGCATGTTTAAAACAGAAGAACCTTTGGGCTTCTTCATTCCTGAGATATGCCATGTTTATAGGGCTGTTTTACGTTCATATATTATTTTCTTTTCACACAGAAGTCGCACAATGATTGATATCCATAAACCCCCTGCCTCCCATTGCATATCGAGTGACTTGAATTGTGTGAAACTTTGGAAAACTCTGCTGAACAATTGTGATTGTGTGTGTGTGTGTATGTTTTTTTGTTTTTTTTTTGCTGCGCCCTCAGTAGATAATCAAGCGGAACCTGACACGCC
>JAABNX020000106.1:24683126-24694547 GCA_015163995.2 Mormyrus lacerda | reverse complement strand
GAGAGTTACCCCGTGAGAGTGTGCCACGTGCAAGAGTTACCCCGTGTGAGTGTGCCCCGTGCGAGAGTTACCCCGTGAGAGTGTGCCACGTGCAAGAGTTACCCCGTGTGAGTGTGCCCCGTGCGAGAGTTACCCCGTGAGAGTGTGCCACGTGCAAGAGTTACCCCGTGTGAGTGTGCCACGTGCGAGAGTTACCCCGTGCGAGTGTGCCACGTGCAAGAGTTACCCCGTGTGAGTGTGCCACGTGCGAGAGTTACCCCGTGCGAGCGCTCCCTGTCCCGCAGAAAGACCGTCCTCTCCTTCGCGATACTGTTGCTTTTGTAGAAGTCCACCAGCTCATTGAGGGAGTCAAAGGGTTCGTCCCACACGTAATACATCCCAGCTCGGTTTTTCAGCACTTTGAAGTGCTGTACATGGTTCCCATAGCTACTGGAAGGAGAAGAAAACACAATGTGAGGACCAACAAATGCGTTATGATTAACCAGACAGGTCGCCAAAGGTGTTTTCCTCCTAAGGGACGCAAAAGCCTGGAAAGCTTTTCAAACAGGTTACCATGGATATGCTGCCCCCCCCCCCCGAAAAATGGCTCTGGACGTGTCGGAGGTCAGAATGGATTCTGGCAGCTCTTTACACACGTGACCCTTGCTTATTTACCTCAAGTGTAGGATGTGAGTCAGCACTGCTAATGAATTTCAGCACCATCCCAGCACGTAAACAAGCCGGTGTCCTCTCAGTGGACGTGCCCCGTGACGGACTGTCCCGCCCATCATTCTGCTGCATGCATCTCAGTAACAGTGCTGAATACGCTGCTTGTAATCCAGCTTTTATAATTCAAAATGCCACAGGAACACAGAAACGCGACCACACCCAGGCCAAACCAGGAATGATACAAGATGGTCGCCTGACAAGTTTATAAACGGCGCTGTGCAGGTCCCCGTTTTTTGTGTTACAGTATGACGACAGCCGACATGAGGTCATTTGGCTGATGCTATTAATTACGCAATTATGCACAAATTCCTGACTGGGCACAGCTATCTCTGGCCTGTTGCCCATAAATGCAAACCTGACATTAACCTGTAGCAAGGTCATTATAGTTAATGAAAATTAAACCACAAGAAAACATTTATAGAAACTGAAATAAATACAAAAATGAAATGGAAAAACTACGACTGAGCAAAAACTATACATTTTGCTTTAGACACTATTTTAGCTATAGTGATGATTTGTTTATCTTTAAATACCATTAATATCTTCCACGTTTGCCTATTTTGAGGATGTTAGGACAAGTACTCATACAGGATTCAAATCAGGCACATGAAATAGTACATAAAATAAAAATTTAAAATACAAACAAAAACAAATGAAATAACACTGCTCAGTAGGCAGATTTGTTCCAAATTTCACAGACGTTTTCAGGAAACCGCAGCCTGCCCTGCAACGTGGAGTCATAAACCGGCTCTAAATTCAGGCTCTACGTCTTAAAAAAAAAATCAGGAGGAGATGCAAAGTGACACTCAAAGTGATTAGCCAAGACGCCTTACAATGTTTGGCAGCTCTGAGGTCCAAATAGGCTGATTGACAATTACGTTATTTGTAATTTGTATTTGTAAATGACATATTTCCCTACTGGTGTATTTTTCTGTAAAAAGAACTACAGTACACCATGATCTTCGAATCCATCATGGTAATCGTTGGACACAAAACTAGTCTTTTCCGATTCCTTGAAGACTTTGAGAAGTTTCCACGAACAGAAAAGTCCTCTGCGCCATGCTGTAAAGCTACGCTGCCCCCGTGCTGAGTTTGAGACGCAACATCTCAGTTGCACAGCGTGGCGCCCCGGGGGTTGGGGCTCACGAAGATCCTACACGCTGAGCTTTTACTTGTGAATAAACTGAAACAGGAGCACAGCCCCCTAGGGGAGACTGAAGCAACTACGTAGAACAGAAAGCTAAAGATAAATAAAAACAAGCCATGCTCAGACACGGAACCTGTCAAGCAGCCAGCAGAAGGACTGACGGGAATGATCGCGAAATCATTACAAGAAAACCGGTTTTTTTTACGGGAAAAGTGATTAAAGATGAATGAGTAGGAGAGATTGTTGGTTCGGTTGGGTTGGTTGGTAATCGATTGTTTTGGATGGTTTGGGGAAAAAACAAATAAGAAAAGATTGGTGTTTGACTAATGTTTAATTGACTTAAAAAATAAATAAAAAAACATGTTAAAAGGAACTGGCTTGTACCATGCAATGTAATATTACAGGGGGAGGGATATTATTTCTGATTTTACATAAAAGATTAATCGAGATGAAGGCACAGACGCCAAGATATCCCTCTAAGCACTTTAGATAAAGCTAAATAGCGTTATTTACCGTCGCTCTTCCCGGTGCCATCTGCAACTGCACTTTGTCCCCAAACCCTTTCTTGTGGGTTCAGCCTACACCTTTGCAAGGCTGATGTACAATTTAAAAATGTTTTCTGGAAAATACCCCTCCAAAGGGAAATGTAATCACACTTACACTCGTATGGTTTACGGGCACACGGATATAAATATCAGCTGAAGAAGCCGTGCCTGGGGTCATGCCTTTGTCCCTGTCACACGGATATGCGACACGATACCTGTCACCTGAATGTGCCCAGAGTTACTGGTTTCCAGAAGAATCTGGGGAATGGAGGGAGGGCGTCACAGTGCTGTCCAAAGTGTGGTTTAGCTTAGTGCTCCGGACTGACTGCTCCCCCCCCCCCGCACATGCTCAAGCACGCACAGGAGTGACTGTTGTTTCAGGTTTTCTGTTCTTTGACATCCTGACAGCACATCAAGCCAAGATACAACCAGTGGTGATGCTAAAGACATCTGACAGACATACCATCCATCAGTTTTCTGTACCTGCTTGTCACAGGGCATCCAGAACCTGTATTCCAGAGTCTACTGGCTTAAGGCAGGGAAAAACCCAGGATGGGGCACCAACCCATCGCAGGGCACGCTGACATACCATTCACACCTACCTATTGGCAATTTGGTAACTCCAATTCACCTTATTGCGTTTTTTTTTAACTGTGGGATAGACCAGAGTAGCTGACACAGGAAGAGCATGCAAACTCCACACACAGAGCAGGGCAGACTCAAACCCAGGTCGTGGAGATGTGATACAACAGTACTACCCTTTGTACCGCCCCTTTGATAGATATTCACAGATAGTTAAACCCAAAGCCTGCACTCAGGAGGAAAGGCAGAGTAGGTCAGGGGTGGCTATTACTTCTTCCCAGATTGGCTGTGTTTTGAGTGTAACAAAGGAGACTTCTTTTTCACTATGGGATTGAACTTTTATCTCGTGAACTACATGCCAGTTCTCCTCCACGGTATTTTGCAAGCCAAATGCTAGATCGGCTGATCAGATCAAAACGCAAAACTGACCCGCTTAGTATTAGTGCTCTGCAGTTCTGTGGTAACCCTTGCAGCACCGGGTGATGACACCCCCAGCATCAACTTGCGTAGATTGATTCACGGGCGGATTAAATCCGCCGCAGATGTAAGATGCATTTGGCGGGTATCAGACACCAGCAGGTTCCTGTACGGATAAGACCACGTCGTAGGAGGCAGATAACGGGGCCAAATGGTGCCAACTGTTGGGGATAAAGGCTTCTAAGGATGCGGCAAAATTAAATGTACAGACAGGGAGCACTTCCTCATACACTTGGGACCTAAGTGTTAAATGCAGGGACACCATCTTTTCGAAAGGACAAAAGTTAAATAAGTCCAATTGGATGGCTTTTTTGATAGCTGCTCTGGGTGATTAACAATATTAATTTGTTCTTGTTATTAATACAAATACAATTAACATAACACATAAGAACAAACAAGCGACAAATAAGCACTGAAACTTGCTTGTTAAAAAAACGCATCACAAATTACAACTGACAAGGAAATACTTCAGGAAACGCGCATTTCCCCCCGGTCCATCAGCCTGCAAGAATAAGTGTATGTTTCATAAGTAAGTGAACGGCAGTCGGCCACGGAAAACTGAAAAACTGAAAGAGCACAACAAAGTTGGAGCTGCTGTGTTTGTGCGTGCCGAGTGTATTCAGGAGTTAATGTTGCGGTGCCGTTTTTATGACCGTTGCCCCACCTGTTTTCAACAATGCAAACATGTCATGCGATCGCAAGCAAATTCATAAGCCATCAGTTACCTGTGGGGAAGGATCTGCCGGGGCTGCCTAACGCGGAGGGGTTAAGTCTCCGTACTGTAGGTGCTACGAGAACCCCCCCCGCACACTCGGCAGTTCTGCGGGTTGCGGTCCGGGGGCACCCTGGCATGTACATAACACTGCGCAGCCTTGGACAGAATGTAAGAGTTTCTAAAGCAAGGGTGGTTGATCTTCTCCAGAAAGGGCTGCTGTGTATGCAGGTTTTTGCTTTAACTCCTTAATTTGATTACTAATTAGAGGACTGCCCTGCTGAAAAAAACAACATAGATTAATTCATAGCTAGTTACCAGCATAATGCATGCTGGTTATACCAGCATATGTTGTATTTTGATACTGGTAGACCAGCATCATATGCAGGTGCACCAGCACCAATCCAACACCAACCAGCACTAGACCAGCATGGAAAGCATCCTGATCTATGCTGTTTTATTCAACAGGGTGATTGGGTGAAGAGTCCTCACACCTGGGTTTGAACAGCTGACCTAAAGGTTATCCGAAAAACCTGTATACACACTGGTCTTTTGCGGATGACAGGCCTCCGCTGTTCTAAAGCATCGTTATAGGAAAAACAAAACGTAATTCCTTCTTTAGACGTAGTAATCCAGTCATTAAAAACATTCGTCTGTGGGTTACGTACCCCCACTTTTCCCCTGGTGCAGTCGTTTGCACACATATCAGGCTTGGGCTGAAAATCCGTTGGTATTCAGCTGATCAGCCTGCAACTCTCATTACCGCTGACCTATATTCCCCCCTTTCAAGATCAGCGGGATGCCTGGGGGAGCGGGAACGAGAGGCTCCCCGGAATGTAAATTGTGCAGAAAGATTTTGCAGCGCACACCGGCCGTCTGGTAACATCTTCCTCTGCCCGTGGGCGCTTCCCTGGCTTGCCTACCCATCCCTCTGCTCGCCACACTTGAAAATATCCAACATGGGCGCGGTTTTTAGCCTTACAACGCCCGAGGGCACAAGCCTGTTTAGACAGCACCACCTACACACACATAACTTACAGCTTTAAGTAAAAATCGGAATAAGAAATGACTTGATTAAAATAGGGTATATAGTCTTCATTTTTGATGCTGTTTTTTTTCCCTCGAATATCCTAATCCGCAAGAAAAACGACAAATATGATACTACAGTATTACGGAAAAATAAATTTGTGAGTGTCATACTGCCATCTTCTGTATGATATCTGTATTACAGTTGCGGCCACTATCCCCATGAATACAGTCAAATCATCTCAGATGAGACTAAACTAGACAAATAGCTGGCTTGGAGTTCACAGGTGATAAATTAAGACGTATATTTGTTTGGACATACTGATCTAATCACAAATGCAGTCGTATCGTGTTTTCAATCTTTAAAATGATCTGTGAATTTTGAGATTTAACATCATTAGGCATGTAGGTGTCTCTCGATCTCATCATTGAAAACCGCCACATCATTCCCCCCCCCACAGACAAATGGTAAATGGAGTAAAACTGAACTAAGCACAAAATTGCGGATAGGCTAAGGAACAGCTGTCCGGGACATTCATAGGGAATTTTTGGCAGTACAGTCACACAACCATCTGAGCAGCACAGTAAGGTTGTGCAACCATTTCTTTATCATAGATTACTTAGTAATTGTTTGCTTAGCAGATGTGTTATCATCAGGTGTGTCAGTGGACATCTGTGCGGAAACGGCAAGATCTGCTTCATTTTACCCCAACTGCCCTTTACGGTTTGCATGAATGGCCGTATTTATTTGCGACGTAACCATCACGTCTGAGAAAATGCCCTAACAGCTAAGTGGAAAATGCGGTTTTACCCTCTACTCCACGTGTATTGTGTTCCTGACAGCACTGATCCCTCACTCCATGTTCCTCTAACTCGTATTTATCCTAAAAACGGAACGACCCTTCCCCCCGCGTGGTTCTGTCTTAAGCCCTTCTTCCAGTAACTTTTAATATCCTTATATAGCTCATCATGACTCAAGACGTTTTGCATGAGTAAGACGGTCAGTGGTAAGGTCTTTACAGTTAACAGGTTCGTTCAATCACTCCTTCATTGATTTAATTACAAAACTTGTTTTGAAATTTGGAATGGCTCGCATTCTCGCTATTTCATCTTTACTGATCCCAAGCTGTTGTTACATTTTCACAATGGCATTCCCTGTCCCTTACGGACGGTGCGAGAAATGTAGTGCACTGCACTATGAGATGGGTAACTTCCGTTTTCACAAACGTTTTTCTAGCAGCTTAGTATATACAGTAATGATGTATCTTTATTTCATTTTAGACAAAATGTAAGCACAAGTCTTTATGTTAATGTGTCAGCAAAGGATTTTCTGTATAGCATAAAAGCCAATAAAATTACTGAACGCTGCACATTTCACCGCAGCGTCAGATATCATCAAAATGGCCTTTTTAATATTGTATTGTGAGGAAAGCTACACACAGGCGACTGAGACGGTGTATTCAAAGGAATTGTGTCCTGCCAAGACATAAATATTATAATCCCCAGGAGATGTTTTACGAGAATTGTGCAAAAAGAACTATGCGATGCGTTTGTTTTTAAACCCATCTGCTTCGGGATGATTCATGCTGCATTGGTGTCTCATTAACATTTAAATACGGTTAGCATCATAAACCTCGGTAAGGCTAACAGCTGGCCCATTTTGTAGAACAAGCATCGTAAGAGCAATTAATGTGATGTATCTCAAATGTACGTACTTATGAGCATAATTTGCGTACTTTTGTTTTCTATTTGTAACCGTTTTCGCTGTCTACGTCACGGAGTGTATAATAATTTAGATGATTCTTTATGATGGATTTTTAAATTGTATATATTGGTTTATAAATAATATACATATTATACAATGTGAATAATTCAGAAAGAATAAAACACTATCAATAGACGCCATTATAAACCGAATTTAATCTCAACTGTTCAATGAGTGTCAACCACTTAACTCAGGACTATATTCAGCTATATTGTTGCCGATCAAAATGAACATGTCTGTAGGTGTGAAAAATATTTATACTACTGTAACACAATGCCTCAGCTCTGTTTTTATCAAAGATCTACAAATTTATTTCTGACAGAATGTAACAAGATGCAACTTTTGCGTCATGCTGGTCAATTGTTTCACAAGACAGTTTTCCGTCTGAGCTCCGTGAGACTGAGGTGTCTTCCTGTGATTTCCATTAGACTGACCCGTTTTACTGTCTGACCTCCATTAAGCTGACATGTCTTCCTGCATAAGCACCATAAGGCTGCCTTGTCTTCCTGTGAGTTCCATGAGACAAACTTGTCTTCCTGTTTGAACTCTATAAGATTGTTCTTCCTGGGAGGTCTATAAGGCTGATGTCTTTCTGTCTGACCTCCATAAGACTAATGTGTCTTCCTGCATGAGCTCCATAAGACTGACGTGTCTTCCTGTCTAACCTCCATAAGACTGACGTGTCTTCCTGCATGAGCTCCATAAAACTGACGTGTCTTCCTGTCTAACCTCCATAAGACTGACGTGTCTTCCTGCATGAGCTCCATAAAACTGACGTGTCTTCCTGTCTAACCACCATAAGACTGACGTATCTTCCTGCATGAGCTCCATAAGACTGACGTGTCTTCCTGTCTGACCTCCATAAGGCTGACATGTCTTTCTGTCTGAGGGGACAGTACTTCAGAATTCAGCAGGCATGTTTTCTAAAAGCCAGCTAAGCTATTTCATATGTCCTTGTGAGAATCAGTTCTCACTGTCTCACTTAACCCTAATTGCTTAAACCAGGCAAATGTAAAATAAAGTACAGAATGAAAGGATTTGAGATGCTGGATGAAGCTGGTGAGGAGACCCTGACACGGCCTTTAGCGTGATCCCCTTTTTCCCAATTAGACTTCAAGCCGTCTTTTAATTGGCAAATGTGTGCAGTGGATGTCGTTCCCTAAGAATAGAAATGCAGGAACGACGTGAAACAAAAGGCTGGTTGAAAACCAGAAGCGCCCTGTTCTCTCACACTCTCCCTCCTTGTTTGTGTCCCCTGTCTGGGTATCCACGATGCTATGCGCCAGAGCGAAGTGGACCGGTGGGAAGCGAAACCCGTGGGCTTTTCTGCGGCTCTGTGGGCGTCTTACCTGACCGACAGTGAGAATTCCCCAGGCGCGCTCTCGCTTTCCCTGACCAGGAAGGCCCCGCACTCGCGATGCTGCAGGCGTGCCTCTGCCACCTGCCTGGAGATCCGTCCCGCAAACCACCTGAGAATGAATTCTACAGTTAACCTCGCTGCCGATGAACTCGCCTCGGCCGAGCGCTGCCAAGTCGCGACCTATTTAAGTGCATCGAAGCTGTGAGGCTCTGCTAACTTTGGGATACTTACATGTGTGGCCTCAGGTTGATGTAATTCTTGGGGACGTACCCCCTCCTGCCATTAAGCTCTGCTGTGTACCAGTTGGGGTCATCCTCCATGTTGGTTATCTGGATTACAAAAGTCAATCTGTGAGTTGTCTGGCTCAGTTATAGTACAGAGGCTTACAGAGGCATTTAGGATGGTAACACTCCTTCTGCGAACCTCGTACTGGTTGTTTCACTTCCCCGAATAGAAATACACACTGTAGACACAGTTACGGTTCTCAGAAGATCCACGCATAGCTGGGTGTGAAGTTATGAGGTGCCTGCCCTGCTTCTGAGGCTGCAGCGGTCAGAGACACGCTTCCCGACGGCGAAGCTGGGGATCTCCTACCTTCAGCACGTCGCCCTTCTGGAAGCTGAGCTCATCACTCTCGCTGGCGCGGAACGTGTAGAGAGCCAGAGCCTCCATCCTGTGGCCTCCAGAGAGGGCAGAGACGGTCGTCCGGAGCCCTCAGGCACGGTTGAGATCGGAGCCCCCGGGCTGGGTCCACGGCGGAGGAGATTGTGGGATAGCAGCGGCAGTGGTGGCGAGAGAGAGGCTGTGTCACCACAGCGTGGAGGAGGAGAGCTTCTGAGAATGAGGTAGGGAGCGTATTCAACACAGCGTGGCCATGTGTGACACTGAGAGGGAGAGAGAGAGGGAGAGAGAGAGTGTGCTGGCGGGGGGGGGAGGGGGGGGCAGCTGTTACTGCATTGGTCTTTATCTTAACAGTCTGTGACACAGGAAACCAGAGCAGAAGCAGGGAGGTAAGAAAATAAACCGAAAGCCCACGGAAAAGCGACTCTGTTCAGTGTACATGTGTGTGTAAACCCCCCCCCCCCCCTCCATGCAGACATATTTCTCAGCATAGTGGAGTTACAGCACGAGAGGCAAGAATTACAGTCTGGGGGAGAAGGTCCACAAGAACGTGACCGACGTCGCGGACTTCCATTCCGACACCCGCGGGATGCGGTTCGCCGCCACGGAGTGTCCAGAATCCTCTTTGGTTTTAGCGACCGTTTCTGAATACCGCCATTTCATTTCTGACAGCACAGGCCCTCTTTAATAAATTATCCTTCATCTGCGGCATTAAGTCCTAGGTGAATTGCAACCCTGTGGCGTGTCACAGATCTGAAATCGCCCCACTGCGCATTAGATAATGAAGCAGCAGTACACTAGCCCCCCACAGCCCCCCCAGGCTCAAATTTGAGTGTCTCCTGGTGCTGAAGGCAGCATAGTGAGCTACCCTCTTAATTAGATTAGCTAATTAAATCCCAGCTGTTGCGACGGTCACGTGTTGGGATGAGCACAAGTGCGGAGCGCCTGGCATGTTTTAGATCGTGTCTGACAGGCACTTTTATGGGTGACAGCGTCTCATTTATGACTCGCCACACGGCACACGTCCTTCAAACCGCCAGCTCCAGAGCCGAGCAGATATACGACTTATCGCAGAGGACGGTTCCCCTGTGATTTTCGACCGAACAGATTTTCAAACCCCAGGCATTAAGTCACAAAAACAGTCGACTCTCTTTGGTACATGCAAGACTGCTTGTGGTCAGTTGTTGCTGAGAAGGAACGTATGATCAGTTCTGGTGTGTTCACAAAGCGCTCTGGCCCGACTGAAAAGGACGGCACACTTTGACAAAGAGAGCAGAGCAGGGTCAGCGCTGCATGTAACCTGACAGCTAAAAGGCGGCGTCCTCAGCATTTGGCGGAGACGTTTTCCCCTCCCCTGCGGTCCACCTCAGAGGCAGATGTCGGCCTGGTCTTACTGGGCTAATTAGCTGGCCAGACGCATCTAAGTAGGAGGACGTGTCTCGCCGGACCGGACGTCGGCGATGCGGATGAGCCGGGAGGCGGAGAGTGAGGTGGTGAGGGTATAATCATACTTATGTACACATTCCCAGCTTTCAGACTTCGTAACCCCGAGGGCAGTCATGAGCGCACCACGCACCACGTGAGCTCACCTGGGCGGTCAAGAGGCGAAAAAGGAGCACGGTGTCGTCATGGTGGAAAAAGCCACAAGAGCTGGCGACCACTGAAATGTTCGCCTGTGTTCTGGCAGATGTATTTATTTTAGACAGCTGTCAGGACAAAGCTGCTTCCTGCCTTGTTTCTGCTCATAGCCTGGTGCCAGGGGCTTTTTTCAGATTTTATCGAAAACTAATCTTAAACATGTTATGTAGATCGTTTGAAATTTTTCAACATTTCATAATTATTTATGAGGTTCTTTCCTTCTTGATTGTTCAACCTGTTTTACGATACATATACTCTCGCCATGAATACAGGCATAATTGCTGGCATGGCATTAAAAGTCAACATAGCTAAGTCACACTCGGGGCAGAAGCGTGGTGCGCTCATGACTGCCCTCGGGGTTACGAAGTCTGAAAGCTGGGAATGTGTACATAAGTATGATTATCTCATATTTATGGTTTGCCTGCCGATGTTCGGCAATCCTGCAGAACACATCTGGGTCTGAAATTTACGTCCTGCGATTCGAGCTGTGGGGCACAGACTTTCTGGCGTTTCATGGTCAGACACGACCCAAAAGCCTTCAAGACAATTTTTGAGAAATAACTGGGAAAATGTTCTGGGTGCATCTGCGCTTTTCAGTCGAAGAGATGCAACTTGGAAGCTAAGATCTGCTGATAAGGGGAGCATATAACAATTAAAAAGGAGCCTGGTTAGCAGGCAAAGCCGCAGGTGGGGGTGAATTGCGTTGTCTCAATGGAGAGAAAAAGGCATCCAATAGGAAATGTGCGACAGTAATTGTGCTGCATGAACTACCCCCCCCAACCCTAACCCTAACCCCCCCCCCTTTCTTCTAAGCCAGTGGGGAACTTCCCAGGACGCTAT
>JAABNX020000106.1:24671175-24683026 GCA_015163995.2 Mormyrus lacerda | reverse complement strand
AACCCTAACCCTAACCCCCCCCCTTTCTGCTAAGCCAGTGGGGAACTTCCCAGGACGCTATATTTGGCTTCCGGGGGCATGAGGGACAGCCACGGGGTTTGACGTCCACGCAGGCCCTCAGCAGACTCCATGCTCAGCTCCATGGTGCCCTCAAGGACTATAGAAGGAGGAGGAAGGAGTAAGATGACTGGCAGGCAAGGCTGTGAGGGATGCGATTGCAGTGGCGTCCGCGTTCCGTGCCCCCCGTGCAGGGTGACCCCATCCAGCGGTGGCGTGTGGATGCTGTGTGCCATCCCTCCGTCCGCCGGTCCGGCCCACACTGTCCCAGTGTCCTGCTTACCCTGCTCTGTGCTCTGGCTCTACACAGCTGTGTGCCATCCCTCCGTCCGCCGGTCCGGCCCACACTGTCCCAGTGTCCTGCTTACCCTGCTCTGTGCTCTGGCTCTGCACAGCTGTGTGCCATCCCTCCGTCCGCCGGTCCGGCCCGCACTGTCCCAGTGTCCTGCTTACCCTGCTCTGTGCTCTGGCTCTGCACAGCTGTGTGCCATCCCACAGGTATATCCCCGCCAGTAGGGGTCACACCAGAAGCGGCCAGACGCCTGACTTTCAGGGTTATGCGGGAGCTACGTGTGGCAGGGTGCCGTCGGACGGTAGCCCGAATGCACTGCATTGTCATTCAAGCACCATGTGTCCATGCAAAGCTCATCGCCACTGGAGCTGAGGGGCCACTGTCACTGTCACTGTCACTTGCTCGCAATCCCTGTAAACGGCTTTCCCAGACCCTGTGCTATATCTGTGCCCGCTGTTTTGACAGAGACGCGTTCGTGCGGATGTCTATTGTTTTAGGTGTTCCAAGAACAAAAGGTATCGCTTCCTTCCTGCAATAACATTTTAACGGTCAGAGAAAAATAGTCCTTCAGTTTAACTATTAAAATGGCACTAAGTGTCTGATATAAATACCAAAAAATGACATATGCAGCTGTTGGGGAAGAGGATTTGTAAGAGACATGTGGTTTTGTGACGATTGTACGGATTATGAGCTGATGGGATGAATCTGAAATGCTGAAATGAAAACTAAAAATCCTGAAATGAAAGCAGGACATTGGCTCCTCGCTGCCCTGTTTGGCTCAAAAAAAAACAATGATTCATGAGCCCCCGCCCCCCCCAGCGATCTGTTATGCAGAAATGTTTGTATAAAGTAAGAGTGTGATGGTGAACCTACAGTCTATACAAGTCTAACACTAGCTAATAACCCTAAACCCTAACTCGAGCCTTAATATCAATGCTAACGCTAACAGCAAAATCTAGAGGAACTGGGGCTGGTCATCTTACATAACATATTTGAATTATTGGGCTATACCGAGTATATCTTTAATTGTGACTTATTCCCGAAGGTGACATTTATTTTCTTTAATTTTGTTAGCATGTGTCGGCAGATAAGGTTTAGCCGGTTGCACTACTTGTGGGATTCAGGCCTTACACCCCCTGCTATCTGCCCCAGCGACAGGACGGCCCTTTCCAGAGGCTGTACTCTTCTGCTCCTCCTAATGGTGGGGGGGGGGAAGGGGGGGGGGCATGGCCCAGCTGCAGCGGTTGTGGAGTGAGGAGATGCCCCGCCGGCTGCAGGCCTTGCTGCAGCGCATGGAGGGTAGGCCGCATCTACAGGCCAGGCCCATGTCGGGCCTTGGGCCTACTTGGGGTCTCTCTATGTTACACTGCTGTTGTTTTTTAAGAAGTGTTATTGAAAGTAGGATAAAAGAAAGGAGGCATCTATGGAAACACTGGATCTGAAAACTTTTCTAAGCATCACTTTAAAAATGACGTGGCGATGACTAATTTCAACACATACACAGGATGTGATATAATCTAAACAAATGCTGCCCCACCTTCAAGTTGTGAGGTTAATTGCAGGACGAAAGTCTAAAAAGTCATATTTATATAGCATGTTAGAAATTCCCTTCCTTCATGATCAATAGTTTCACTCTAGCTCATTAATGTTAGTTTTTAGGACACCTGTAGTCTAACATGAAATATCACAGCGTCACTCATAAAGATGGTTTCAGGGAGCGTTTAAACTCCACGCCAGTGCTAGGATTGTGCCTCTGAATACTGAAAATCATCACTTCAGAGGCTGGGATTGTGCCTCTGAATACTAAAAATCATCACTTCAGAGACTATAAATTTTTAATGAAGGGAGATTATTGGACGGGGCTTTGTTGATCTACTGCTGCAAGTGATAAAGAATGATTCCTGATATCTGCATCCTCACATAATGCAAGCTGTTGGCAGTAATTAAATTGAGTTTGTACTTTATTAGACAATAATCATAACAAACTGCCAATTAGTGTCATATAATATACGATATAGCTTAAATGCTGCAACAAGCTGCTTAGATATCCTTACTGCAACAGTTAATTATGTACAAGTGGAATGTTTTTTAAAAGTAAATGAATATATAAGATTATTATATAGCATTTGCTTATAATGAAATTTCCCCATTTGTTGTGTAATTCTTTAAGGACAGATTTATGAATAAGCATTCCCTGTGATGCGATGTAGAGAAACGCTTCATGATATCTAGATGTCTGATTGTGCTGCGCCTTTGTGGTCGCAGAGGTGCTGCGGTGTTTGCAGTTGTGCTGTGCCGAGTGCTGTGCGCACCTGCTTGCTTGGCCCTCCCCCGCCGTCCCGCTGCAGCGGACCTATCGTGGCGGCCGCCTGGTCGACCTGCCCCTCAGCCTACTGGTGGAGGCGTGGCGGCAGCCGCGGAGCTGATGGGTGTCCAGATGGGGGCGCTGTAACTGCAAGGCGAGCGAGAAAGCCAAGGCACATTCTGAGGTAGTGTACTTGTCTGTGACAGGAAGAGGAGCACGTGGTGCTGCCCCCCCCTCCCTGCTGGACAGTAACAGGTTCCGCCCACACAATCTCCTCAGAGGGTGTGGCCCGGAATAATCACCCCCCCTCCCCGCCGGTGATTCATGCGCCTTCTGAAACTGCCCTAGTGACCCTCCGCTACCACAGATGCTGCCTTGAGCTGAGACAAGTGCGTCACTGCGT
Organism: Mormyrus lacerda; assembly: GCA_015163995.2. Classification (NCBI taxonomy): domain Eukaryota; kingdom Metazoa; phylum Chordata; class Actinopteri; order Osteoglossiformes; family Mormyridae; genus Mormyrus; species Mormyrus lacerda. The sequence continues at coordinate 24,679,969 of JAABNX020000106.1, read as the reverse complement.
TGGACAACGAACGCTACTCCTTGCAGGGCCTGATGGAGAGGGCCGGGGCACCGCTCGGGCTGGTGAGGTCATTTCCTGTCTCAAAATGTGATGTACAGGCAGGTGGGATTGCAACCAATACATAATAAAAATGAGGGGTAGGTGGACTGAGCCGCTCTGCCTGTGATCAGAAGGTTGTTGGTTCAAGCCCTAGTCTTGGCAGAATAGTCACATGCCTGATGTGCCCTTGATCAAGACCCTTATGCTCCCCAGATAAATGGCTCACCTTGCACTAAGACCCCAGGGTTTGTTCTCACCTGTTTGTGTGTCTGTATCTTAAAGGAGAGCAAGTTATATGGCAGTTATAATCAAAGAAGATGACTTTCTGGCCATGGGGGGGCAGGTGCCCATTAAAATCCGTGCCTGTTCTCACGTAAGTGGTGCTGCTGGTGCTGAACTCAGCTCGGTATTTTTTCAGTGCCCCAGGTGTGGCACCGTGGCCCGTCACTCCTCTGCAGTCATGCTCTTGTCACACACGTGCGGGGGAAGGGGCACATGCTGTAGCGGTTTTCCGCAGGAAGCTGCATGCTGCAAGCGAACGCGAAGCTCATGCGAGCGCCGCTCGCGCGTGATTAGCTGGCAGCGAGCTAGACGCTTCCACATGATTAGCTAGCTGCGGGACAGCCGCTTGCGTGCGAATGGCCAGCGCTGAGCTAGCCATTTGCATGCGATTGGCTGACTGTGAGCTGAGCGGTCATGTCCGACTAGCTGCGTGTGAGCCAGCCCTGCACTGACGCCTCGTCCCTGAACGCAGGTGAACGGCATTCTGCCCCTGCTACCTCTGCCCTTCCCCCTGCGCCGGCTCAGGTCAGCATGTGTCCTCAGTCAGCTTGGCGCCCAGCCGCAGAGCCGGTGAGGGACGTCACCTCCGCGATCCGCTCCTGACGGTGACCCCAGCGATGGTGTGTGTGATGCGTCTCACGGTCCCCTGGCATGGAGGTCATCTATTTGAGGAGATGGGCAGGGTGATGTGCAGCAGGGTCCAGGCGTTGTCGCTGGGCAGCTTCCCCAGCCTCTGCCACACGGCCAGCCTCCACCACAGCCCTCCGAACGTGCTTCATCTCCATCACCCAGCCTTACGCCCCGTGCGTAGAGCCGGCCCCTTCCACACGGGTTCCCACGTGTGTGTATGTGTGCTCGGGTTCTGTGTTGTGTGGGTTCTGTCACGACCCAGCCCAAACCCAGAGAAGGTCCTCTGCTTCACCCGGTCTGCTGGGAGCTGGGCTGGGGAGAAGCAAAGTGAATTAGACCCCTCAAAATGCATCCAGGAGGTAAATCCAGCCTGACGGGTTTATATTCAGAAGTTTCTCCTGCGGTTACCCCCCCCCCATCCATTCACGTCTCAAAGAGCTTGCTGGCAGTGTTGAGCCCGTCCCCAGGCGGGGGCACAGACACCCACGTTCAGTTTGACGATCTGCCCTGGCGGTAGCACAACTGCCTGCTGCAGCCCTTGGGTCTGGCCGCCCAGCTGGCGTTGTGCGACCCGGACACGGCGGCCGCGCTGTGCCACCTGACCGATCACCTGACTCACATAACCCTGCTGAAGAGTCACCCGCGTTGCCAGCCTGTGTGCCCACCGTGGGGGCTGTACGAGTTGGCAAGGATTCTGGGTAACTGGCGTCTAAAGTCAGCTTCCATTCAGGATTAGACAGGCTGCAGCCACATGACTCATGTGTTGATAGAATGACACGCCTTGTCAGTTTCTGGCTTTTTTTGGAGGTTTTATTTCACAGACTGATGACTCAGAAGTTATACATGGCTTTGCATTACTGTGTGTCCGTTATAGCTTAATTTCTCAGGTTCTTTATTTTCCAGTTTAAATCAGCATGACGATCACATTAACCCAGGAAGCAGGGAGTGCCATTTGCACACAAACATTTAATAAATGCTGAGCTGTTTTACTTTACAGAATAAAGGAGAGATTATACAGTACGATGATTCTTTTTGTTGTTCCTTAAACCTAGAAAAAGCTCTCAGACTGGAGAACTGACAGGCGCATCCTGGTTATTAGATACTTAATTTCCCCTGAGCTTTACTGATCAAGAAATTCAGTCAAAAGAGAGAGACCCCAAACAATGTTTTATTTGCAAAAGACGGTTACTGCCTGATTCGAACCAAACTCCTGCCCAATCCCTTCAGGTTGAAACTAACCACGAGGAAAAGATCACGAATCCTATTGACTCCGAAAAGCGAGCAGTATCAGTGTGAGAGTGGTCAATTCACATGCCGATCCCCCTGAGCCTCCCAGGCTCCAGGGGGTGCCAGACTTTTGCGACAGTCTTAGGCCAATGCCATCGACGACTCGGTCAGCTTCACTGTGCCTGGGTCTTTCCAGCAGGCTTTCGGCCCTCCATCAAAAAGTCCTTCCAGTGTCCGGATGAGCGTAGCCTCCTACGCTCTGCCTGCCGCCCCCTGTACCCAGAATCTTGCCTCCTGGCAGCGGCAGCCCGTATGCATGACGAGGCTCCCCTTCTCCCACGTCAGCCTGCTGGTCCATGACCACAGCTCAGCTCTGACCCAGACGGACTCCCGCTCGGGCTTATTTTGCCATTTGCTGTGCGTGAGTCAGATGTGTGGGATAATTTCACTGAAGGCTGTGGAGGTAACCAGAACTTCACACTTCACCGGATTCCCTGAAGTGGTGCTCCGCCAGAAACACTTCCCCCTGTCGTTCTTGAACTATAACATCTTAGTGTAACAAAGAGAGAGGCACGGCGAGTGCAGCATTGCAACTGCCAATGCAAAGGTTGTGGGTTCAAAACCCATACGCTACTCATAAATTGGAACAATTTACTGTAAGTGTCAGGCAAATGAGGAAACGTAATCCAGAGGGCAGCAGTGGGTTTCGTGCACAAGATCATTCAGTAAGTGACGGTGCTCATGTACACTATATGTAGGTCAGTAGCCTGAGGTTTTGCACTAAACACTGCCGGTTGTGGTTTTGGGCTGTGGCGCATCACTATTGGTAAATGGTATAGATGTATTGTCTCACCAGGAGGGCTGCAGTTGTTCTCCTGCGGTTCTGCTGATGTCATCTTGGAAGCGAGCACTGAATTCTGGGATGGGCAGGACCCCCAGCTCCTCACGGATTCCGACAGGTTGACTCTCCTGCTCTTTCATCCTGCGGTCTGAGCTGTCCCCTCCTCCCCCAGCAAATCAGGTCACGCTGTATCTGATTGTGTATCTTCGGGAAGAATGCGCTGGACAGGCGCTGGACAGAAGGCTGCTGACCGGAGATCATGTATGTCGGGTCCCTGCCAGGCGCTCTCATTTAAAACCCGTCATCCAGCCCCACGACCCGGAAATAGACAGGAAGTGCGTCAAGCTGCCATGTGGACCGTGACCCAACTTGAGCATGATTGAGTAATGAGGCTGGGTGGAGCCTCTCTGGGCCCGTGGGGTTTCTCCGTATGCGATAGGCATGCTCACTCTGCTAAGTGGGGGAACAAGTGTACACTGGGTGCTGGGGCAAAAATGGTCCATGCCCCCCCCTTCCAAATTCACACCTAGGGCCTGCCTATACCAGCTGCAGCAGTTGCAGATGATGACATTTTAGTAGCCTCCAAATATCATACCCTTCATGCATTGCAGCAGTTATCAAATTCCACAAACATGCTTTTTTCGTTAAATACACGCCTCGACAACATAGTTCGACTACAAAACATTCAAAATTATTACATTCAACATTGTTTTAAGAACAAGTAAAAATGAGAGATATAAAAGCATGTCACATCTTTTGCCATCAGTGCCTTAATTCTCATAGAGGTTCCTTAATCCCTGGCTCTGCTCTCATTGGCTGATTCTCACCATTCAGACTGAATATGCACACTTGTCACACTTCAGGGGACGAGGCTGAGGAGCAGCCATCAGGTCCAGGAAACCCCCTCCTTCACTTGAAGGACCATATGTTCCTGAGCCTGGTGTCCTCGCAGTACTGAGCCCGGCCAGACAGGGTGCGAGTCATCGCCAGCTGCGTGAGCGCCTGCATCCGCTTTGTCTACTTCTCCAAAGAGGAGGAAGTGAGGAGTAAGGTAGGAGTCGCTCTGTTTGCGCTGCTGCTAGGGGATTTTTGTTTTTCTTGAAGAGAAATAGACTCCTTCCTCCATAGCTTCCTTAAGATGGGGTTCAGTAAAGAAGTTTGCTGCCCCCCTATGGTCAATGTAAAAAAAAGTTCAGTTCAGCTTTTACGTCTGTCATTCACGAAAGCGAGTGTCTTCCTGAGTTTCCCGGTTGGCCTGAACTGGTTAGTTTGATCAACATCTTGGTCAGGGATGCCGAAAGCCGGTTCCCGTGCCAACGGTGTTCGTCATCTTTCCAGCAATCTACACATTGTTGAATTTGCTGGTCAGGTTAGCTCCATCAAACCTCAGAGAGTCTGTGTAGAGTGACCATCCTGTTGACCTGGTGTCGGGCACAGTGGGTCGGCCCAGCTCTCAGCCCTCCCCCGCGGCTCGCTGCAGGTGTTTGCCGAGAAGCTGCGCCTGGAGACGGGCTGGAACTGTCACATGTCGCCGCAATGGGTCTTCAGGAATGCACACAGTCCACAGGTCCAGACTCTTCTGGGGCTTTGAAACGCGTACGGACCAATCGGCCTGATCACCTGCATCTGTCCCCATTGCATTGCATTCCAAACTGCTGTTTCCAGTACATTCCAAAGCCCTTTATCAGTATCATTTACTATACTGTACTATACTGTGCTCTATTTGCATGTCAATATCCCCATTGCATCCAATTTGTTTGTAATATATGCACTTGTTCTCATATCGTCTTGTCCCATCTTTGACTGCATTGCTGTCTCTCCTGTTGCCCCCCCCCCCATCGCCTTTCCCCTACCCATGACAAGACAGGTAATCATAAATAATACTGTAATAACAGCTGTATTTATGACACAGCACTTGTAGGGTTAATCCACAGAATGCTGTAACTTGCTGTGAGACAGAGGCTGCGAAGCCCTGTCGTCTATTAGCCTGACAAACGATACAGATTGTTCTTGGTTCCACCTTCTGAATGTCCCTGTCAGGCTGTTCTCGGGGTCCCCATCTGTGCGACGTCCGCTCGTCCTTCTCCAGGGGACAGGCTCTTGGACGAGGGTGTGAGGCACGTCGACACAGAGGCAGAACGTGCCCTGGACAGTGAGGGAGCTTGTCTGATCGAGGATTTGTAGAGGGTGTGAAAGACAGCCGGTTGCAGGTCGTGCATCCTCTGTGTGCGTTCACGCACGTTTCGAGTTAAAATTTTCCCCACAGCTCCCCAGCACAGCTGCCCAGCAGAACTCTCCATCGCCCTCTGTGGCCTTCCGTGCACCGTTCACCAGGGCCCACAGGACAACACCGCCATCATCCGGCTCATAAAGCAGGTCCGGGGTTGGCTATAACCCCCCACTATCAGCCTTTATAGAATCATTCTTCTTCCCCCGTGGCTTGATTTGGTCTCTCTGTTCTCTCTCCCCTTCTCAAGGCCTGCCACATGACAGCAGGGATCAGGAAGTGCTTTCTGTTCCTCTTACAGTGTCAGCTCTCTCTTGTCCTCCTCCAGGTGCCTTTCATTGGTACTTCTATAACATCTATCCATCATCCATCTATTTTCCTTGACTGCTTCCATCCGTCCGTCCATCCATCCATCCATCCATCCATAAGACTGACCCACACAGGGTTGTGGAGCCCCCTCACCCAAGGTGGCATCCTGTTTCCACCAGCGGTCCGCTCCTTATCTACACACTCTGAGCCCATTTTTCCACCCAGATTCTGGCCTGTGCCTGTCAGCCGCCCCCTCCCCTGAGCGCCAGTGATGTGCTTCCTCTCTCCCGCCTCTACTTTCCTCTTATCAGGTAGGAGCTGCACTCACAAATGCCCCCAACAGCCTGGCGGGCTCCTGCGCCACATGCCAGCGGCGTGTTACATAAGCTGCCCACTGGCATGCTGACATTGCTGAACTCCGGCTGCTCTGATGACTTTAGTTCACACGCAGAGACACTCTGATCTAAATCACTCACCAACATGATGGGTGGCATTCAGTATGTTGCTCAAGAACAAACAATAGAACAAATAGTAGAACCAATAACTGGCTTGTCCAGGCCTGTAACAGGGCCATTCTGGGTACTGACCTGGAATTTCTCCAGTAAAAATATTAAGCTGTATATACAGTTAAAATGTGGACATCAGATTTATCATTTTCAATATAGTTTTCAAAAGATAATCAGTATTCCCGGTAAAGTGCATGTGAGGACTACCCAATTCAAAGTAATAAAAGGATATTTTATTACGTGTAAATAGTGTATTATTATGTGTGAATAACACCCAGGAATTACTTACTTGCATCACACAGACCATAGTACCACATAAATACAATAAGTGCGGCAGCTGGTGAAAAATGACAGTAAATAACAGCGAAAATAGCATATAATGGATAACGTCATAAGCAACCACATAGCATTCAGACCTACAAGAGGCACATTGTGTCTATCTGGGCAGTTTCAAGGTGCTAATGGTAGCAGATTCTCATGTGGGCTGTAATCCGGCAGCTTCTTTTTGAAGCGTGTCTTCATCACACGACCCCATTCAGCTTAGGCCCTGGATGTGGTTTCACGCTCCAGTCTTCTGCTTCCTCTCCTCTGCAAACCTACAGACGGGTCCATCATGAAGGTTCCCACTGGCAAGAATGCTGGCTTTTTGCCTAAAAAGTTAGTGCGACCTTAGAGGGGACCTGCTGCCCCGGAAGAGGCCTCTAGGCCACCGGCACAGCTACACTGGTGTGAGCTGACATGGCGTTTCTGTCCCCCAGACCCAGAGATTCTTCATGCTGTACTTCCTGGTGAAGTCTGGCCCCACCGTGTGCAGCTGCCTAACCTGTTTCGGCCTCATGCTGCACGAGTTCTGCCTCCGCATAAACGTCGCCGAACCTTCGCGCTGCCATCTGGCCGCAGCGCTAATGTCAGCTTACTTCCAGCTTGAAAAGCAACGAGTGTCCAATCGGCACCGATGCTTGTTGCCTGGAAACCGGAGTCCTTTTGCCCTTGCTACAGGAACTCCACGGACTGGTCCCCTGACTGGTTTGGGGAGCACTCTGACGGCCTTGCTCTGGCACAGAAGATAACCGCTTTCTTCGTATTGCTGTACGCCAGTAAGTGTAGGGGCTCGCTATGGCTCCTGTCATGAGTGGGTTAGGGTGCCATACAGGGGATTTGAAAGCCATTGGTTCAGATCCAACCATTGGTCAAGTAATTTTACTGTTGTGCATTTGTGCAAAGCTATTAACTGTTGACAGTGTGAACTTCCAATTGCTCCAGGGATGGAGGGACCTTGTTTTCTCTGTTGTGCATTGCTTTGGAAAGAAGTATCTGCTAAACAAGTGTAATGTGGCCCATTTCTGGATGGTCTGTGTTCCAGTGTCTACATCTGTGAGTCATGTCCACCACTCTGCCCCCATATGGAAAAAGAGTCCCTTCAACAACAGCTCTCACGGCTCTGTAGGTTCCTGTGATTCATATCTTGAGAGGTGTGAACTTTTTGTGTATGGTGTGCCTGGAGAACTTTTCTCAGGGTGTTTTTTTTTGTTTTTCAGTTTTTATTTTTATATTATTTTCAAATTTTAAATATATATTTCTATGTAGTTTTAATATATTTGTTTCAATTTAAATTTTAATAGTTATATTTCTAAGAACAGACTGAATGTTGTACTGCTATTTCATGTGTCTGATCTTTAGAGAATCCTGCATGAATACACATTATTGTCACGTCCCGACCACGCCCCCTCCTTGTTCTCTTTGCAGCCCTAGTCCGGTTCTCCTGTGTCGGTCCCGTGACTCCCACCTGTGTCTGCCCGTCCCGCGTCCCGTGTTCCCCCTTGGCTTGACTTCACCGCCTCCTCTGAACCCTTGCTCCGTGCCCCGTCTTCTCATTGCCCCCTCCAACTCTGTTTGCCTGGAATAACAATAAAAGATCTTCCACGGAAGTCTCGTTCTCCCGTGTGCTCTGTACGGCGACAATTATGTTCTCAAAATGGACAAAATATGATCCAGGTACAAAGTGATTAATTCATTTCAGTAAATAGTATTAAAAATTTAAAGCTTGTTTAATGTTGGTTGTTAGTTTTGGAAGCAATGTTTTTCATTTAGTCATAGTCATTTTATGTAATCTATCCGTTTTCTGTAACTGTTTGTCCACTTGTCATGGGGGGGCGGAACCTATGGGCACAAGACAGGGAACAACCCAGCACAGGGCACATACACCGACCTATGAGAAATTCAGTAACTCCAATTAGCCCAGCATGTTTTTGAACTATGGGGGGGGGACCAGAGTATCCAGAAGAAACCCCACGGCAACACAGGGGGGGCATGTAAACTCCACACACAGAAAACTCTGGCAGAGACTCAAGCCCAGGTCCTGCAAGTGTGAGGTGACAGTGCTATCAACTGGACCACCCCTGCTGTGAAAATAACATATCACATATAACTTATTTCAGGCTATGAGGATGATGTTTTAGTTTCCCTTAGCGGTAATCATGGAATGTTACTGTTAGCTATGTGACTCCTCATCATCAGCAGCTTCATTAGGAAGTTCTTTAACCGTGCCTCTGTGAGAAGTCTGCACACCCCCCTCTGTTACGAAGCTATCTTATTAGCGCTTAGGCTCCCATCCATTCTGCGTCCACGCAGTGAGGCGGACCAGCATCACTGAATTGCCCATAATGTATTATTCTGCATGTGCCCTGTGAAGGACCGGCATCCCGTCCAGGATGTCCCCTGCCTCATACCCTG
>JAABNX020000106.1:24634938-24652106 GCA_015163995.2 Mormyrus lacerda | reverse complement strand
ATAAAAGTAACTACATATGGAACTGTGCTGCACCTCAAACCGACAAAATGCAGAAGCTGCACAATGTTTTCTTGAGCATTACAAAGTAGAGCATGTGTTTGTTACCACAACCCGTCATGTTTAATATAACAGGCTTTATAGCAGTACGTTTGTGTGAATGACTGGTCCATATGCTGGAGCGTCTTAACCTGCCTACTGTTTGTACTCTAATAATCAGTAATTCATAGATACCAATTAGCCATTTACTCTTGGAAACCCACACGACAAGGGTGTGACGTGCAAACTCCGAACGGCGGAGCAGAGGTGGGACATGAACCCACAGGAGGTGTGGGGCAATGCTGCCACTCAGCAAACCCTTTGTAAGATATAGAATATAGAATAAGCAGCACATGGGCAGAGATCATGCTCTGATCATATCTCTCTCTGTCCCAAAAAGACTCACTGATGTGGGTGGCTGCTTGCACTCTATTACCCCACCTTTTCTAAGCAATCTCTCTGCGTCAAGTTCAGCTTCACTGAGCAGTTCTCCAGCAAACTGGAATGTGAGGGAGACTGACTCTCCGCCGCGTCAACAGAGGCCAGGATTTCTTGGCAGCGTCTCTCGCTAGATTCTTGTGGACTGTTCTTGGATGGAAATCAATGACTCCTGCATGTTTAATTGAATCTTGCTATTTTTTGGCAGAATAACCCTTAATCCTCATAAATAGTTGCAGTTTAATTATTGAAAGATTTATTTTAGTTCCTGAAGTAAAAGCCCTTGATGCAGTGGAGGGGTTTTCAGCTCTGTGTTTTACTTGGTCCTGAAGCTGGGGGGATGGTTACCGGCACTTGCAGCTTCTCCTAGGTCAGCCCCCATACTAGACCACGTGCTGCTGTTTATGAAACGTGGATATCAGTTAGTGTGGACTTCTCATTCCTCGTGCGTCCTCCTGCAGATCACGCTGGTGGATGTAATGGATACGGAGACGGAGGGCGCGGCTGATCGGATGTCAGATGCCTGGGCAGTGGCACTGCCCCCTGCAGACCCTTGGCAAGCCAGCGGTAAGGCTTTTGTGAAAACAGCGACGTCCCCGTCTCGCGAAACAACCCGCTGAATTGGCGGTGTCTCCGATCGCAAACCCTTCCCCTCGCCTTGTGTGAAATCAGCCCGCATGTCTGCGGTCTGACCTCCTTCATTGAGCGACTGCTCTAAGAATAGCAGCGTGCTCAGCGTCCGATGACCTGTCCCTATTTTAAACGTCCTCCTGCTCTTGTTTGTGTGAGATACCGATCCCCAATACTGGACAGCCGAGTTTCAAAATAAGAGTCTCACTTGTGAAGACCAGGAAGGTTCAAGTTAATTTCCGAGTCATATTCATGTACTTTGATTCTTTGTTGCACATTTCCTTGAGAAAAAATAATTGACAATCATAAACTCACATGACTTCAGTTGCAAATAGAATAAAGTGATTAGGCTGCTGCCATGGTGACAGAACAGCCACCCCCCTCTTTCCAGTTCTAGCTTTCTATGCACCTTTATGTTCTGAAGAGTCTGAACTAAAGGCCCATGGGCCCACAACGAAAGGAAGAGCCTTCCATCATCCACAAAGAGTAGAGGCCACATTTATCATTGGTGTGAAAATTGTTTGGAGGCCCCAAGCTCTGATTTGTGTATGCGAAACTAACGGTGACATTTGGTTACTAACTGTGACATTTGCTTTGGGCCTCTCGCCATCGCATTTCTGCATGCGTGTCGGATCACTCCCCCTGGAGTGTTGCGTTTATGGTCCAAACCCAGGAATTTCGACTATCTCACCTACAGCCTCCAAATCGGCTGACCCGTGGGGAGTGACCCCCCCTCACAGCACTCCCAGGCGAAGCGCTGACCCCTGGGGGGCCTCGGCTGGATCAGCCCCTTCGGCTGGAGCGGCTGCTGACCCTCGGGGGGCAGAGTGTGGCACCCACCCCGAGGCCCGTGTGAACGGTGAGTCGCGTGAGTAAGCGTGGCCGGTGCAAGTCAGACTGCGGTCATGTGGGATTAGAGGCATGAATGCGAATATCATGGCGCAGCGCGGGTGCCGGCGGGAGGATGAAGACGACGGTCCATTTACGGCTCCGAGACAACAAGGGTTCCTTGGATACGTCTAGAAACATACTGTGGAATTATACCAAAACAAAAGGACCACAAGGGGTCAGAAAATAAACAGGGACAAATAAGGAATTAACTAAAACCATGAAACAAAATGCGACTAAGGAAGGTGCAAACACCGGGAACAGGACTGGGCAAACCGGCAGAGTAACGGCCACACTGTAACACAGGCACAGTGACTCAGCAAAGAACAGAAAGGGTAGGCACCACGATGCGAGACTAACAATGCATGATGCAGGGCGCTTGGGAACCAATGACGCAATTAACCGATCACAGGAGATGCAAGACAGCAAGCAACAGGCGGAGGAAAAAACACTGATGAACACAGAACCAGGCAACTCTAACAATCACAAAAACTAGGAAGACGGTGCAATCCGAATAAACAGATGAGGCTGACGACACTGGGAAAGCGGCAGGAACCAAAACACAAGCAGAACGCAATAAAGCAAGGAAGAAGTGGGGCAAACCAAAGCCAAGAACGGACGCAAAGGCAGAGAAGCACCAGACTAGGAATAAACTGAAAATACAAAACGGGTGAAGCTGGCCTCAAACCCACAGTAAAAGCAATGCCAACTTCCAAGCGGCACACTCAGTCCACTAAAAGCCACACAGCAGCGATACACAAGGGGGACATGAAAAATGGTGGCCAGCAGAACCAGATGACTGTAATAGGGAGGAGGCATTGGGGGGGGGGCAGGGCTGTACGGGCACTGACCCTGACAAACAAGGAATATGGGAGGGGAGACCCCCTATTAAATGTGAGGATGTAGGTCGCTTTCTGATGTTGCCCTAATGGCGTAGCTGAGGGGTGAGGGGGCCCCTGCGCAGCTACACTCGCTTCCTGTTCCTCCACACCTGATTCAATTCAAGTAGTAATTTGCAGAGAAGTTGAATCAGGTGTGTTTAGTGAGGGAAAACCCAAGAATATGCAGGGCTGAGGTTCCCCAGGACTGAAGTTGGAGACTCTGCTGTAGATACCTCGTGTAGCTGTGGGTTTCGCTGTCACTGATATTCAGAAATGTAAGATGTCTTCCTATTGGGCTGCCCTTCAAAACACCTAACCGCAAAAACCAGTGCACCCGTTTTTATAGGACACAAGATCACTGCAAGGACCTACTGTTAGAGGCTATTCTGAATGCAATTTAAAATTTGACTACCGAGATATCTGTAATCTGAAAGATGCAGGAAACATTTTAAAAGGAAACTTGATCCTTTTCACATAACAGGTGGCATTTTGAAGTTTTGGATTTGAAAAATGGGTTTTCCTTTTTTTAAACAATGTTAAACTACTTTCAGATCAAAAGCCCAGTTTGACCCCCCAGTGCCCTCCAGTCTCTTATTTTTGTTTAAAACACCTGCTTTCCCTGCATTCAGACAAAAACACATTCAGAAACACTAGGTGTTCACTTCATGCATTTATTGGGACCGTGGAAATAACCACCTTGCTTTTCATGGTGAACAGTTTTGCAAGGATAAAGAAAGTTGACAGCTGTAAAGCTTTTAGGTAAATGTGGTCTGAAAAAAGACTCTGCATCATGTTACTGCGTTATGGCTGAGACAGACGCATGGAGGAAGCCGCTTTGAATGCAGAGTTAGATATGGGTTCTGGAGCTATTGAGGATATTTTGATTTGCAGGAGATGGTAACTGTTCCTCGTCTTCATGGACCTGTCTCGACCTGATCGATGTCCAGCAGGGAGTCTCTGAACCGGACGGCAAGGCAGACACATCCAGGACAGCGTCAGAGTCCTTCCTGAGCTCCAGCAGCAGCGTGGTGAACCCAGACCCTTTCATCAGCAAGCCAGCGAGGCTGACCCCAGTCTCCAACCCCTTTTTGGTGGCCGGTGTGTCTCTGCTGTCCGAATTCAGACAAGCTCGTTTGAAAACCATCACAGCCCCATCATATACTGGCATAAGATGAAACCCCATTCAGTTTAATGGTGTAATGGGAGTCCTTTTCATTTATTTTTATTTGTCCAAAGTGATGTACAAGTGAGGCAAACTGCACATTATTTTGCTTTGAAAGAAAGTTGGGTAAGTGCTTAGAGAATGGATGGATGGATGGATGGATGGATATATGGAAGGATGGATAAAAGCTACATTAGTTGGATAAATCTACAATAGATAAAATGATGTACTAAGTACCGGTGTATGAAGGGCCGTCCCACCTTATTAAATGTCACAAGTCGGGAATCTCATCTCTACGTTGCCGTGGTAATCTGCTGCCCATCCCTTCATAAGTCTTTGATTTCTTGATGCAGCACCGCGATATGCCGCACCTGGTGATGTCAGAGGCCTGCGTTTTGCGTCCTCCTGGCCAGAAGGCCCGCTCCCCCCCGCCAGAAAGTTCCAGCTGGCTGCCATTCTCCATCAGTGCAACATTCATTTGTTTTGATTAGGATGATTAAAATTATGGCCATGTTGGCGGGTCTGCGGCAGCTCTGTTTTTAATTCCTCATTAAACGATGCGCAGCCATCGTCTCGGTGCCACTCCAACCGGCTTATTATAAAATAAATGATTCTCTTCTCGCCGCAGATGCTGCCCAAGTCGTCAACCCCTTTCAGGTCAGCGGGCGTCGGCTACCCCCTTCAACCCAAAGGAAGCCCACACCACAGGTCACCTGTCCCAATGACCCGCCACCGTTCCTGTGCTCCACAGCGCCCCCTGCTGGCCCCGCATCCATGGTGCCCTTCCCAGGTGTGCCTGAATTAGCCTCGGTGGGCTTGGTGACGCCCGTCATGGGCGTCGGCCCCATGGCTGCCATCCCTGCTGCGCACAGCTTCCTGAGCCCAGGGCTGCTCCCATCAACGGGCTGCACTACTAACCCCTTCCTGCTGGGGGCGGAATGAGAGCTTTAATGAACCTGTCATTCTAGCAGTCTGGGTTCGTCACAGGGAGTACACATTTTAATAGGTAGAATATACACTTGGATATAAATTACCCTGTGGATATTTTTCAGAGGTTACACATCTTTAATTAATGTGCTAACTTTTATTCAGGAAAATCAGACAGCAAGGTCGTGGACCCCTTCCCTCTGACGCAAATCAGAGCTGAATAAGAAGAATTGTATGATCTGAACTAATTAATGTCAGTCTTATCAAGTCATGAAATTTTTAGATTATTTAAATCTCCTGGAAAGTTGTGCTTGCTAGAAACAGTGAAACCTAATACACCATGTCTGTTATAGAAGAACTGGCTTTACACACCCCTGAGCTAAGTGAATGGTTTTCATGGTAAGAAAGAAAATTACACACATATTTTCAGGTTATTTCCTGTAAAATCCATCTGTGTTTTGTTCCAAATGTTGTGGATTTGCATTTTTGGTACTAATTTTAAACAATCCTCTCTCTCTGTCCATTCTCCCAATATTAGAAGTTGGATGTTTTCAAAAAAATATATGAAACTCGGCAAAGGATTGTCCTTGATTTTAATAAAATCTCTTGGGAACTGCAGAAGTGCGACATTTCATGTGCAGGGCTGCATGGTGAGAGGCTTCACGGCGGGCTGATGGTGCCCAGCTGTACAAAGGGGTACCTCTGTGATTGTGTGTGGGCTTTAAAGAAGCATGTGTCTGATCTGTTATACATATTAATAAAGTGATTTGGTCATTGACACGTTTTCTCTCCGGTGCTTTTTATTTGAGGCCCTGACCTCCATCTCCTGGATGGCGGAGAACCTGGGCACTGCCTGTTGGTGTTTAGCGTGCAGCATTTCTGTCCTCTTGCACTTAATGGGAAAGAGGGGTGTGTGTCGGTGAGCTGGTGAATCGATCAGCCAGCACTAGCCGATCAGCAGCCAGGCGTGAGAGTCAGACGTGTCGCGAGGAATCGGCACGTGGCCCAGCTGAAGCTCTGAAGCTCCCCGGACCATCTTGTGTTGTGGGCTGTCAGCTGGGTGGTCTCCGGGCCCTCCAATCAATTGCGTAAGAGTTTTTATCCTGATGCCAGCACCCAAATCCATAGCGTGTCTGTATTTTAATAAGTGTGGTGTGTCACCACCCCGCACAACAGCAGCATCTTGTGGCAATCCCGGCGTTCTCAAATTCCCTGCTCCTCAGCCATTTTAAGGGTGTTTTATATTCACCAAATTAAAAGGGCAGCTTAATTCATCAATATTAGTCATGCTATTCAGCTAAAACAACCAGTCATTAAATATCCCCATTGGGAAGTGCTGTGACAACCATCGATCTCTGTCGCCATGACATTATCAGGAATAGCATCACTGTCTGCAGATCTTGCATCATGATGTTTACTTGAATATGTTTATTTGCGTCTGGTTACATCACCTGTTATGTTATTTAACGTGAACATGTTTGCCTTTGTATTAGTATCAATTTTGCAGCTGGCACTCTGTGTATGAGGCATTTTTAAGGCTTTTGAAGAAATTTGTTTTTGTTTTTTTGAAGATGCATATTTGCTTTCATACAGTGTGTGCTTTTTAGATAAACGGAATCCTTTGTCTTGGATGAATTGCCATTATAGTTTTTAAATGTTAATGTGCAACCCACAGAGGAATTGTAACAAATGTTGGAAGCACACGGAAAATTCAGTTTTTTATGTTTGCTAACAATAAGCTTGTTTATCAACATTTCAAAAAATTTGTGCACTTCAGATGTAAAACATTCCCTGTTACTCGTTGATTCTTATTGTTCTGCATTCAGTTTATTGTTGGTTGAATCATAAAGAGGAAAGCAGACTTCTCTATACATTGCACTTTTATTATTTTTATTTTAATTTGAGGTTTAGTTCTCTCTGCGTTTTGTATTTGTTTGTAGTGAATGGCATTGTTTCCAATATGTTCTGGAGAAGTTGGAGTGAGCAATGTAATCTAATAGCCTCGCTTAACAATTTAACATGAGAACATCAGAAAAAGGAGAGAAACAATGCAGAGCCAAATTGCAACATTTATCATCTTTGCCGAGCTTTCAGAGTTACACTGCTAGCTGCAGCAAAGAACTGGAATTGACAATTTTGATAAATTAGTGATAATGAACCTCTTAAAGCATTAGCGCTCAACACAATCTTAAAACATTATCATCTACATAGGTTAACAAAGATCACCTGCTAAAATATTGTGCATTAATGCTAAAGATTTGCTAAAGTGTTAGCAGTGTACATAACTTAGCACCAAACCCCTCCTAAAGCATTAAAAATGTTACCACAAACCCCTTAATTCTAAAGTGTTAGGAACCCCTTTACACAAACACCAACCTCCTGCTAAAACATTAACAATGTATGTGCACATATGCTAAGACCTCGCCCCTAATAAAGTATTAGCAATGTTTTTACATTAACACCAACCCCCTGCTAAAGCGCTAGCATTAACATTAACACCATCTGCTAAAACGCTGGCAGTCCTATGCATTAGCATGAAGGGTGTAGCATACTACAGTATAGTCACGAATCTTCATTTTGGTGATGGATATGAGATAGGATGGACGTGGATATCTGGGAGGAAAGGCAAGTTCTGTTCCTCCTGAGCATATGTAACCTTTGAAAGCCAGGGTTTCAAGCCTTGTTGAGACAATACTGGTACTAAGCGAGTAAGATATGGTAACATCCAGCAAGTAAAGTATAATAGGCCTCATTCATCAACCGTTCTTACGAACACTTTTGTTCTTAAACCCCATGTACGCACTTTTTTTACGAAGATTCTGACATTCACCGATGTTTTCTTAATTTGCACACTCAAGACCATTCGTACGCACATTTGAGTAATGGATGTTTGTTCAAAATAATCGGTTATAGCAGTTTTGTTAATTCTACAGTTCATAAAATTATAGTATTTGAAGTAAAATATTATTTTTATATTTAAAAAATTATTTTCATGGTAGCAACGGCAATCATGCGGATTAGAAATAGGTCTGTTTCTGCGCATTGGTCTTGCTATCAAAATGGCATTTCTGTTACGTCTTGAAGAGCTTGCCAATCGTGTTCTGAGAAGGGAACGCATGTTCGAAGATCATTTAGATTTATTTGGCACACAGCGCTCACAGAGAAGGTGAAATCTTTCCATGTATCAGCTTTTTGAGGGCTTTATTATATCCACTGGTTACGCTACAAAATAACATGTGTATTTTCATTTACCTCCTGCAGTCAAATCTAGTTAACGGACTTCAAGGGACCTGGCAAAACCGTCCGTTATATATATATATATCCAGAGTTTCTGTATGCCCAGAACACAACTACAGGACATAATTAACTCATGCCATACCCCAGCAGACACACTTGTGGTATAGATTATTATATTGTACATGTAATAATCCAATTTTACCTGAGCAGACGCGTAACTATTAATAATCCCGACTACGTATTTGCGCTGGATATCACCTGCACGCCAGGCGCCTTATAGGCGGAGCCTGCATGCCAGTTACAGCCAAACAAAACTACAGCCAAAAGCGGCCCTGGGGACCAAATTGTTGCTTATAAGTGAAATTCCGTTATATGCGAATCCTCTATATTTGATGCTTTTTCTGCATGTTCTTAAAGGCGCACGGCCGGGACCAGCGGACCTCGTCCGTTATAGACGATATTCCATTATATGCGAGTCCTCTATAATGGGATTTTACTCTATTAATACATTTACTATAGCATTACTGAAGTTTCTTTTCCTTTTAGTGCCAAGCGGCTCACAGCCTGCGCGTCTCTTTGACATTCCTTGCACACGGCCCTACAGTCTCATGCCCTTTTATGGGAAATTGCAGGGCGTTTCCCTATGCTAATTAGGACAAACTGGCACGCGCTTTCAGTTACGAAGACGTGGGATTCACCATTCTTAAGTACAAAGGTGTGAACAATTCTGCTACTTAAGAACACGTCATGAAATAAATTTCGTAACAAATTATAGAGAATTCTTAAGAAAATATTGGTGAATGAGGCCCAATATTCTTACAGGTATGGCGCATGTTTAAAAATGTGCTTCTTTGGTTCCTGTCAGAATGTTTAGATTTTGAACACGTTTGTTGGCCTTGACTAAGAAAACTAATATGAATGTATTTATATTTTTAATCGATAAACAAAGTCAGCCAAGACAACGATACATTTCGAAGGCTGAATCTCAGGTTTCGTTAAAGCTATTAGCATTTTTTTCTGGAGAATCAAATACGCAGGCAGGTCTGACACCCTCAGTAACTTACCGTCGGCCAAGGCTGCAGTGGAAAGAACCTGATAAATCTTCATAAGCTTCTGCCCTGAATTCTGTGTGTGAGTTTGTGATATTATCCTGTACTCCGAGTGCCCGGAACATTTTGTACAGTTTGTATTTTTATCAGTCCATTCCACTCAATCTAAACAATATAATCTGCTTTATTTATGAACCCATTTCTGCATGTACTTAACTGTTATGTTGTCACAAATCACCTCTCATTTCTTGCAAATCACCAGCCATCATTCAAGCATGGGCCCTCACCTTCCATGCTTAAATTACATTCTGACCACAACAAGCAAAAATGTTCTCATCCCACCAGAGCGGATGTATTTATCTTATTTATATTACCAGAACAGACAGTGTATCCTTGCCAGGCAGTGGTTTGTTGTGCATCCTGATTTTGTTTGACATGGTGACTCAAGAAATTTAATATTAGACCAGAAGAGTAGTGGTACTGGTTCATGAAATGGGTCCAGACCATCATTTATTGATCTAGAATGTTTTAGTAAGATGATGAGAGAGGAAAACTGCATGGACTCTTTATCCTCATCTGAAAGTTATTTATGCCTTCCACATAAGTATGTATGTACCTCTCTGCATGCATGCCCCGTGATCAAAGTTGGGTAATTCAGGTCCAGAGAGTAAAAGTCCAGACCGGGATTTTGATTCAACCAGCCACTTAAGTACTCTGTTACTGTGACTCTTTATGTTTAACTGGTTGGCTGAAAGAAAATCCTGGTCTGGACATTTACTCTCTAGACCTGAATTGCCCAACTCTGCCTGTGATAGACTTGCATCCTATCTAGGATTCCCCTGTCTTGTGATTCATGAAACAGGCTCCAGGTTCACTATGATCGGAATAAACAGTTGAATGGAAGGACAAACAGCAAAATCAATTCTTATTACTGTCCTCCTTAAGAAAGCATGTTTCCTGTTCATGCCCAAGCCGTTTCCTACATATCCTCTCTCACTGTATCGAGAACATTAATTTCCCCACCAGATGGTAGTAATAGTCCATGCAAGTAATAATTCTCTGCTCCTTTTTAAAATGATGATCTGCATATCTAAATTGAAACAGATTGCTGGGCCATAAATGTGGCTTCTAAAATACATTTATACATATTTTTAATAGCTACGGTAATCTGAGGTGTACTTCACAGTAAGTTTATATGAGCTCAAGAGTGCAAAATTTCGGAAAATATAGGCTTAGATGACTTTTCTCATT
This sequence comes from Mormyrus lacerda, assembly GCA_015163995.2. NCBI lineage: Eukaryota > Metazoa > Chordata > Actinopteri > Osteoglossiformes > Mormyridae > Mormyrus > Mormyrus lacerda. The sequence continues at coordinate 24,641,607 of JAABNX020000106.1, read as the reverse complement.
CGCAAATGTTTACACAGCCGAAGCTTAGCAAGCAGAATACCCAGGGCTTAAGCTACATGCAAACAAGCTCTGTTTATCGCATAAATATGACATTTTCCACAGTTATCAAGCCGTCTCTTGGTCCCAGAGACACTGTCACTGAGTGGGAAGTTTATGCTAATTTATTGATTATCACGGGCCCTCTGCATAATAATTGTGCTTCCCCTATTGTAACGGATATTATTATTATCGCTCTCGTCCATCAGCGTGGAAGGCTACACGTATCGATATCCGGCACAGACGCCCATAAAGAGAAATGAGCCGCTCGATAGCACGTGACCTAATTTAGCGGATCTGCATATTCCCCAGAGTGCCTCGCGCAGCTACCTGTGCACTTTGACCCGAGCGGTGTCCCGCCTTGTGCTCCCTGTCCTTTTAATGAGGTTGCGGTAGGTTTCCCATGACGACATCGCTGCTCGAATGACTGTCCCTATGACCCCAGCCTGCCAGCAGCTGCCTGTGCATTATAAGCGATGCTAAATGACATTCGGTATCATAGCGGTCTCCGCATCTCTTTATGGAAACTAATGAAATACAGATTCTTCTACAGTACCCGCACCTAATACTCCCTATAGACGAAAGTCCTTAATTTTCAAATTGCACTGGGGGAGAGAATAAAGATATTGTGATTATAAATTATAACCGGGCATTGTGCTGTACTGGTCGGCTCTGTGAGTAACACTGTTGCTTCGTGCCTCCAGGGCTCAAGGTTAAATCCTGCCTTTCTGTGTGGGCGTGGAGTCTGTGTTTTCTCCCCGTGTCTCAAAGCGATTCCTCTGGCTACTCAGATTTGCTCCTGCATTGCGATGACATGCAGTTAAGTTAATTGTCATCTGTGAATCATCTGCTGTGTGTGTTCTGTGACTGCCTTCCCATCCAGAGCTGTTCCCTGTACTGCCTGGGACAAACTGCAAGCTCCTCTGTGTACCTGATCAGGAGAAGATGGATGGATGGCATATGCTGTGAATTTCTACCTTTGAGATGAGGGGGTGGCTCTGGTTGATGTGCAGGGAACCTGTCAAATAAGCATGAAAGCAAAATAATTTCAAAGATTTTTTCAGTTAATTGGTTCACCCAGGTAAAGCAAGGAGCAAATCTGCATGCCTTTAGACCAAAAAAGGGTAGCATTTTTATTTAACGGTTTGAGGCTGCTGATTGTCATGGGTATAATAAGCTTGTTTTTTTTTACTTCTTGCTCTTCTCAAATGCAAGCAAACACCAGACTGGTACAAATCCCAAATGGTTAAATATGTGGTAATGCAGTCCAACACTCTCAGAAAAAAGGGGGGAAATTTGTACCTTTGCTTGACACTGGGACTGTACCTTCAAGGGTCTGCCATTTGTACCATTAACAGTAGGTAATTGTACCTTTAAAGGTACAGAAATTGACTGAAATCTGTACCATTGATGGTACATTAATGTTGCTGTACCTTTGGGATGTTTTTCAGAGTCAATTTATGTGCCATAAAAGGTACAATTATAGAGGTACAGCCCCAGTGACAAGCAAAGGTACAAATTTGACCTTTTTTTCTGACAGTGAAGGTTGGGCTGCTGTTTCTTGTGATGTGGTTATTTATGGTCACATGACTCTTAAAGGTATATGGATACACTGAGAGTTATGGGTCAGTTAAATCTCCTGGCTTTAGTTCTTCTGGGTTTGATGTTTTCTTGTTTCCAGTCTCATTAGCAGAGATTGCACCTGTAACTTATAGAGCATTGCCTATCCCAGTGATACATATCTTACAGGCGCTATAAGCTCAGTTAGACCAGGCTTGACAATGCTCTATATGGAAAGGGTCCAGAGTGCACGGTGGAGTGGCCCTGTAAACCCTGGACATGAGCGTGCACTGATGAAGGTGTGCATTCTCATGTCTGCACCTTTGCACGGGTCCTTGATGTCTAATTATCTGTGTTTTTTTTTTCTAGGCAGCCAGGCCTGGGTGCTGTTGCTTAGTGCTTTCGCTTGATTAGCTTCAGAAGATGCTTTGCAAATATGGTCCAGGACAGCCTGATCTTGACGTCTCTTAGCAGTAAAACAAGACCAGGTAACAAAGGCCCTGGGAAGTCCCCCAGTCTCTTGCACTTCTTCTGCCCCATCATCAGGGGAGCCGAGATCTATTTCATAACACAGCCGTCCTACACTTGTCCACTGTAATAACCAATGTGTCTTAAACTCTACTCTACTAGGTGGTCAGAGCCCAGCTTAGAGTCGCCTGCCTCGTGCTTTTCTCTAACTGTCATCTTATCCCACCTTCCCTTATTACACAGTACGCTGGCAGCGTTAGCAGTGCCTAGGAAAAGTAAAGGTGAGCATGATTTGCAGGAGAGATCAATGTACCATATGCCTGTGAAATACTAGCTTGTGGGTGGTTCACCTCTGTGTAGGGGGTGAATCTGAGGCAACCGGGAGACAGAAGTGGAGCCCTCATCCAATTGTAGTGCGAGGGGATGAGAGGGGATCTGCAGAGAGCGGATTGGCTGTGAGTCTATGATGGACCAGAGCCTCTGGGTCCTAGAGACCTATCGCTCATCATCATATCCAAACTCATCCTTCGCTTCCCCCAACTTATTCAGGAGTTTGTTTGAAGTAGAAGTTGTAACCAGTAACATATAGAAAAGCCATAGTTGTTGCCCTAAAAAAATGTAGTAATTAGCAAGTGGCAAATTGAATTTATCGCAGATATAGCAATATATGAGTCATTTGTGCAGATATCACAGCAACCCTTTGGGAAATGACCTGTGGTTAATTTAGTTTTTCTTGGCGTCGGCAATACGAATGCTTTGTTTCTGTTGACATGATGCAGACATCACTTTCGCCCCAATGACTCCTTCATGTCACTCTGTCATGATAACAGTAAATGTAGCAGGAACTGTATTATTATTATTATGTGTGAAGCCATGATATCTCAGGGAAGTCAATGATATTTGGAAGAACAATCAGTTTGACGCGCTTCTGTTCTGTGTTAGTTTATGAAGTTGCACCATTACCGGGCAAACTATGTGGCACAGCATGTCTTTGCACGTGGCAGTTCACAAATAGAAACAATATGGAAAAGCATAAGCGGCAGACTCAGTTATGTAACTCTCATGGATATAATCTCCTACTCTATTCTGAAAGCACGTAGACAACTACAGTTTGGCCGCTGAAAGCTTTAGATGTTGACTATCCAACATTGATTCACATAAAGCTTGGCATAGGAGGTCTGGAACCATCTATTTATCATGCTGACCCATTACGCTGATGGGCTCACAAGGTCATTGGGTCTTTTTACCATATACACAACTGAACGTGAAAACTAAGCACGCCTGAAGTGCAGCTGGGCCAAAATAAGTAATGTGGAAAAAATAGGAATTGATACTGATGGACTCAAAATCAATTTTTATTTCATGTTAGTCCTGTAACTAGCTTGCAGAAGCAATGAAGGGAGGCAGAATCCATACATCGCTGGGCATCTACTTTTCGATTGAATGTCCTACCATTTTAGGATTTATTAGAATCGTGAAAATTAAAGTCCTTGACACGCTTCAAGGCATCGTGCAAAAGTCCCAGTCACAGATAAACATACTCGTTACAAGGCACATGGTGTATGGTTTTATATTCTGCAGAATATATTATTAATAATTTGAAATAAATTTCCATTTATAGCTGCCATCATATTAATTCATCTAATTATTGTTTTCGTCTGTTTAACCCAAACCGGGCTGTGTTAGTGTGTCTAGGGCATTTTCGGCGTTTGTCTTCGTAGGTGGATGATTATGCGGCTTGTTTTACCACTCTGCAGGCATGTTCGTGAAAGTTTGAGACCCAGTGAGGAATTTTATCCTTCAGATGGTGCTTCTGAGCCGGATTGATTGGCAGCTATGCCACCCCCAGCCCGCCTTCCCTGCCTCGCAGGAGCGTCAGCTGAGGGGACCCAAAGTGTCTCGCTGCCATCTGAGAAGCCGCCTGTCACGCCTGTATGATAAACAAAATGAAATTCTCTTTTGAAATGAGATGCCAGGTGTAGGGGGGAGGGGGGGTGGGCGCGGTTTTGGGGCGCCTGGTGAACACTGACCTGTTCACGCGACTTGGCAACGCAGCCGGGCACGCGAGCGCGTACAGCACGGCTTCTTTCCCCGAGCGAAGTTTCTCAATGTCATCGAATGGGGCTCGTCACTTCATAACCTCCCCGCGTCCCAGTTTGAGCCGTCCTCAATTGTGCCGGTGGTCCCTCCGAGGGACTGGGTCTCTGAGTCTGAGTCCCTATTAATAGACATATACTTGTCTGCACTACTTTGTAAGTCTTTTGTGGGACCTCCATATACTTTTAAGAAATTAGATTAGGAGTCAGATTGGAAGCTGACGGCAGCTCGCCTCTGTCTTGAGTGTAGGGTGATGACCCCATGAAAAGCAAGGGGGGCAGGGTAGGTGAGGAGTTGATGGGTTCAGTTTTGCATTAAATACCTTTGTATTGGGCAGGTTCCTCTTTTACGTCACTTTTATGCACAGAATGGAATCTGGGGTCACACTTGCCTCCCCCATTCTCATCATGGCATCCTCTTGACTTTGAGGTGTTGTTACCCAATGCTAGTGACCAGACATTCTCCTGTACCACTGGCCAAACAGCGCCTGTCATCCCATTGACACCAATTGACATTTACCATTAGAGTCCCTCGATCATTCACCAACTGCCCGCACTTTGAATAAATGTCAAAAAATGTCAGATGCCCATGGCTGCCCCACTTATTTTCGGGGAAAAAGAGTTTGTCTGTTTTGGCATGTCTGATGTCGGAGGCCGGGCATGGGCCAATCACAGCTGACCGGTCGCGTGCTGCGGCCTCCATGATAATATCGAAGTATGGGACAGGACTTGGGTGTTAATGAGCTCGCTAAATTTGGACGGAATGGCTTATTACTTTCAGATATTAGGCACAGTCTGAAGTTACCCTGAAACAAAACACATCTCCTTCCAGCAGAGGAGATTAGCTTTTGCTAAGACTAAACATCACACTGAAATGAAATGAAAATTTCTCGATTGACACCAGCAAGATCTTCCTGGCGTAATATAATCAGTCTAATTAGTTTTGAAAAAAATAATGTGTGCCTAAAACGTGTCCCTGCCATGAAACGCAAACTTTGAGGGGCACGAGGAGGAATGCAGAAGGGAGGTGTGGAAGCACACTCTCTCATAGACGCGTCAAACGTCACAGCGAAAAACAAACCGCCACACCACTGAACTTATAAGGGCAGCTTAAAGTCTGATCTGTGTATTCTTGAGTTTAGACTTAACTCTGGTCACACTACACCTCTGGCATCTAGAATACAGGGCACGATTGCAGCAAAAACATACATTCTAGAATGCATTTTAAATATGCATGCACATATATACAAATATATTATATACAGACTCATGTGTCTGTTACAGGATGGTGCTCGAAATGTTTAGAAGGGAGTATATTTGAAATATGCATCGCCTTCAGACATTGTGACAGTAGGGTAAACAGAACACAAAAAGGAGAGGTGGCATTGTTTCCAGGTAGTACTGGGAATTTTTACATTTCAATGAGGGACGTGTTTGATACTGGCTCCCGGCTCCCAATGGGCCCTATTTGACTCACAGAAACAGCATCAAGGGTCTGATGCTGCTCTTTCAGATTGATGGTGGTACCAGTAAACAAGCAGTCGATCGCCATCTATTTCCTTACAGTGTCCTAGTAGGGTGGGTGGGGGGGGGTTGAGGATGGAGGGCAGAACCCTCTTCTGTTACACCCCCCCCCCCCCAAGGGTTCACAAGCAATCCAATCACCAAGGTCTGGACCAGAAGAGATAGATCTGTGGCTCGAGGGGCTGGTACGCAGCAATTCCCGTGGCAGATCTGCCCGTTTCTGCAGTCCCAGTTTCCTGTCCTCCCCCCATGAGCTGCATTAAGCTGCCAGCTACCCACAGGTCTTACACAATACTCCCATCACTCATAAAGTGAAGAGAAAGTTAGCGTTTAACAGCAGCAGGACCGTGTAATGAGGCATAAATAAGGCCTGGTTACTTCCTGTTCACCCCTGACTGAGATGCTTGTCTTTGAATGTGCTTGATAGAGAGAGATGTTTACCATATGCTGTTCTCTCATCACGTTGCCATCGAGAGCACACAGGCCATGACACACACATTAAAGAAGGACCCTCCCACAGGCAGGGGAGGTCATTTAATAGTGTCATAATCTGGAACCCCAGTGGTTTTGAGTTGAGGATGAATGGCAAATGGGAATCCTACCAGCAAGCAGTCAGGATCCCACATAAGCCGGCGACGTTTCCAAAAGCTAACGAGAGACTAGACCTTCAGCAGCAAGTTCCTCATGGAGTTCCAGCATGCTGAGCATCCGGTGAACTGGGGCATTAGCTCTGTGGTTTGCATTATGGGCTTATGTGCCCGTGTCTAAAAGGTAAGCGGTCCAAGTCCTCCGGCTGGAAGAGAACCCAAGTCACCGCTGGGCCCTTAAGCAAGGTCCTCAAGGCCGAAAACGGCTCTGGGGTGCTAAAGAAATAGCTGACCCTGTGCTCTGACCAGGGCTTAAAAACGAAAAAAAAAATCCATTCGGTTCATTCCGAGCAGAATCGATATTATAACGTTTCTGTTTTTGCGTTCCTCATTAAACA
>JAABNX020000106.1:24555074-24574212 GCA_015163995.2 Mormyrus lacerda | reverse complement strand
GGGGGCGAGCGTGTGGGAGGGAGAGGCGGGGGTCACGTCTCGGTCTCTGGGGAGTTTGCATCAGGCTCCCTGCTAATGAAATGCCATACCATGTTACACAGAGAGATGACTTATTTAAGAGGCCGGTTAAACATTCATGAGGCTTCGTATGCGGAGAGATCATCAGACGGGGCCCTGTCTCATCGGGCTGGGCACGCTGCTGTGGGCATCACGCATATGAGGGTGGTGTGTCTGGTGTGTCTCGTGCATGGCTGATTCATCAAGCATCTGTCCGCATGATATTTGTACATTCGGGCCCAACGTGAGAAAAAGGACACCGTTCATATAAATCCCAATCATGCCTGATTTATCAAACTGATAACTCGCGATCCCATGATGATCTATAGAAACAACCAAGGCTGATATTTTGCTTTTATTAAAGCATGGAAATCCCACTCCTGACCACTTAGATTACGGCCAGTGGGGAGTATTATTTACATAAGTAATATCTACTTACGTGGCATTTCTGTTCCTTTTAGGCTTGTCATGCTACTCCTCACAGTTTGAACTATAGCACTGAGAAACAGGACTAGAACACTTTTATTGTCAGGTATCTGTTTGACACGTATTTGATATGTATTGCTGCCATTGATTATAATTCTGCTGAAGATGGCTGCCTTTCGTCAGCTAACGTAGCCTGTGTCCATTTTCCAGAACGTCCTGCTGCATACTTTACCCATCAGCGATTTTATTTCATCTCTTTAAACCCCAAAAGCCTACTGTGCAGTATCCAAATGAGATCTGGACCCCTGCCGGGGGGGGGGGGTTAATTGTATGAATTATGAGGATTTCTAAGGAATGTCAAACTTCAGAAAGGGATAAAGGGTCTCGTGGACATGGGGCCATGGCACATGGCCGCATTCCTGCGTGTGTCTGCTAGGAGGGCAGTAACCGGAATGTGGAATCCAGCCTCCAGTGTCTGAGACAGTAAGTTACGCCGTGCCCCGGCTCTGCGTGGGGGGGGCGGGAGTCTGCTCCAGTGCCGGAGCTCTCTGCGGACACCCCCAGACTAAGCCGGCCTCCGCCGGGGGTGAAGCCTCGCCCGTCTCCGAGGAGCCCCCCTCCGCGCGCGGTCATTTATTTTCAGTCTAAGAGAGCTTTGCTTCTCTCGCGCTCGGGGGAATATTTTCATACTTCTGGAACATATTGGTAGGCTCAGCGACTTCAATTAATCAGAAATTTAATTAGAAGTTAAAGGAAATGATGTCAAATTAGAGGAAGCTCCAATCTGCTTTTTTTTCCTTAATTGTTAATGGTCGCAAATTGGGCTGTGGATGATGAGCATTTTAATTGAACTTGCGATAGGAGTCGCTCAGCACAGAGGCTGAGACTCCTCCCTCACAGAAGCAGCGCTTAGGCGTGGTGTCTGCCTGGCGTTTATACCGGTGGCCCCCATGCCGGGTGAGAGCCGTGCTGCGTCACCGTTTTCTCTTAATGAAGCCGTCAGCGTCTGGTGCCAGGGCCTCACTCAGATGGTGACCTTGGCGGATGACACAGCCAGATCGCCACGCCTCCGACGCGGCGGGGAGACGCGCCAAGCGGCTTGGCCGAGGATATCACCGCCCCGGCTTTCCGTAAGGCGAATACGAAAATACTACAGAAAGGGAGATGGCTAAAAATATATTTATATATTTTACATATAATATATGTGTGTGTGTGTGTGTGTGTGTATATATATAATACATAAAACACACGTGATATATGTATAACCTGCAGGGAATTCAGACTCCCAGTTTCTGCTGGAGGGGGCGTGGGGGGGCAATTAACTGTGCAGGGGTGGACTGAAGTGGGTGACAACAGGGGCGGCTTATTATCTAGCAATGAGGTTAGGACGCTGGGGGGTGCGACTGCTTCCTGACATTTCAGATCATTTCCTCTTCTCGGGGAATTCGAGATACAACTTATTGAGGATCCGTCAGATTTCCCAGGGGTCCGTGTGCCGCTCCTCTGTCAGACACAAACAGCAGAACGCTTTAAAGCCTTGCACTTATCTCTTTATTGAAAGAAAACAAAAAAAAGGGCGATTTGAGAGAAATGCCGGACAAGGTGTAATGCAGGAAAAAAAAACAGCCATACACAAAATGCCGTCCATCCACCTTTGGTGCCGGGGAGTTGCAGGTTCTGAAATATGTCACAAACATTTTAAAAAGTGAATCCGGATGAGTCTGAAAGTGTAGCAGAGTCACACTGCCTCCCGAGGTCCCGTGGGCAGCAGGATGTGAGGCACGAGGACGAAGACGGCCGGACCGGGAGCGCCGTTTGTGCAGATAATGCTCAACCGAGGGCTTGGCTTCAGGCAGGAAGTGTTTGTGAGCGTCCCTGCTGGGGGGTTGGATGACTGGGGGGTGTGCTCCTGTTTGCTCCCAGCTGTCAGCGCCGTCAAACCCTAGATCTGTGCCTCTCATAATTGTGACGGGGGGGGTTCTCCACTCCCTGGAAATCCCAGAGGAAGCAATGCTAATTGGACCCCAGGCGCCCGCGACTCGAGTCCCGTCACCAGGGTGTATCCACGGCAACGGCCGCCGCAGTGAAAACTCAAGGATAACATGGGGAGGCGCCCAGCACGCACGTGCAGGAGATGGAGGTGAACACAGATACAGGCAGAGTTTCACTTTTATGACCTGAATGTGTTTGGCTGTATGTGTTTGTTGTTTGCTGTCGATCCAGTGTGACTGTTCCCTGAGGTTATACAAGCCAGGGGTCGGCCTAACTGGGAGACTCTGGCCATCTTCTGAAAAACACAATTAAGGTTTAATCCCTGATGTGTTTATCCATGAATTCCCTGGTCAGCACACTGCCTCTGTAAAGCACAAAGTGGTATTTTTACCAAACAGATTAAGGACTGAGGATGGCTGCAGTCCTGACTGGGCAGCTTATGTTACTTACACAAAAATGTTCTGAGGGCAGAAGGAAAATGATTGGATCAGAGAGATAACCAATCAGATTGTAGAGGAGGTGGGAGATATCTTGGTCCCACCTCCAATAGTTGATTGGACCCCCCTCCTCTACAATCTGATTGGTTATATCTCTGGACCAATCATTTTTCCTTCTGCCCACAGTGACAGACAAATTACTGATTTTTTGGTCACCTGTGTACAGACTATCCTGGGCTGAAACCAAAGTATCGAGTCGTAGGGGATCCCAGTTTTTTTGTTGTTGTTATAGCAGTATTTTATACTGTAGATAGAGCCCCAACAATAACTTTATTGCCCCTCATAAATACCAGGACTGCCTTCTGACTGAGTCTTGTGCTTTATCCTTCCTACTAATTTGAAGCACCATCTCTGATTACAAGTCCCAATTCCTGTGCTGTAGCTACGGCAAGGTGATTGGCATAGTGATTGACAATCAGGCACTCAGCAAGGGGCTCCAGATGTTTGCAGATGTTGCTCATAGATGATGCTGTTTCTCACCTAAGAGCTTGATGCCAGTAATTCGAGGTTCCAGCCCCCAGCTGAAGTTAGCCACTACTGCTTTTGCCTCTTCATTTATCTCATATCGATCTCTGGTCCTGATCCTGATGAGGTGTCTGGTCTTTGTCCTTGTGCCTTCGGAAATCGGTGCTGCGAGGAAACCGACCCGGAATTTTCCCCATTTACGTTACATTGCACTTTAGTCCTCGACGATGGATGTCTGAGTGCCTAAGGGCCCTGCTATTTTCTGTGGACGTACCCTGACATAAATAAACTGTACACTGCTGCCATTCGCAAGTGCTTGCAAATAGTAACAGTTCTGCCACCTCTGGGCATTTAACAAGAACAAACGCTCCCGGAGGTTCACGCAAACAGCAATTAATGTTGTTTCATTATTAAATCTAAATAGCGGAGTGGCAGGTAGGTGTTAGTCCCCCTGGGGAGGGTAAGGTCAGCGGGATTTTGGCAGGTGTAAGGCAGGTGTTAGTGGTCAGTGTGCACTTTTCTTTTTATTGGGGCTGGCAGCATAGATTCTGGAATGTTCTATATTCATGTGAATCATGCACAAGATGAGCTAAAGGAATTTTGTTATTCATTAGTCCATGTGTGGGTGGCGCGGAGGCCTCACCCCTCCAGGGTCAGGGGTTTGCTCTGCAGGCCATACGGGTGAACTCCTGAGTGTTTGTGGGTGTGAGAGCTGTGTGTCAGGCCAGCTCACCACGGGCCTGTACTAGGTGAGCCGTGTGGAAGACGCATGGAGTAAAGCCATAACTGACAAGGACTGTTTCATTTGTAGCAGGTTACGTCAGCTGACATACCTGCCATTTTACCTGGGGTCTTCTCACTGCACACGACCCAAACCTACCCCCTGATACTTCAATCCACACCTGGCCAGAGCCATATACCCAACCCAATCATGGGGGGGGTTACAGCTTGGGCAGCCTGAGCCCTGAGCCGCAGTCCTTAGGGGGGGTCGAGCTCTGCCCCCCATCTTGTAAAGGCAGTCCGTGGCCATTGATTTACCTTGGGCAGCTGTGATTTTTGAGGCTTCTTCCATTACCATTGTGTATGTTATTTTCTTGTTGTTTTGGCTTAATCTGGACAGTCCATGGGGGGGTTTTGTCTCCCCCTCCCGCACCCCCCCCCCCCTGTCTTCTTCTCTGTCTCCCTCCCGACCACAGCGACTCGTAAATGCACCACACACAGGTAAAGTTTTAATTGCCTATTAAAGCGGTGGGGCAATGGCCTAACAGCATGCATCTGCACAGAGCTGCTTCAGTAGCTCCTTGAGAAGCTGATATACAGTAAGCGCTGTGAGAGGCCTCCCTAAGCTCCACACCGTTCACAATCATCCCCGAATTCCATACAGCCGCCGGCTTAAAATCGCCGTGACGTCACCCCCGTCTGCCGGCTTTCGGGGGAGTCTGGAGTGTGTCGCTTTCGATTTGGGAGGGTCTTGCTGATTGGCTGCCGATGTTCCCCTCTTCCTTTCATGACATCACACTGGTATGAATCATGGAGCGACTCAATGACAAGCAGTATAGAAGGACCGCTTCTCTGAAAGGAGTTTGCTTCATGCCTTTGTAATAAACAGCTGCTAAATTATAAATCTAGCAAATTCCGAGTGTCATGTTTTATGCTGCTTTCGGTTAGAGACGTTGATAGGGTTTTAGGTTCACTGTGAACTGCCCAGTCTGTACGGTGTTATGGCTAAATTTACTAGCATTCTGTGTTTATTTTTGGCGTGTCTTCTCTCTCTTATATGAAAATATTTGTGTACAAAATCTCGGGTCCCTGTGCAATGACAAAGCCGTTCCTGGGTAACATGGCACCAGGTCAGTCTGACATCAGCAGATCTCCTTAGATACCATAATAAGCTCAGATTATCCCCTGCTGTGGAAAGAGTGTGTCGCTTTTGTCCTCGCTCTGTCATTTTACTTATGCCCCAGCCACCAACCCCCCCCCTCCGCCCCCACCTCCCAGCACACAAGGCGATTTCACATTAATGGAGGGCGGGATGTAAATAAGATATGAATAACTTCTCTGGTCAAAGGCACAGACTTTTCCACAGAAAGTACCCTTGAGCGGGGTACTTAACCTAAATTGCCCTTGTGAAAAATTCCGCCGTATAAATGGGTAGTTGGGGGCAGAGTGACCCGTGTAGATAAAGCATCAGCTACAGAGCTAAACGTAAATGCTAATCGGAGCTTGCGGCTGGCAGAGAGCCGTGCTCAGCACCTGCAGCCCCCCCTACCGACGAGGATGGGTTTTAGCAGGTACACGAGTAGAATGCTCAACTTCTACAACGTTATCTACAGCCACTATTGGGGCGATGATAGGTGTGGGGAGATGAAGGCGATCAGTCCTGTGGCACGACCTCACGCCAGACCTCCTCGTGGTTCATCCAGCAACCCGGATCGCGAGCTGCATCTCGGTATTACCGCGCATCTATAGAGCACCTACGCCCCTCGGCCCCTCCCCGAGTATTAGACCTGGCTGTTTGTGGCGGATCTGGACTCCAGGCTTCCCTTCATAGGTTTTCTGCCGCATCATCCTCCAGGCGGCTGTGTCACCAGCCTGGGCCTCAAACCCCAAATCAATCCGAACGACCCCCCAAAACCTCCACATCATAACCTCAGAGAGAAAGAATTCAATATAAGGACCCTCGGACAGATTGGGTCCCCTGGATAAGTACCTGAATCTCACGATCCAAGCAACGCCTCACCTCTCTGGAATCGTGCATTTCCTCCTGCAGTAATGAGAGTTTGTCCTTCATATGCTGGCTGCAAGTCAAAGTGCATTGTGACCTGGATTAAGCGACGGATGCATGTTCTTCTTTTCACCGCCATCCAAATATAAAAGCACTTTAAAGTGAGAGCACAGCTCCGCCCCCCCTCCCCTCCGCATTCTCTGCGCAGTGTTGTTGTTTTGCTGGAAGTACATGATAATCTTCTGATTGCTGGTGGCAGCCTCTAGCTAGAATATTCTAAAAATGATGTGACCTCATCATAATAAGATCCCATCGTGCACGTTTAAGGCATAAAATGCTCACGGCACTCTGAAAAGCATTATGTCTTTGATGTAATGTTGAGAGTCCCAGTCATAGCAGATATTATAGACAGTGTTACATAGGTGTTATCTTTAGCTACATTGTGTCTATTTTAGTAAAAAATTAGTTAAACACAGAAGCCTTTTAAAGGAACTTTGTTTTGTTTTCTTTGGTTCTAGAACCAATTTTAAATGTGTTCAGCAGGATAGCCATGTTACAATCTTTTTACACATATGAAAAACAAATCTGAGGTATTTGTTTAGTCTCGAGGTCTAGAATTGAACCAGTGTTTTTCTGGACTGTGCTACACAGCTCTGGCGGCAGTAATGGACTCTGTCTCTTCTCTGACTCATCCCACTGTCGGACTCGGTCTCGTCTCTGACTCATCCCCCTGTCAGGCTCTGTCTCGTCTCTGACTCATCCCACTGTCGGACTCGGTCTCGTCTCTGACTCATACCACTGTCGGACTCGGTCTCGTCTCTGACTCATCCCCCTGTCGGACTCTGTCTCGTCTCTGACTCATCCCACTGTCGGACTCAGTCTTGTCTCTGACTCATCCCACTGTCGGACTCTGTCTTGTCTCTGACTAATCCCACTGTCGGACTCGGTCTCATCTCTGACTCATCCTCCTGTCGGACTCTTTCTTGTCTCGGACTCATCCTCCTGTCGTACTCTGTCTCATCTTGGACTCATACCCCTGTTGGACTCTGTCTCGTCTTGGGTTCGCCTCTCTGTCAGACTTGGTCTTCACTCGGATTCAGATTTGTTAAAGATAGTCTCAGACTTGAATAGAGTGAACCCAAAAAGATCTCTCTCCCTACGTATTACTGCAACGTACCAGGTACAACAGGGTGCAGTGAATGATGTGGCAATCCATCAGTACAGTTCAGGGGCCTGGAGTCTGTCCAAAGGCAGGACACGGACAAAGCCAGGGGGCTCTCTGGGTGGGATGCAGGTCCATCGCAGGGCACACACACGCATGCACAGCCATACACTATGGGCGAATCCAGAGATGCCAGTTAGCCTAAGGTGTGAGGCAGGGCAGTGATGCTCACTGGCACCCTGGCATTATACCTGATATGGCAAAGTTTTCACATATAAAACTGTGAAGGATACGGTCAGGAGAGGAGGTTCACTAGACCCAATAGCTGTCTATGTGACAGGCTGTTTAAAGTGGATATGAAAACTAAATTATGCTGTTAGAAGCTCAGTAATGGTTTGTAATAACACTGACGGGGGATTTTGGGTTTAATGAAACATTCATTCTTATTGCCTTGCAAGCTTGAAGTTAGCCTTATTAGGTTAGCATGCTTAACTTATCTTACAGAGGCTAGTTTAGCAACTAGATGAGGAATGTATAGTATATTGCATACCTTGCTCACTGTACTCCTTAAAGCGCCATACTCCACTGCATACAACACTCACTGTACTCCTTAAAGCGCCATACTCCACTGCATACAACACTCACTCTACTCCTTAAAGCGCCATACTCCACTGCATACAACACTAACTCTACTCCTTAAAGTGCCATACTCCACTGCATACAACACTCACTCTACTCCTTAAAGCCCCATACACTGTGTACATCCCTTTCTATGTTCCTTGAAAAGTTCTCTTGTCGTGCTGGGTGTGGCATCAATCTGTTCAGCCTGATTTCTCTCTCAGGCTTTCAAACCACTGAGCTCCGCGTGTGTGAAGGCCCCCGGGATTCCCCCGCGTGGAGCCGTCAGGATTCCCCGTGGCGGCTTCGCCGGGTGTCTTTCCGCTCCACGGCCTCTTCCAGATCCGGTGTCCGAGTAGACAGCTTCCCGTGATGTTCCCATCAATACGCCCATAGTCTTTCACATTCGGTAGCTTGTAACAGCTGGGATTTCCATCCGTATTCTGACGGCGGCGTGAAAAGCTCGCGTGTGCGCCCAGTTTCAGAGAGCACACCATCGTCACAACATCACCACACTGGGACCTCGATCGAAAGCCAACCCACACCTGTCTGTGAATTAGACAAAAATATCTAACGACAAGCTGCAACCAAACTGCCTAAAAGAGACGCGTGGGAATCGGCTGTCCATGCGATGTGGACTTCAGCACCATGATGGAGAATTGGAGTGAAAACCTCCTGACCCCTTCTTCCCCGCATCCTGCTGCTGCAGCCATAAAATATCCCCATCCCAGAAGATTTATCTTTTGCCATTGGAGTGTCCGAGTGGCCCCGCCTCTAGCCCCCGCCTGTTTAATGTGCGTCCAGCTCATTTGCTTTCATATTCCATGACATTTTGGCAGGTTTTAATTAACTTCTCGATTTCAAAAAGATTTCATAATTAGAATATCTCATCGTTCGCTCCCCCGCATGGATTAAACCATGAACAAAGCAGACGAAAGAAAAATCAAATAGGATTAAATAATAAAAGGTTACTGTATCACATAAGGATAATGGCCATGCTGCTCATTAGCTTAGAAACCGGTGCTCTGAGCTGGCAGATGGCGAGACGTTCTCTGCGTACCTGAGGTTTTAGTCAGGCCACCTGTAGGGGGCGCCTGCACTCCTACGCCTAGTGGAGGAGCCTCAGGAAGGTAGCCCAGTGCTCCAGCTGATGTCTCAAGGATGTGGAGTACTTGGCCAGACGGGATGGACAGGAAGCCCCATGGTGCCGGATTGTGATTCGGTAGTGACTAGGGACCGCACTCGGCAGATGGGTGGTGGTGGGGGGGGGGGGGACACTTTGTCATGTCCAGGTTGTACTCATCCTCCAGTGCCATTGGGGAGCTCTCCCACCCTCAAGATCGTCGGTGCCTTCAATTGCCCTCCACCTCAATCATCCCATTGCTGTACTTTGGTCGCCTCGGTATGTCGCATCATGCTTTTGGAACCTTGGCCCCCAGGCAGATGTAGGCCTGCATGGTCATTGTGTTCCCCGTCGCCCTGGATCTGTCCCCTCGCTGTGGATGCTCATACTGTTTCTCAGTGAGTCATGAACGCCCACACGTCTTCCTCTCTCAGCGTCTCCGTGTTTGTGGAACGCATGGCCGCACGCTAAGCCATCTGTAGAAGTGGCGTGCGAGCGAAGACACGCTGGCAGCGGTAATGCCTTCCAGATGGTTCCGTGAGGAGCATTGGCGAGGGCGAGCGTTCTCATCCAGCATCTCGTCACGGGGACATCCTGTGTGACGTTGCGCCTCTGACAGCGCTCCCACAAGGACGAGGGGGCTCAGAGGACTTCTGGGCCTCAGGCAAGGCCCTTAACTCCAGCAGCTCCAGGATACTGACTGACCTCTGACCCCAAGCTTTCCTCATCTGTCCTGTTTGGACCAAAGCATCTGCTAAATAAATAAATGCAAGCATATTAGACGGCGATAAGGCTGGTATTTGTTTTGCATAATCTATGTGGTGGAACCAGAGGCACCTTTTGATGAGTTTTTTTAACCAAGCATCTTCTGCACAAGGTCCAGGCAGCACCGGGGCTCATTTACAGCTGTTTCTGAACCCGGTCCTCGAGGACCCCCGGCGGTCCACGTTTTTCACTCTCTCCCATCTGGGGTCACTGAGAACCAGGTTGAAAAGCACTAATTTAGAGGATGTTCTCGGGGCAGGAGGGAGGCTCTGTGCCTCAGTGTTACACTGGAGCGCGATCACCGTCCAGCGTGTCGAGGTTACAGACCGTAGCAGGAAACACGCCTGATTCCGAGACAGCATACCGCATGTCGGGGTGTGATGGAGGACCCCCCTGGGGAGAGGAGGGGGTGGCGCATCTCCAGGAATCACTGGTGCATGAACATCAGACATGAGTCGTATCCAGGCGCTGAAAGGGAGACTGTGTTTGTGTTTTTTTTTTCTGACCCCTTGACACATGTCGGAAATCCCTCACAGACTCTCTTTACAGGACTTCTGACCCGCTCATCCTGACAGGAGGGTCGCAGTCTAGATTACAAACTGCAAAATTTATCTCATGGGATTTAAGCAGCAAGATTCTTGTTCTCCTCAGAATGACTTTTGCTAGTTAATGTAAAGTTCAGCCATTTGCAGAGAGGATTCTCCTATATCTAAATCTAATGCGGCTGGGTCAAGGGCCAGCGCATTACCACGCCTGCCTAGTAATAGATGTAACTCAAAGTATCTCGTCTTCCATGTTTAAAGTGAGGCCAAGAGTCGCTGGAAGAAGTTATTGCCATTAAAGGCCCTAATCCACGTCTCCCAAAGACATTAGCGGCGAGTAATTCTGTTTTATTTCAGATCAGGCGAATAGTGACTCACTTTGTTTATGCCGTTCTGGTGGGCTTTGTAAATGAGCCGTTTTCAGCATGGCCAGTAAGGAAATCATGCATGGCTTTGGGAATCTCCCGAGGGCTAAATAGAGTCTGACTGGCTGGGTTTTTCTTCGCTCCCTGCGGCGTGGGCGGGAACATGCTTGGGTGTCACTCACAGACACACGGGTGTGAGCAGATGCAGTGAGATCGATTATGATGTCAGCAAGTCAGACGAAGAGGGTTTGTTTTAAGTGCGTGAACAGTCGTCGTGAGCAGACGGGGGAAGGTGTAGAGGGGCCAGTGAACTGGAAGCTCCCTGCATTTTCTGGAAGCAGGGAGAATCTTTTTTATTATCCTGAACAGTGTACCTCCAGAGTCACGCACTCAGAGCCCGAACCACATCGCCATGGCTACCAGGCACTGCATAACACAGCAGCACCCCTGCCTCTCCCCCAGTATTGATGATGCACCAGAACGCTTACACTGCGTATTTTAGAAGCAGGAAAGCCAGGACATAACGGTGCGACTGCTGATCATCTGACATCCTTTTTTAGGCTTAGGCTATGAAATGTGCAGCATTCACTAGCTTCAATTATTATATTACTGTAGGCAATGTGTCAATTAATCACACTAGAGTAAGGATATTCAAATCACCGTCCTCAAGGTCCGAGCGCTGCTGATTTTCCAGCCTTCCTTTGCCTGTGAGCCAGGTGTGAAGCCTCTGGCCAATCAGAATCAGTAACTGGTGAGCTCACAACCCGGGAGAAGTGAAAACACGGCCTGGATTTGGAATCGAGGGCCAAATTTGAAGTGGCCTACGCTAGAGGGAAGGGCCGGTGTGGAGGGTGTCTGCTTACATCTGGGGCATTTGAGTGGGGTTCCCATAGCCCCCGGGGGGCGAGGTTGGCTCATATGACCCCTTATCCCTATGGTTACAATATATGGGCCCTCGATGGCCGACCTGCACCCAGCTGCAGCCTTACAGCCGCTCGCTGTTTTCTGTCCCTAAAGCAGCTGCTTTGGTATTTTTGTACCCCCCCCCCCTCCACTGGTTCTGTTAAACCTATTGCTGCTCCTGTCCCAGATAAAATTAGCTGCTGACTTCCATCCCCAAGCCGCTTTGTTCTGCTCCCTCCAGACCTGTAATCCTTCCTTCTCTGGCACCTCCCACTGCATCCACGTACTGCTGTCTAATGCTTATTCCTCATGCAGTTTGAAAATCCATGGTTACCAAAAAAGAAAAAAAAAAGGACAGCCACGGATGCAGTGACTTGGTGTTTGATCTGTAGAATCAATCCCCCCCCCCCCCGAGCTCTGCCATATGGTTTGTCCCTCCCTTCACCATCCCTGTGCCTCTCTGGCTTCCTGGCGTCTTCATGGAGCCCATGGGGTCCTTTGCGGAGACCTTGGGCCCTTTAAGATCCGTTGAGTCCGGTTGCCGTCATTATTTGCATGGTTTTGCTTTCCTGTGTTGCTGGCCTTAAGGCTGTATGTGCTTTCATGTTGATAATGACTATGATCGTCGGGTTTAGCTGGAATCTTCTTCCAGTATGATATGACTTTTGGTAACATTCCCAGGAACCACCCACGATATGATTGACTGCTCAAACTGATGAGTAACTATTCGGTGAGGTACAGAAAGACCTTCGGTGACGTCGGGAACACTTCTCTGATGTGACCATGTATTTCTTTCCGGAGTTTTCCACCAGCCTGGAGTCTGCGTCCCTCCGCCGGATTAGTTTGCTGGCGGTTTGACGTCGTGCTTGAAGGCCCCCCCCGGTCTCCACAGCAGCGGTTTCCCCGGTAATGTGCGCCGCGGTCGCGGGCTCCCTTTGTTTCCGCACCTCCGTGGTCCCGCCAGTGCCAGGGCACCGTGCCTGCTTTCACAGAGACGCATCAGACGGTGGAGGATGGAGGAGGGAAGCATACACGGCCCACAGCCCCCTTACTGGAAATGACAGTCTGCGGGAAACACAGCCCAGTTGCCTGCATACGATATAATTTGTTTGTTTAATCTTGTTTCTGCATTCAGCTTCATTCTGTCGGAATAATAAATGAGGATTATGGGTATGAAATACCAGCGGGAGTAGATGGTACTTTCCAGCCATCAGAGCACGAGGCCTCTTTACACTAATCACACAGACGCAAAGTGATGTTTTAGCAATCGAGAGGAATGTAATCGTATCCCTTAATTCGGGTAGATTGACTTAGATTACCTTTAATCAGCTGCCAATCAGCTGCGGCGTGGGATTGGCCAAGAAGGGCAGGAAGGCGGGGTTTTAACCTGAAGTCAGGGGTCAGGGTCCTTTAAAAAACAAAGACAGCACAAAAGAATACAAAGGCTAAATCTAAGAATCATCGGAAGGAGGCTAAACAGACCCTAACCAGTCAATTTAAGCAACACCAGACTCTGCATCTACTACTGCTGTAAAACCGTTACGAAGTAATTAGTCCAGACAGGGTCGGCTGGATTTGATTACCATGTACCAATTGATGGCTGTGGAGAGTGAGAGAGCGCACTCGCCACTGTTCTGCGTGCCATTATCTACTGTTTCTTAGGGCCAGCTCGCCAGTTTCTTTTATGGATGACGAAAATTTGATTAATCCTGAAAATGTATGGGGTTTGCATACAGGAACAAGGTTTTACTTTAGGCAGTGTACAATAGTGAGGGTTTGCAATTTATGCCTTAACACTACCGGTGAGTATGACATCACGCTCTCAGTGGCCACTTTGTTAGGTACCTCTGTGTAGCACTGAGTAGGACCCATTTTTGTCTCCAGAATCACTTAAAGGGCACATGAGGTGTGTTCAGGGAAGCATTTCTGCATTCAGATGTTGTACTGAGGTGTCATTTCGGCACTTGTGACCCTCCTGGTAGGTGGTAAGGTGTTTTCAGCCACAGAAATGGCCCTGACTTTTTTTTTTCATCGTGGAATTCTCTGTAAAATCTTAGAAAGGTGGTTCTTTCTAAGATGCATGGGGCCACCACGTTTAGCACTGGCAGTAAGATCACGTAATAACATCCCTGCTTAGATTAGACGCGGTAGCCGTTTGAATGCTGACTGAAACAGGACCTGCTTCCCGCGATCCTGCCTGTGTGCTGTATATACTGTACTGAACTGTACCTATTGGTGTGGCCTCTGAGTGCATGCGGTACGTCACATGAACCTCAGCACCCGTCATGGATAAACAGCTCACTTTGCTGCACATTTTAGGCTGTTTAATCTTAAAGCTTATCGGGCTTGAGAAGACTCTCTGCTGAGGTAAACCCACCTTCCTGAGGCACATAAATCAATTTCTCTTCTTCCTGTGGTTATGAGGATGGCTTTACAAGGGGACTCAACCCCACACTGTCCGGTTTGTACCTTTTCTGTTCTTCCCTGGATGCCCCTAATGTGTGTGTTGAGGTGGCAGTAACTTGTGTCTGCAGAGCTTTTGAGGGGGGGGGGGAGTGTGAGCATGTGGGTAAGGAGGCGATCTGAGCAGCAGCCACCCTGACTGGATGGATGAAGAACAGAAGAAAACATACTTGGCTCATACACAAGAATGTTCTGAGGGCAGAATGAAAAATGTCTGAATCAGAGCTATAACCAATCGGATTGTAGAGGAGGTGGGTCCAAACAGCTTGAAGAGGCAGGAGAAACCAAACAGATGTCTTGGTCCCGCCTCTAGTTGTTTGGACCCACTGCCTCTACAATCTCATTGGTTATCTCTCTGAACCAATCATTTTTCATTCTGCCCTCAGGATAATTTTATGTCAGTAAAACTCCACCCCACAAACTTTATTAGTCATTTATATCGGTTGACTCTTAATGGCTGTACACATGCGGAGCAGGACTTTAAACACAGGGCTAGGGCACCAGGGGGCTTCCAACACAATGACACCATTATACCTTTGTGACTTATTCACTCCCATTGCCATCTGCAACCTGAATTAATTAAACTAAACCCACACAATTAGTAAGAGTGAATTCTCACGCTGAAGTAAATACACTCATTACTATAGAAAATCAATAAGATCTTAAGGCAAATAATGATGATCTTCTTTCAACGTTATCTGGGATGGAAGATATGGCTTTGATCGAAAAAAAGGGCGTGTCAAAATGAGTGAGTCAGTCACCGGACTGCATCTCTGAGATCTAAGATCATTAATCCTACTCCTCAAAAATGGAGATGCATACAAACTGGATTTTACAAAATGTGCTTTGAAGGTTTTCCTATAAGTATGGTCACTTTAAGATGATGGACTTTATTTGACAGAACCAAATTTCTAATAATTCAATATCTGGCTCCAACCCATACCATTTTTAACTACGAAATGCCAGAACAATTTTTTGTTGGAATTGGCCTCAACTATTATCATGACATCAAAACCGATATATTTAATAGATAAATGTTCTTTTTAAACCCTTTTTTAATCGTCGTTTTTAGAATAAGAGAACTTGGTTATGATTACCTACATTTCTGTTGAATTACATTCCCTGATCTGTGTATTAGATCTGAATAAGATGTCACACTTCAGCATCATTAATAAAATATCTAGCTTGTAATACATAAGGGACCAGCTCTGGTGCTGACCTTGGATGGGCTGGAGGGTCTCCCAGTGTCTCCCAGGGGATTGACAACATCTGGGGATCTCCTCAACAATGTACAGTCTGTGGCCTCGATAAGAGATGTCTGCTCTGTTCTGACCTGCGGCCATGCGACTCTCATCAGAAGCAGTACGAAGATGATGATGGGCTATGTATTCCTCAGCAGATTAGGATGCTGTGGTTATCAAAAGGTTGTTGGTTCAAATCCCAGAATTGGCAGAATGGCTTTCCTGGCTTTCCTGTTGAGCAAGGCCCCTAACCCCCTACTGCTCTAGGGACTGATCCTTGTTAAAAAAATGTGCATCACTGTGGGTAAAAAAAATTGTTAAGTAAAATGTGAAAATGAAGATTAAATACTCAGCTAGCCTCAGTTTTCAATTCAGAGGCACTTGAATTTTCATGAATTCAAATCCATTACGTGGGTATCGTCTTTATTAATTATTTACTTTATTAATTGAATTACAAGGCAGCTCGTTCTCAGCCACTTAGCGCACTTCTCGTGAGCGATGCAGTCAGTGGACTCGTTTGGGCCGTGACCCACCTGAAGCAGCACCGTGAACGGTGAGGTGCCGGGAGGGCCGACCGCTGGTCCTTATCTCCCCCAGCCACATTGCAGGTAGTTATTCAAAGAGCCAATAATTGAGTGTCACTCTGTGTTTCGCCTCACTTTAGTCCACATTAATCATCTTGCTTGCCTGTATCTGAAAACGCTCCATTGGATGCCGCAGTCGGGCTGTCCAGCTGTTTCTAAGCGACCAGAATACCGCGTCGTGATGCCACAGAAGAGTATCATAGGGGGGTTTTTTGAGTAAATTTAATGGGAATAAAATGTCACTTTTGTTTGTTTCCAAAGCAATATTTGAAATTTAATACATAGCTTAATTAAATTATTTAGACTTTGACCATCCCTTAGTCGTTACTGTTATTAAAATTTTAATGAAAATGTAAAGTTTACAAGCACATGGCCTCAGGTTTTGGAGGAACGCCATACTAGTGGATCTGAATAGTTTTGTTTTTGTCAGTGTTTGTAAAGTCGCAGAGTCACGGCCCCATTAACGAAGACATGCCGCTCTTTGGTGTGAAGGCCGGCGTTCCATATTTGCTTGCAGATGTTCCTTTTGGGGCATCAGTCAGCTCTCGGTGCCGTAATGAGACGGAATCAGAGTGCGTTGCTGTTCCGTGGTGCCCAGCGCCCGTCAGGCTGTGCCTCCGCTCTGAGGTAAATTCATTAGTCAGGTAGCATGATTTAGCGGCCACTTGTCACCTTTTAATTTATCAGTCACTATTTGACACAGAATGAATGTCAAAGCTCATAAATTCGTTTTTCTGTTGTAAAATATTAAACATTTCAAATCTTTTCAAGATGGCCTTCTGTTATTTCTGAGATGTGGTTTTGGAGAAGTTCCTGCAGAATTTTGATAATATAGGGAGAGTTTTTTTAGTACTTCATTACCATAGTAAGTTTTTTTTTTTTTCTTGCTTGCCATCTCTCCAGCCATCTCCTTTAAGCACTTATGCAGTACAGGGTCTCACTGCCCCTGAAACCAGTACCAGGAAGCCCAGGGGATGGATGCAGGGGAATCCCAGATAGGATGCCGGTCCAGTGCAGAGCTGCTCTTGGTTATTAATCATTGTGAATGTTTTTCAAGATGGCAAGCTAAAGTAAACAGAAAATCAAGTTACCTTAATTGTTTCTGTTAGGCACACAAGGCTTTCTGTTTAAGAGTCAGGTATGAGTAGATTTTCAGATCTGGTCCACAAATGTAGAGAGGGCCGCTTTGAAGGTCACAGAGGTTAGGGTGAGTCATGTGCTGGAAATGTCAGCTTAAAAACAGCTGTAACAGGACATATTAAATTGGTTTCATGTTATTTGATGCGTAGGTCATTGAAGAAGTATGTGAATATTGGTCACCTTGGGCAGTTTCTTTAATCAGAAAGTTCAGTACCAGTGAAAAATCTGGACGCGCATTCTTTTAATGCATTTGTCTGTTTTAGCTGATTTCTTCATCTTATAGTAAAAGGGCTTGAGGAAATGAAGTAATACTGCAATAACCAAGCATGTTCAACATCTCAAATAACAGCATTGCAGACCCTTGGCATTCCTTCAACCAGCTTCCAGATGTAGCCACCTAGGATGCTTCTCCAACAGTCCTGAAGGAGTTTCCACAAGTTCTGGGCACATGTTGACTACCTTGCTCTTACTCTTCAACCCAACTCATCCCAAACCAGCTCTATAGGGTTTATGTCGGGGGGTTGTGGGGGCCAGGTCATCTGTCACCGCTCTCCACTTCCTTCCTTGATCACTAGATACTTACTACATGACCTCAAAGTTTAGAGTCATTGTCTTGGAAATACAAATGATTTTCAGTAGGTGTGTCCAGACTTTTGAGTATTACTATCACATATTGCAGTGACATAATAATCTGAAAATGTGCTTTGGCACAGTCAGCAAATTCATCATGCGCCCTCTTTCTGGTGATGTCATATTATTTAGGATTGTAATGAAGTCACTTTGACTCATTCCTGCAGATCAAGAGGTGAGTTTAATACGTCTCACTGCAATATAAACTTCTCTGCTTGATATTTGGAGTATATGCCAGAGTTCTTCAAATCTGGACCTCGATTCCAAATCCAGGCCTTGTTTTCAGTTCTCCCAGATAGTTAATTTAATAATTGCTGATTCTGATTGGTCAGAGGCTTCACACTTGGCTCACAGGTAAAGGAAGGCTGGAAAACCAGCAGCGCTTGGACCTCGAGGACCGTGATTTGAATAATAGGGCTACATGCAGTTTCAGTCTCATCTACTGCTTAAATCTGTTGTCAGTTAGAGGTAAGGGGCACACACTCATTATAGCACATGGCTGCACCCATCACACAATGAACCACCACAGGGATGAGAACCTGAGTGCAGCCATGTAGTGGGTGATACCCCAGTACCACATTAGTCCAAATGGACCAGTGTGAGTGTTTTTCCAGTGGCTAGAGTGCCAATCCTGCCACCAATCCCCAAATTTCCCTATAAGTTGAAAGACTTCCTTATAGGGCTGGAAGTAGATTTATGTCATACCCAGGAGAAAGCAATCATTGGTTAAGGGTCTTGAACCTGGTTTACAGACAGGGGGTGGCAGGTTCAAATTCATGCTCACAAAGCCCATGTAGCCTTCAGCCGGGCAATAAACCTGGACATTTTTTCAATGTGCATCCAGCTGTGTAAGTGGATAAGATTTAGATCTGAGAGAGATAATATATTTTAAAAATCACCTCAATATAAACATCTACTAAAGCTTCTATTGTTGTATATATAATGCAGTGTCTGTAGCCCTGATGGTTCAAAGGCTGTGGAGGTGATGATGTTCTGTTTCTTCGCTGGATTCTCATTGTGATTTTTGCCTTGCCTGAGTCTGAGAAAGTTTGTAGGAGTTTGATGAGCCGAATGCAGATTTTCTGACTCTCACAACTGTAATTAGTTCATATTCGCTGCTCAGTAGGCCTGTTTTTTTTTACCTTTTGGGATTAGACTGTTTAAATTCAAGGAATCCATTTCCAGGGTTTAGCAAGTTTTCCTTTTTTTTTTACCAGTTTTTGGTAACATGACTATCAATCTGAGAATATATTTTTGTCACAGGGTTTGTTTTATGTCAGTAGCATTACTTTAATAATAACTGGTACTTTATTGAGCCCCATGGGGAAATTCTCTTTACACCTCCCCCAAAAGGTGAGAGTAGCTGGCTGCGAAGGGAAGCCACCCATTATGCCACCCAGGGAGCTGGGGGTTAAAGGCCTTGCTGCCTGTGCCAACCCT
>JAABNX020000106.1:24539676-24551793 GCA_015163995.2 Mormyrus lacerda | reverse complement strand
TTATTATATAATGTTTGTTATTAATGTATATTACAGCTGTTAAGGGATGTTAAGATGTTACTGTAATGTATAGATATATGATGTTTATGAATGTTTTATGAACACTTAATGAATACATTATGACGGTGCACTGAACGTTTTTTGAATGCAATATAAAAGCATTATGAAGGTGCAGTTAATGTAAAGCATTACCATATATTTATATGATATAATCCAGAATCTTTTATTTCTCTATAAGACTATTATAAATTCTAATATTCTGTGTCTGTGATCTGTCAATACATGTTTTGTTGAAGCATTATGCCAGTTTTTAGTTTCTTTCAGACTAAATGAATGTAAGGAACTCTGCAGAACTTTGAGGCGTCAAACTATGGTTGGGGGCTGCATGCAAAAAGCTGGAAAAGTTTATCATCTGCATGTCTGCAGACAGTCTCCTCATTGTCTCTGTTTACCATGCAGAACATGCTCACTCAGAGGCATTTATGCTGGCTTTGCCCTTGCCTGTGATGCGTCATTAGATCCACCATATTATTTTTTTCAATGACTTGTGTCCTGGGGTTTTCAATCTCCATGTTTGTGTGTGTCTGTACCCCCTCAGGGATGCGTGAGCGATTCGGTTGGATGGATTAGGTCAGTGTACACAAAGGTGAATATGAGATCAGTCCAGGTAGAAGAATGCGATAGACTTTCTAATTTAATCAATGAGATGGCTTCATTAATCCATTTCTGTGTGGCAAGAACTACACAGTTAATCGGTGATGTTGAGATGAGAGGAACAAAACAAAACATCTCCATTTCCGTTGCTAAAGCAATACTTTTTTTGATTCGACAAAGATAACGTCAGCGGTTTCTCTTATGTCAGAATATTGTGATGGCAGTGTGGTATTCGTAGTTAGGCAAATATTTATTTTTCTATTTAAACACAGCTGAGCCACATGTGGTGGATGGTGAGGCAGGCAGTGGCAGGGCTCCGCTGCCCATCGACTTGTTCCCTCCACAGTAGCTTGGCGCGAAGGAAGCAGACGGAGAGCTTCTCAATAAAATGGCTGGAGTCAATAGCTTCCAGCCACTTGGTGGATATTTTTCGATTGCGAAGACGAGGCTCAGAAATGTGTCCACATGCGCTTCATTACTTAATGAGCGACATCCTGGATACTCTGCCAGATAAACGTTGTCTTTTTGATCTAAGCTCATGCTGATCTAAGTTCCCAAATGATCCTCGAGGCCACAAAAACCACAGCTCAGTGGATCATTGTTATGTGTTATGTCTTTACCATTTGGTCTCTTTGAGTTTTGATATATTGAGTTTACATCTTTGTATATGCAAAGCTGTCAATGCTATATAAAAGAAAAAAATGGCTGCCTTGAGTACCTGAAGCCACAGTCAACCATACCCCGTGTCATCTGGATTATAGACAAACCCATTTCTCATTCCCTGACTAACTATGATATATTCTCTGAATGAGGCCTGTTTGTGAATTACTGAGCTGTGATCCTTCCTGAACTTGCTGTGGTTCCTGATTCTCGTCCATTGTGTTCTAAACTACTTCCTGTTTTGCTGACCCACTTTGCTGACCCTTTTCATTTGCATTCGGTATTTATATATCCATAAATCTTTGTTTTGAGCCTGATTCCTGGATTACGTTTTGGTGCTTGTTGTTTCTCAGTGTGTACTGTTATCACTGCTTGCCCTGTACTTGGATCTCAGATCTTTCATTCCAAATATTTATAGCTGAAAAATGTAAATTGCTGCACTCGAATCTGTATTTTCTTCTTCCTTCATTTCAAAGCTCCATCTGGTGCTGCCACATCAGAATAACCATGTAAGATATTTTATTCTCACCTTGTTGAATTATTTTCCACCTTTCTAGTTATACAGAAATGTGTCCATGCTTCAATTTTGGACTGATTACTTGAGGTCAGCCTTCTCCCGTCTGTCAAGACTACAGACTTATTCCAAGTACAGGTTTGGACTCTTGGTGGGGGCATGTTAAAACTCAAATGTGACCTTGTGAAGGTGAAAATGAATCTTTCTGACATGCACCTAACTCTCACTTAGGTGTTAGTTATTTTTATTTTTTTTCCGAATAGCACAAATGTTCTCCTCCCAGTAAACAAAACAGAATTCTCTGTAAAGCACCACTGTTTGATGAACAGACCTTAATGTTTGGTGGTGAGCTCCGAAATGCTGTAAGGAAAGTGGATCGTTCCAACAGAACAGTCCCTAGGGTGAGGCCATACAAGATTTTTATAGTTCATTCGGTGACCTCCGCTTAGTGCCGAGATCCTCTGAATCCAGCGTTTTCCACATTTATCCCCAGCTGTAGCTTCTAAGACACTTACCAGGTGACAGTTTTGTAAGACACAGCAAAGAAAGACAGTATTAAATAAAAACCAGAGTTGCGTATCCCATAACAAGCGGTGTAGGTTTTTTTTGCTGTTCATCTGGGTAAATTCCTTTTCAGAGTGCGATGATGAGGGTCGGATATTAGCAGATGCTTTTTTTTATCATGTCCCATTGGAATGGTGGGTAGGAGCTGCCCAGACAGCGGCTGCCGCTGAGTATTGAGCTTCTCTAAATGTCACTGATTGTCCACCTACTGTTGTTGTGTTCGCAAGTGACAGAATATCCCCGTCGTATTTGTATGCATACTAAAACCAAATAGCTACGTGTCAGAAAGCTGGAGGAATGAAAAAATCACAGAATTCCCTCTTGTCTCTGCGATAATTGGTTTTCAAGTTCGTTTGGCCTTAGAGAAAAGAGAGATCAATTTCAAAGTTGCATGATCTGCGCCGGCTGCTTTATTCCTCTTAAAGCCGGTGGCTGTGAAGGACCTTTGGGTGCTTGTTACTGCAAAGCTTCATTCTTCTGCAGCTGAGAACATTTGAAGTGGTTTTTTCTGGAAAACAGATCGGCTGACTCTGAAATTATGGCAACCGCTCTTTGAACGCTGCATTTGGAAACATTTTTCTTTTTGACCTTCTAACGTTCCTTCATCCATAGCCCCAAAGTTTCCCAAATTTGACCCACTGTCTTTAACCTTCTGTAGTTCTGAGGACTTGAGCCTTGGATATGTAAGGTGTGCACTGATGCGATGTTTGTGAAAGGCTGAGATTCCCTGGTTTCTCTATGACCTTAAAACCATATTTACCAAATCCCATAGGTTAGTCCTTATTTTAGACTTGATAAAACATATTTTGATGAGATGGGAGAGTTAAGCATTGGTAAGAAACTTCAAATCCCATTTAAAAATGGAGAATATTCTCATAACCTTGGTAAAATTCAATTAAATGGCTTCCATAAATATACTGCTGTGTGAAATTCTGATAAGCTATGAATAAATCATGTCTTTTTTTTTTCCGGCGTGGCTCTTGCAGACACCGCGTGACCTATAAAGCGTTTGCGATGATCATCTCGATAATCTAATACGGCTGGTAAAATGGGAGGTGAAATGTGAGAACGCTTCTCAGCTCACCATCACGCATGAGTTACCTCTGGCTACCACATTCAGCTTTGTCTACGGAAACCGAACCTTCCGGTATCACGGAGCCCGACTTCCTCTGTTCTTCATTACCAGCTTTATTATTATGACCCCAAGGAAGTGTATTGCTCGGTTGTCTTTTTGAAGTTAATGTAATCTGCTGTGCCCCCATGCTCCAAAATAAAAGTCAGTTTCAAAATAAAAGTCTGGAAACTCCTGTTACACTAACTGGAAATTTCCAAGATGGTGGGATGGTGTGTCGAATGTGATGGTGTGCTACACGTGTTGTCATCCCCCCCGATGGATTCTCACATGCCGCCTTCCCAGCCCCCTGTTAAATTTTGTTTACCCTGGTGTAAGGAGATGTCAGGCCCGCCGTGTCACTCTGCGGCCGGATCACATGCACAGCAATGGCGGCGGCCCAAAGCCAGCACATGCTTGGCTTCTGCGTGACTCATGTATCGGCCGATCACACCAGTGACTCGGGGTTAGTGTAGAGTCCCAGCTGGTAACTGGGCTCTCGGTTTTTAAAAATAAGTAAGGTCAGCACCTCTGTCACCCATCAGAACATGGTTTCTCTCACCAGAAGAGTAACGGATAGTGTAGTGTGTGGATTTCTCCCTCTGCACCGGGTCAGTTATTTCCGACAGCTTGGCTGCTCAGCTGAGATCCTTCTGGGTGCCACTGACGTTGAAATCAGCCCCGGGGAGGGGTCGGCGATGCTTCTGAGCACGGGGCCGCCTTGGGACATGTTCAGTGCCCCAGACAGTGACCTCAGTGGGATTTAGGGTCCCCTGTGTCACGTCAAGGCACCAGAAAACAGTCCCACAACCTGGCAGACCTCAGCAGACACTACTCTATATTGTCCCATTAACCATTAGCTTTAAATAGCACACAGTAAGCAACTCCAAATCCTGCAGAATGTAAGAGAAGAAGTGCATTTAAATGCGCTTGCTGTCCATTTGCATTTTGTGATTGCTAGTTCTCTGTTTTTTTTTTTAATTTTGTTAAGACAGTTCAATATGTTACTGCATATTGGGTCTTTCCAATTAGTTTTCTTAAACTAATGAGTTGTTAAGGGGTAATGCATAAGGACACTCACGACAAAAACACATACAAAAAGGACCTTTAAAACACTACAAACCTGGTTTTTATTGGGCAAAATATGCACATATACAAAATGAATTTACTGTGCTTAAACGTGGACGCTCCACTGCAGATAAGAACTAGCTTTAATCGCCCACAAAAACCATGAGCCTGTTGGAGACAGAGGTTTTGTTTTTCAAGCTCTTCGAAGGAGTATGTGAAGTTCACAGTGCCCCACAGCCAAAAAGGCTCTCCATGTCTGAGCTGTGTCATCCGCCAATGGCTTCAAAGCGAGCAAACAAAACCTGCACTGTTCTGCCAGGGAAAGGTGGACTCCATACTCAGGGTATGAAGGACTCTGAAGAAGCATTTCCTGCCGGCACTGTGTCATGTGACCTTCACTCTAAAGGAATACACTGGCTTCGGAAGGCACTGTAGATGTGAAATATGTCAGCTTAACAAAGACAGGTGGAAAAACAAATGCGTAGTTAATACCAGGTTTCCTTCATACTTTGCTACATCTCAAGACTTCTTTTATTCAAACCCTGGTAATAAGCAAAAGCTGCCAATATCTGTTGACTTTCACAAAAGGATTAGGAAAAACAAGGTTGAAGCGTGACAGCTATTGGCTTACATTGTTAGAGAAGGCCGATTTATTATTGCTAAGCTTAGATTTTTCAAGTTTATGCTTTTATGTTTTATTTGTGCTGGTTCATTTACAAATTGCTTTTAAAAATTTATTATTATTATTCTACTTGTTTACAAGCTTCCCAGCTTGTCCATTTCCGGTGACATTCATCTTTGAGGAGAGGAAACTGTGGATGTAACAGTCGTGTAGACACCTCTCATCCGACATGAACTCAGCCTCTCTTTCTGAAAGATAGACCCCTTCCCCCAGACCCCCCCTCCATATCAATATCCACCAGCATTTACTCACCTGTGTGCTATCCTTGACTCTTCTCGCACATGGTTCGAGCACGTGAGCATGCTGGTTATCCTTCTGAACTGTGTAACCCTTGGAATGTTCCAGCCTTGCGAGGACGTCAAGTGCCAGTCAGATTGGTGCACCATCCTGCAGGTAAGCTGACAGAGACGGTGGTCGCATGTGAGAGTGAAGCTTAGCTATCAAACTTTTTCTTGGAAAGTTTCCATGTCTGCTTTGGAGAATGTTATGCTAACCCCAGATACGTGCTGTTTCTTGTAAAGTTAATGCCTGACATCATATATACAGACACCCTATACTGAAGGCTGATGTTTATTTCTCAGGTAACAGCCACTAGCAGTCGGTAGCAGTGCTATTCTGACATCATACATGGGACACAGACGACACGAAGCTCCCAGATGTCTTAGCCGGGGTCGGGCAGCCCTTTGTTCTGCCGTTTAGCATCCCTCGCCCCACACAGCTGTTTCAGTTCTAGTGGCAAAGACTTTGGGAAAAGCTCTGGTCCGGAAGGCAGTGCCAGCATGATTACGCACATTAAAGGGTAGGGTCGCGGGGGTCAGAGGCAGGAATAGAGGAAAAAGGAGGAATGTGGGCTGACCCCGGGCTGAAATTAGCTCTCATTTATGGTCCCTGAGGGCTTATTTGCGCTTGGGTTTTTTGCCCTGTATGGCTTTTGGATCAGTGCAGAGAAACACATGAGTGACTGGGAACAAGCTTTTGCACATGCAGCTTATAAGCAGCCTGGATGTGTTGAGAGTCACGGCAGCCCTGAACCATCCCATTTATTGGTGCTTGATTAGAGTCATGGAAACATCTGAAACTCTTTGGTAAAACTGCATGTAAATTTGGGGCAATATGCAGCTCAGATGGTCACGGACCAGAAGGTCATGGGTTCAAAACCTTTGCCTGGAACAGTAATCATACATCCACTGGGCCCTTGGGCATGGCCATTAATCCCAGCTGATCCAGGGTTTCTGAACGCTAGTTGGCCATGTGCTCTGACTACAAGTTTTCCTTACTGTAGGCAAATGCGGAGGCTAAATAAATAAATGTAAACTGCACGAGGTTAATTTGCCGGAACGCTGTTGACTATGTATTTCTCTCCATGTCTACAGGCATTCGATGACTTCATTTTTGCCTTTTTTGCTGTGGAGATGGTCATCAAGATGCTGGCTCTTGGGATATTTGGCCAGAAATGTTACCTGGGTGACACTTGGAACCGTCTGGATTTCTTCATCGTCATGGCGGGGTCAGTACCATGCTCATTTAGGGGGCCCTCCCACATCCTCAGCTTGAAATAAACACGTAAGCAAGGAAATTCCTCAGAAGAGGACCCCAGCTACCGGCCTTCCAGAAGCCTCCATTTGTAAGCCGTAAATAAACATGTGTAAACTGTGTCCTCGCTATAATCTATGCACACTGGCTCTAATAATGTTTATATAGCTGTCAGGGATGGGAAGAAAGACATGCTGGGTGCTCGATGATACAAGGGAGTGGCTAGATAATCATATGAACCTGTGACCCCTTCAGTGACCATTTGCTTTGAGGTCTGTATGGGTGCCGGTAATGGACAATTTAAGAAAGTTGTTTAATGTGAACCAAACTTCAAGTCAGCATCTAAACCCACAGTTAGGGAACACTGCAGCAGATTAGTCTCTTCCCTGGATTAGACATATGCTTTGTTTTCTGGCTTTCCTATTGACTATAATACTGAGATAAGATCTGGATTTACCAGCTTAAATTCTGAGTTTTACAGGGAATTTCAGGGCTACTTATGAATGCATATGTTCCTCATCATATCCTGAGTGTTCATGTGGAGACCACGACTTGCTCACCGGGTGACCCTCTGCCTAGGATGCTGGAGTACTCGCTGGACGGACACAACGTCAGCCTGTCGGCCATCCGTACCGTGCGTGTGCTCAGACCCCTTCGGGCAATCAACAGAGTTCCCAGTAAGTGCCTCCTCCGCATCGATCATCACATTCCTGCACTGCGGCCGACGGCAGATGCATCAGATGCTGGATGCTTGCCATTGGAGAAAAGGGACATTCGCTCTGGTTCAGCACGCTGGCAGTGATGGTGGCCGTCTTACAGAAAACCTATATTTATATCGCTGGAATGGAGCGACTGTGGGAACGGTGGACAGTTCCATTGTATACAGTGGTGTTTCAAATATAGTCTGTGATGTTTAAAACTGCCATAGCTGATGGATGCTTGTGTCCA
Source organism: Mormyrus lacerda (assembly GCA_015163995.2). Taxonomy (NCBI): domain Eukaryota; kingdom Metazoa; phylum Chordata; class Actinopteri; order Osteoglossiformes; family Mormyridae; genus Mormyrus; species Mormyrus lacerda. Next base: position 24,544,059 of record JAABNX020000106.1, on the reverse strand, counting down.
GGTTAGGGTGGGCAGGAGTGGTGTGGCTTTTACCCGGCTAGAACAAAAAAAAAAACTGGAGATCAGTTTTGGTTTCTCTGTCCTTCCTGCCTTGGTGAACAGTCAAAACAAAGTCGGCTTGACCGGGAGCCAAACGAATTCCGAAGTTTGTATGGGACGGTGTTCCTCGCTAAGTGCTTTGGGCAGACTGTTTTCACGCCGCAGATTTCTGACCCTAAGTGTTTGAGTAAACAGTCAGCGGCGTTGCCGGTGTAAGAAGAGCAGGGTACGTGAGACTGCCGAACACTCAGCGGTGCTTTAAACCATGAGGCACTTGGCATTTTAGTGTAATAAAAGAAATTAATAATAGATTCATGTTTTTGGATATTAGTGTGGCGATACAAGGGTGGAGAACTGAAGAACTGTCAAATTATGCAGCTTGATACATTACCTCAGAAATTTTTGATTTAAAGATTTTATGGCTTAATGACGTTGCATGTATAGCTCTAGGCCACAATGCTGTGATTCTCCTGAGTTGCAAGAGGAGAATCTTGGAGTAGCACCTTTGACCTGGTGCCTGTTGTCAGAATACTGGACACTGAGTTTTTACAGAGCTGTAAATTACAGCTCCGGATTGTCACCAGTCTGAATTTATTTAAGTGGCTCGGCCCAATAAACAGGCCCGAGGCCTTCAGGTTATTCACTGTGACATGTGGCAGAGATGCCTTGGCAGCTGAGAATCACACTCTTACCGTCTGTTAGCCTAGTTTCAGTCCAAACGGTCTTGCTTTGGGGGGGTGGTGCTCACTGAGGCTGGCCTCAGTGTCTCCCCCATGCTGCTTGGATGACCTCCGTTCCACTCACAGTTCAAAGCTACTAAAGTGAACTGGCGCCTTTTCCGCGACAAAATTTCTCTTTGATATTGAGGAACACCCCTGGAGGTTAAGAACTGCCTTTATGAATTGCGCCTAGAGAATGGTAACATTACCACCACCTCATTATATTAAAGTAGCTCCTCGTACATGAAATTAAAATACTGGGTCAGCTCATGGAAACTTTGTGCGTTTTACTCCTTTCAAGGAGACACCATTTTTTTATGCGATGATTACATCATTCTCTCCCCCCCCCCTCAGTGGCAAAAGTGACATGAACTTTACAGAGCCACCCATTTTACCATGTCCATGCTCACCAGTAAATAATAGCATTTTAGCATTTAGCATGCTAAAATGCTACAAGTACTGTAATAAATTAAGTCAGTGTACTTTAAGAAGAAGTGTGCTGCAAAGATGTAAGGAAAATGTAACATAACAGTGACTGATGATCAGGCTGCTGACCCACAGTACAGTAAACTAGCTGGCCCGTCACAATCTTTTGCTTAAAAAACTCGATCTGGTTCATGCACATCTGAAAAGCCAGGATCAGGTCTGATCCTGAATCAGGTAGAGACTTGAATTGAAGGTTTCGCAACAACAATATCTAACTTCTTAAACAACTGTAAACATTTTGGCTGTGGGGTGAGGTGAAAACCACTTTTTGAGACACAATATAGAGTCAATAGCTAACAAAGTTTTTTCTCTTACTCGACAAAGACTGTGTATCAAGTTCTGTTGCTGTTGGATCGATACTAATCAACTCGGCAAGTTAAGGCTCCGATTCCTTACAAATTCAGCTCTGGCTATTATGGCCATACGGTTTTAAAGTTATAACATCAGGCTGGAAGGGAGAATTTGAAGTCTGATGGCATAAAACTTCAGGGCCATCCTCAGGCCTCACATCACCAGCTCGCTACGCTAATACGGTTACCAGCCTTTGTTCTGCTTGATGGCCAACATGTTGCTCTCTCAGTGTGCAGTGCTCTCAAGAGATTGGCTCACGGTTTCATCTCTTTGCCAATAATTTGCCAAGCTTGAGAGAAACTAATGATTTCTCCCTTCACACTCTTCCAATTGTTCTCTCTTTTTAATCCCATTATTTATCATGTTTATTTACATGCGCTGTGATGATTTAGCAGTATCACTGACAACAAACAATCTTTAATCTCAATTCCCATGACTAATTAAAATAATATTGTTTTAAAAGCAGTGTTTAAGGTACTATTTGTTTTGTTTTCTAGCCTGCTAGCCTTATGAAATCTGATAGATGTGCATTGCCTTTGTGGTACGTGTAAAGCAGTATTTTATTTCTGAGTGAAATTCTTGACGTTAATCAGTTTGCCATTTACAACTGAGGGTGCTGTTCGTGCAGCTGGGCTCCAAGGAAACACAGAGGGATTTTGTAGGAGAGCCACGCCTACCTTTAAGAACCCTTGGAAGAGCTAGCCTTTTCCGTAATGGTACTGCGGTACAGGTGGTCCCTGTGGGATGGGTGCCAAGACTGGCACTGTAATGTCCTATAGCAAGGTACAAACTGTTGTTTCTGTTTACTCTTCATACTGCAGCTTTTTCATCAGTCCATCTTTTAACCAGTTATTCTGGTCATGGTCACCTGGACCCTCAGGCAGCACAGAGCACAAAGCTGGTTTATGGGAGTTTAACAAAAATGTTCTGAGGGCAGAATGAAAAATGATTGGTTCGGAGAGATAACCAATCAAATTATAGACAAGGTTGGTCCAAACAACTAAAAGAGGCGGGATCAAGACGTCTGATTGGTTGGTCCCACCTCCTCTGCTTTAGTTGCTTAGACCCACCTCCTCTGCAATCTGTTTCATTATCTCTCTGAACCAGTCATATTCCATTCTGCCCATTTTTGATAAAACTCCCATGACCAAAAAGCTTGAGGTACACCCAGTCCATCAAAGAGCACTACATGTAATCATACAGACTATAAGGGCCATTATATTTATTAATAATTATCCTAACCGTTGGACGAAGCCCACGCAACAGAGAGAACATGCAAACTGAACACACACAAAGCAGAAGTAGGATACGAGGCAGCAGTGCTACTCAATGAGTCAATGTGCCACCAAAATTAGCTTTTATAATTGAATTTACCAGTAATGTAACAGTGTAACAGAGTGGAATTGTTTGATACATGAACTTTCATGCTGGCAGTTTAATGGGAGATTTTATATCTGAATTTTATTAAACGCATAAGATGGAACATGTTTCTCAGATAATTTTATTGCAACTATTCATGACACATTTTTCGGGACACATTTAATGTCGTGTTTTTTTAGATTTTAGATTTTAGATTCAGTATAGCAGTTACGCTTAAGTGCACAGATTTCATATCCAACAATTCATGGATGTTCCCATAAAAATGAATAGATGCCTGTGACTGTTTTTTTCTGAAGGAATTAAAACAATATCAAGTTTATTCAACACATCAGGAACGTTACTGCTGCTCACACATAAAAAAATAAAAGCTCAAGTTAATTTAAAATGCAGTAATGTCCCAACATGAGCCTTTGCAGAGGACTAATAGACTTTATGTTTAAACCTTTGTTGCGTTCCTTACCTTGCCGGAATTAATTTTAAATTAATTCAATATTTAAAAACTTGGTAACCTGCACAATTAGAAGAGGCAATTTCTGTCAAGCAGTATAAGTTGACATATATTTAAATAATCAGTGTTCAGACTCCCTATGATAAGGCATTATAGCAAAGTCTCGTTTCCCTCGCCCAGATTAGGGTCACCGGGTCCCCACCCTGGAGCCAGGCCTGGGGAAGGGGCCCGTTGGCGAGCGCCTGGTGGCCGGGCCTTGGCCCGTGGGGCCCGGCCGGGCATAGCCCGAAAGAGGCACGCGGGACTGTCCCCAGGTGGGCCCACCACCCGCAAGGGGAATGTCAGGGGTTCGGTGCTTTGTGGATCGGGTGGCAGCCAAGGGAGAACCTGGCGGTCCAATCTCCGCCTGACAAAACTGGCTTTCAGGACATGGAATGTCACCTCTCTGGTGAGGAAGGAGCCTGAGCTTGTGTGCGAGGTTGGAGATACCAGCTAGATATAGTCGGGCTCACCTCAATGCATAGCGTGGGTTCTGGAATCAATCTCCTGGAGAGGGGCTGGATTTTCCTCTGGAGTTGCAGCAGATGAGCAATGCCGGGCTGGGGTGGGGCTACTGGTGGCTCGGTGCATTAACAACGGAGTTTACCCCTGTGAACAAGAGGGCTGTTTCCCTGTGCCTTTCGGTCGGGGATAGGTCTCTTACTGTCATCTGCGCTTATGTGCCAAATGACGGTTCAGAGTACCCGGCCTTCTTGGATTCCCTTAGTAGTATGCTGGTTAGTGCGCCACAAGGGGATTCCATCATTTTGCTGGGGGACTTCAATGCTCATGTGGGCAATGACAGCGTGACTTGGAGGGGGGTGATTGGGAGGAACGGCCTCACTGATCTGAACCCGAGTGATGTTCTATTATTGGACTTCTGTGTAATGCATGGTTTGTCCATAATGAACTTGAGCATAA
>JAABNX020000106.1:24524564-24535806 GCA_015163995.2 Mormyrus lacerda | reverse complement strand
TAGTATTTTGTTAGCTTGTTAAAGCTGTCAGTTGAGGTAACAATCCAGTGTACCCTCTGGCCTTAACAAAGCATGATCAGCTCGACAGAAAGCTCGCCTGGGTGCTATTTTAGGCACCGTAATACCTAGAAGTTTCCATCTCACCCTTTTTGTGAGAGGTGTAGGATATTAAATTGAAAAGACCTTTGTTTTGTTTAAATCTCATCTGCAGCATTTATCATGTTTAGCATGTCCATTTTCCATTTTATTCATTTACTGTAGATGATACTTTTATCCAAAATAACTTACAGTCGAGGGAAGGGTTACAATTTACCTGCATTGTCCAGCAATTGGACTCACAACATTTGTGTTGTTAGGGTAGTGCTTTACTTAATGGGTTACAGGAAGTGCTGCTGTCTTGGTTGGTACTTGGCTCACCTTGTGCCATGTGATTGCAGTGACACAAGTGTACACCTTCTGCTCTTTGCTCATGGGAGTTTTACTTACACAAAAATATTCTGAGGGCAGAAGAGAAAAATTATTGGTTCAGAGTGATAACCAATCAGATTGTAGAGGGGGTGGGCCCAAGCAACTATAGAGGGCGGGACCAAGATATCTCATTGGTTGGCCCAGCCACCTCTATTTGCTTGGATCCACCTCCTCTGCAATCTGATTCGCTATCTCTCTAAAAACAAATCATTTTTTTGTTCTGCCCTCAGAACACTTTTGTGTGTAAAACTCTAATGATCCTTCTCTTCTCTCCACAGGTATGAGGATACTGGTAACTCTTCTCTTGGACACGCTGCCTATGTTAGGCAATGTCCTTCTGCTCTGTTTCTTCGTTTTCTTTATCTTTGGTATCGTCGGAGTGCAGCTATGGGCTGGCCTGCTGAGGAACAGGTGCTTCCTGGAAGACGATTGGAAGATGTAAGTACCGGGTCTCTGGTTGATGCAGCATGGTGGCTGGGCTTTGCTGCTCTCGGGGACAAATCTGGGGGCTGACAGCTTTGTCAGAGAAAACAGAGAATATCACCTCGCACATGCAGACCGTTGTACACGCTGCCTCCACGCTACACACACACACACACACACACACACAAGGTATAGAACTGCCATTCTGACATACCCTCCTGTGAGTGAGTCAGTAGCAACATTGGAGAAACCCTGAAGGCAACATAGATCGTTTGTTGATAGAATGATGCTGACGCTGGTGTCCTGCGTCTGATTGGCAGTTGTGAATTGCTTGTTGATAAGCTGTGTAGTGCTCTTTGTACAGCAGAACCATGTTGGGATCTTACAGTTAGTCATACAGTATGACTGCTTCAGCTGTTCTGTTAATACCTGGTTTATATAGAGCTACTTTTCCCAAAGTGATGAATTTTCACGATTCAGGAAACCTCAGAGTGCTTTACCAAATTCACACGTTCTCTTATTGAGCTAGGATATATGGGATGTGCCTCATTAAATCGCCTGATCAAAAATGACAAATGCCAGAGTATTTGATTTTTAAAATTCTATATATATAGTAAATATATATGTATATAAATTTATATATTTGATGCTTCTGCTAAAACACGAAAAAAAAATGGTGTATTAAAAGCAACAGAGACCTGACCATTAAACGTTTGTTTGTAAAGGCAATTAAATGCCCTCGAAATTATTTGCAGCATCAAGATCAGCGTCCATAAAAGGAGAGGCATGTTGTGTTTAATTCTGAATGATCTAAAATAGGTACAAGGCTAATCTTTGTAGCATAGAACAGATGGTTACCTCTTAAAAACAAGATGACTACAAAAAAAAGCAAATAATGTCTTTGGTGATTAAAGTCACGCTGTCACAGGCCTGATGAGCAGACGGTGGCTCCTCCCCATCCGCTGTGTCTTATTGCTCAGAGAGCAGCAGTAATATCTAACAGGCCCAAAGCACCACCTCAGTTTTATCAGTGTTTTAGCAGGAAGCTTTCAGCCAGACAGTCTGTCACTTTAATTCACCAAGAATGCTGCTTATGTTAAATGTCATACACATTTTATAATTGCTATGTGTTTTGTAGTTTTTACTTGGGCGGAGTATGATGGAAATTGAGCGTAAACATACGCTCCGGTACAGAGGTTCTGGCATGCAGTTTTGATAGTCCACGCCATCTCTTACATGAAATGTGACAGCAATCACGTATTTCCATTTCATCAGCAATAAAATGTGGCTCGCCGTTTCCGGAGAGCGCGTACTTCTTCGGTGCAACAAGCATTCATATGTGCCAGAGGCTTCCCATCATACAACGGGAATGTAGATTTAACAAGCTGAGCACATCAGCGGATGAGGGACAGCTGGTAACCGTTAGCAGCCGCGTGCAGCGGCACGGCGCCTCTCTGTGGAAGCACGGGCGTTCCCAGGTCTGGCTGCCTGATGTCATAAGACACAGGTACACAAGAAATCACCCAAAGGTGGATCAAGGATTTAGCTTCCATTTTTTGGCGCAATTCAGTAACAAATGTTTGAACTGTTTTAAATATCTTCTTTCAGAAAAGCTAACCCCCACCTTGAACATTTCTTGTGTTTTAGGGAGATAAGTGTATTATTCAATTAGAAAGAAAATGCACACCCCCCCAGTGGATGGATTATCCCACAGCTACATGCCATGGGGCTGAATCGTTTATTTCACTCACTTTTAAAATGCTACAGTAATCGAACGACTGTGATAAACACAATGCATATCCAGGCTTATGCACGGGGTGAAGGGGATTCGACCTACGGAAAAACAATAAAGAATTACATAACCGTGCTTGAGGCTTGGGGGGGCACCCTGAAGGATATGAGTGCTAAGAGACGGGGCCCCCCTGGGCTGCTTCGTATCTGTAAATATTTTAGGAGGGCAGCTGGAGATGCTGCCCAATCACCGGCAACTGCAGCCGAGTGGCTCTGAGTCACCTGCGGCTGCATGGCGGCCCAGGTGACTGTGGCATCATGGGAAATTGAGGCTGCGGTACAGGGCAGAAAGGCCACTGACAGGGACTCCAGTGACATGGCAGCTGTGAGCAGAAACTGCCCGCGTCGCCTTGGTGGCTACATGAGTTATGGCTGCGTAAGCACTCTGTACATGGATGGATTAAGACTCCGCTTATATGATATGACAACTCTAATTCCATCCATCCATCTTCCATAACTGGCAGGAAGTCACAGAGTGCCTGGCAGCGCAGAGTCAGGGTGTATAATATGACAGTTTGAGGTAACCTATTTACCTAACCACGTTTTTGTAGGAGGAAATTGACACAGACTGGGAAAACGAGCAAACTGCACACACTCAAAAGTGGGATTTTGAACCCTGAAAGATAATGAAGCTCTTATTCTATTGTTAACCAATAAACAAGCATCCTGAAAATGTCTGCTGCTTTCTCTGTCCTTACTGAGCAGAGTGCCCTACAGGCCAGCATTTCTAGTCAGTCACCTTTGAGTTCTCTTATGCTGGGCGGGCACTCTGACTAACTGGCCAGCATTTCTAGCCAATCAACTTTGAGATCCCTGCTACTGGGTGGAGCCTCTGACTCATTGACCAGCATTTCTACCCAATCACCTTTGAGTTCTCCGCTGCTGGGTGGGTCTTCTGGCTCACTGGCCAGACATTCTAGCCAATCACTTTTTAGATCTCCGCTGCTGGGCAGGCTGTCTATCTCACAGGCTTCTTTTCACTCTTGACAGAATGCACAACTTTTCCTTCCTGAGCTCGTACTACAAGCACGAGGACGCCGAGGACATCCCCTTCATCTGCTCCTCCCACCGGGACAACGGCATGCTGCACTGTCATGACCTGCCCCCGCTGAAGGAGGCGGGGCAAGAGTGCCAGCTCGGCGCGGATTTCGCCGGCCCCGCCCACGTCGTCCTGGAGGGCACCAGTAAGAATGGCTGCATCAACTGGAACCAGTACTACAACGTGTGCAGGGCTGGGGAGGTCAACCCCCACAAAGGGGCTATTAACTTTGATAACATTGGGTACGCCTGGATCGCTATCTTCCAGGTAGGTCTCCCGCAAGCCCACTTGTGTGATTAAATGTTATTAAAAGAACAGCACAAACCCTATGAACATGTGCTCTGGTTTATTAGCCTGCTGTGCCCATAGCATCCACATGCCGCGTTCTGAAGGTGTCAGGGCTTTGGACGAGGCGTCCTCGTCTAGAACGCCGGGCCACAGTGCGACCTTGATGGCTGCTTTCCATTAATAAATTAATTTTGGTGCCATTTAGGACAAGGGCTTTGTATGCACGGTTCAAATCCCCCGTCAATAAGGCCTGTTTGTTCCGTCAAGCACGTGAGCGGATCCCATTGGGCGCGCGTCTTCCTCTACCCAGAGCCTGACAGCAGCGAGGGGAAGTTTGGGAGATTGAAGCGAGATGTTCTCATAAGCAGGCAGACTCCCACACAGACTAATTTGTTGGCCCCTTTCAATCCATCCTGCCGGATTCTGGGGCGCAGCGCCGGCGATGAAGGTTCCGGCCGAAATGTCGCAGGGGGCCATTTAATATGTAGAGGGTCTCCTCAGGATCAGCCCCTCCGCAAAAGGGCAGCAGATTGAATAAGCGATGAGGCTGAATTAGCCTCTCTGTAAATTCCTCCTCGGAGCTCTGCAGAGGTCACCTGTATCAGTGGGGGGGGGGAGGGGGCGACTGGCCTGCTTTGCAGATCTCTGGCAGGATGGGGATCTCAGGGACGTGAGGGCTGGGGTTGGCTAGACCACAGGTGCCCATTAGCACAGACATGACCGGAGTTAAGTACAGAGCCCCCCCTGGGGTGGGTGCAGTCACCGTCATAGCACACAGCTATTTGAGGTGACCCTGTGTTTTCTGTGACCCCCCTGACCCCTAGAAAGAAGTCTCTGAGCGCCTTGCTGATGTCCACATGCAACCCGTCTCTTAGCTATCCTCAGATTTATTTTTCCACACACCTATTTCAGATTTCTGGTGCTGGACGGCCGTCCATCCTCAGCGACTGCACAAATGAGCCCTGTGCATGTGGCTTTGGCATTTTGTTGGAAAACCGGAGGATATTGTGTGGGGATTAATGTCAGTAATTGTGGTCTTCGCAGTAATGGCTGTAATGGAGGCATTCTGCCAGTTACTGGGCAGATGACCTTTCGAATGTGAGCACTGGCACGGGCAGAGTGTAGGCTGACATGCTCTAAAGCAGCACTTCACTTCGCTGAACACCCCGGCGCGTTTTGGCCTCGGAACGAGAGCGGATTAAACCGCGGTGGAGTGCACTCCCGGCTGCGCGGAAGTCCTCACAGCAACACGATATTGAATTGATTTTGAAACAAAGTGCAGGCAAAGTGTGACGCACCACAGGAACAGGTGTTGAATGTATTCCTGCGAGCGGCCCAGCTGAATTATGGCTACACTTTGAGGAAAGTGACCATAATGGCTCGGAGGATAAATGGCAAGGTCATCACTGTGACTTCACCACGCAAAAACTGACAAAACTATGGTTTGATTGATTCATAATGGAGAGGTACTCGAGCCCTCTATGTTATGAAAATGGTGTGGTTGAGATTAAGGGGCTGTTTTATGGTCAGGTGCTCAGTAATGAAACAAGTGCTCGTGTGAAGAAAATTGTCAGTCACCATTCATTTAATCTTCCTACTGCTTGGCCTGCTCTGATATGAATGAACCTCATTGACAACTCACGGGTCTTTCTTTGGTCGTGTAATGTTATTGTCATGTTTCTATATGACGCATTCAAAGTGCTGCCCATTGGTCTTCCTTTAGAATGTTTCAATGATGTAATTGTTTCCTTTTGAATGTATAAATTTGTTTTGGAATATCTGTTGGTACCATAGAACATTTTGGATGTCACATACAGCCTGTTGCTATTGGTTGTGCTGTGTCATAATTCAGGGATGTCTAACCCACGGTCGTCGTCAACCTCTACGCTTCCCGAGGGTTTTCCTTGTTATGTTTTGTCAGAGTCAGACCGTAGCAGCGAGCAGCAACATGAAAGGCTAACAGGGCCTTGTCTCTACACCAAAAACGTTTCCACAGAGGATCGATGCCCTGCTAGTGCTGCCGGCTGTCTTGTTCTGAAGAATGAGTGTTTATGGAGGGAAAGACTTTGTGTCTGTTTCTGCGGCTCCTCACCAGCAGAAGATAATAGGACCGTGGCCTGCTGCTTTCGGATCAGCGCGGTTTTCCAAAAGCAGGGAAGCCGCAGCAATTATTCTGTACAATTTAACATTTCATTTTTTGTTTTTTTCTTTTTTGCAGGTGATCACTCTGGAAGGATGGGTGGACATCATGTATTATGTTATGGACGCACATTCCTTTTACAATTTTATATATTTTATATTTCTAATAATAGTAAGTATGTTCTATTTTCTGATGTATCGCGACACACTTGCGAGGATTTATGTTCATTATCAATAAGTCATGAATGGATATTTTGAGGCTCTCCCGCCAAGTAGATACAGCTCAGTTCTTGACCATTCCTACATTCCACACTGCAGTTCTGCTGAAATACTTTCACATGGTGCGTTATATCAAACATCTCACACGGCGTAACATATTACAGAAGCCTGACTGAAATGAGGTACATGCACCAGTGCTGCTGTATAATTCTTATGGAAATGAGAGACCTCTGCAGGGGCGGAGAAAGTTAAACATAGATTGGTGCAAAAGAGTGTTATCCAGGTGTAAAAGTAATGCAGAATATTCCAGATGGTGGTCTATAGAGGGTAAAAAACATACAATGTTCCAGAAGGATGTCACTAGGGTAAAAAGGCAGATGGAATGTTCTAGAAGAATACCACCAGGGCAAAAAAAAGTGACATGAAATGTTCCAGAAGAGAATCACCAGGGTAAAGCAGTGAGATGGAATGTTCTAGAAGAGTATCATCAGAGTAAAAAAAGTAGATGGAATTTTCTAGAGGAGTATCACCAGGGTAAAAAAAAGTGAGATGGAATGTTCCAAAAGGGTGTCAGGGCAGGATATTTTGGAATCACTGCAAGACTGTTGAGGTAACGTGATCTGGTTGCTCTGCTTCTCAGGTGGGCTCTTTCTTCATGATTAACCTTTGCCTGGTCGTGATCGCCACCCAGTTCTCAGAGACTAAGCAGCGAGAAAACCAGCTGATGCAGGAGCAGCGCGAACGCTTCCTGTCCAACGACAGCACGCTGGCCAGCTTCTCGGAGCCGGGTAGCTGCTATGAGGAGATGCTGAAGTATATCAGCCACCTGTACCGCAAGGTGAAGCGCAGGGTGTCGCGTGCATACAGGAGCTGGGAGAGCAAGCGCAGGAAGAAGGTGGACCCCAGCAATGGGGGAGCAGGCAGGGGCCCCGCCGGGGGTGCAAACGGCTGTGGCAGGAGACAGAGTGACGAGCGTCGCATGCGCTGCATCCAGCACCTGGTCCACCATCACCATCACCACCACCACCACTACCACATCAGTAACGGCGGCCCAGCCGGAGGTGGGCCCGAGTTCGGCAACATGCTGGAGATGAAGGCCTTAAGGCCCCCGCCCCAGCTTGCACTCCCCTCCCCCATGCAGTGCACCCCCCCTGGGGCCGAGTCGGTGCGCAGTGTCTACCACACAGACTGTCACCACCAGAGGGCGCGTCTCCAACAGCCGACCCCCGGAATGATTGGGAATCTGCAGCTGCTGAGTGAGCTCAATGGGGGCATGAACTACCCAACCATCATGCCGTCCATCTGCAGCCGGCCAAGCACCACCACCAGGGCTATGAAGGCGTCTGGCCACGCCCTGACTCTGAGCAAGGCCTCCGCGCATCTGAACATCCCCGATCCCTATGGCAAGCTCAGCCAGCTGGTGGGAGATCACGGTAATCTCTGCCAGTCTCTCTTCAGGTTCACCTCTCAAGGTCTGGAAAGCTAAGTCCTGTTCTAAGGCGGCGTGACGGAAGAGCTGCCCTCTGAGCGTGAGGGTCGTTAGCATAATCCCTGCGGAGGCACGGGAGCCTCGATCCAACGTTAATGCATGAAGGATTTCACAGAGACATTCAGAAGCAATAATGGTGCAATTCCAGCAATGAAGCCATCTCAGAAGAATCTGACTTCCGCGCGCCTGTTAGCCTTACAAAGGTTAAAATTACAGCTCGTTATAGAGCTGAAATGTCACAGGATGTGTGGCCTTTCAAAGTCATTCCTGAAAGACAATATGATAAGACTTTTTTTTCCTTGTACATTGAAAGTAAGACCTGATCATAACAGCTGCTGAAGTATTGAAGTACTGCTGAATTGTTAAACTAGATCACGACGCATCTCAAGCCAGAGAGAGATGAAAGATGTGATCTTAATTTATTTAATTAGCACTTCTCAGTAAATTTATGGGTTCATGAAGTCAGTTTTCTTAAGAGATGAGCTCGTTTTTCACACGTTTTATTTTAATAAGTGCAGAAGGGGGATCTTATGTAAAGACTGGGTTTCCTTGACATGCTGGTTAAATATCTAATTATTCTGCTCATTTAGAGAGGGGCAGTGGCATTAATCCACTTAACAAGTCAAATTTAATAAAATGAGTCATTTAGTGGAGCGTGAGAGCCCCATACGTATGGCCGCAGGGGTGCTACAGCCAGTGAACCTGTAGGGATGAGGGTTACCGTACGTTTTGTAAGAGTGGTGCCTGAAAATCCTTTCCTTCCTCTGCCTGAAGTGCTGTTCTCCCCCAGCAGGCATGTGCCAGGCCAGGAGCTGCCTCTCAGGCCTCAATCTGCCCTTTCAAACACCGGGCGGCATGCCGGCCCACCTGTCCTGCGAGCTGATGAGCTGCCCCCGCTGCGCCCGCATCCTGGAAAACCCCGACTTGGACCTGAGCGACTCGGACAGCGCCGGCTCCGACGGCGAGGTGGTGTACGAGTTCACGCGTGACGGCCGGCATGGGCACGAGAGCAAGCCGGGCCGGCACCGCCGCTCCCCCCGGAAGCACAGACAGAAGAATTGTCTGTCGCGTCGCTGCGACCACTTCCAGGAGAAGCTGAAGAGGATCGTGGAAAGCAAGTACTTCAATCGCGGGATAATGATCGCCATTCTCATCAACACCCTGAGCATGGGCATCGAGTATCATGAACAGGTGAGCCAGATGGCTTTCCCGGGACCCCGTAGTCCATGGAGGATGGCTTTCTGGAGTCCCCTTGGAGATCCGCTGATCTCCAATCAGATAATCCGCAGTAACACAACTAATGTGTTTAACCTGCTATGTTAGCAACCACGGGAGCACTGAAACATTACTGAGCGGCCAAGGTTTGTGCGATGCGAGCCGGGTGGACTTTATTTAAATCCTTGGCACCAGATCGCAGAGCTTTATTCACTTCTGAAAGGCGCACGGTACACACCTGGACAGCGTCTCGCTAGTATCTGACACCAAACGATCTGCCTGTCCTCCGATTGCCGTTGCCTGGGAATTCGGCGTGACCTCGGAAATGTCCGTGTGCCCGGGAGTTCCGTACATCTCATTACTCGGCCGTCTCGCTTTGGGAGACATTGCCTTATTAGGGCTAACAGGCCGTGTCGTTATATAACTGCAGGCATGTGTCATTCCTCAGGACAGCGCCCCCCCTGGAGCTTGCAGGCATCGCAGGTCCTGTTTGGAAATCTCGTGTTTGTGTCTCCCGCTCGAGAATTTCCCCCATTTGATATCGGTGGCGATCTCACGGAACGGAGGACTTTTTGCACGTCGGTACTGTGTTATGAAGTTTGCCGGGGAAGGGGGGGGGGGGGGCATCCTGAAATTAGCCTGTCTGGTTACAGAATCCTAATGCGGTGCTTTATTATTGTCTGTTATTTATAGCATGCAGTTTTGGGAGAGCATGTTAGACTATGTGGAGAAAAGCGTGATGTGAATGGATTGGTGAAGCACAGATTGAAGGACCAATAGGCAGGGCGTAGGATAGGCAGGGTTGTAGGATAGGCAGGGCGTAGGTGTGTCAAGGACAAATAGGCGGGGTGTAGGAGTTCCAACGACTGGTGACTATGGACCTGCTTACGTTGTGCAAAAATTTCACGGACTGCAGTATTGCCCCCAAACGATAGGAAAAGATCATCCACTTCAAAGCTTATTTGCCAGCTGCTTACAAACTGTTTTTGCTAACTTCTGCTTACTATATCTAGCTCACATGCTTCATGCAAACATCAGAGGTTGTATAAAAGGCATGACATGGAAAATTATATAGTTTACTTTTGGAAATGAAGCAAACCCCTCCTCCAAAGTCCCAGCGTTCAGGCTCAGACCAGCCCTGCAGATGCTGCTCGCACTGGGCATCCTGTTACTGGCTGCTCTGTTTAAGCTTGGGACTTCACCGTGGCACTGCTGCATCGGATGTCCTCAGCTCCACGGCCACCGCCCCCCCGCTCCCATTCTCCAGTCCAGCCCCCACCACCTCCCCTAAATCACCACGGCGATACTCAGCACATAAACACAGAGAGAGCATGATGTCATATCTATGTTAAACCACAGTGCTCTTAAATAATAATTTCTTATGTATCATGAAAAAAAAGTGTTATTTTATAGGCCAAGTTTATGGATTCTTGTTTTTTAATCTCCAAGTAAACTGCACATAATCCTGTTATAAAAAGGAGTAATCCCACAGTCAAATAGCTTGCTCTAATTATATCTCTCATTTTTTGGGACATGTTTATAGTGCATTAGCCAGTCTATCAGTCTGCTTGTTAAGTATATTAAACATATATGGCACAAATCTGTTGTGGTGCTCTGTCGTTTTGCAAGAAATAGTGTTGAAAGGAGGCTCAGGCCTGGTTTCATAACGAACTATGGAACCGACAAACACTGCAGTCCACCAAGCGTCACTAACACGGGCCGCGTGTGCACACAAGTGCCTCTAACTGTCACTCTGTCCGGGTCACACCAGCGCGCTCGTCTGGTGCTTTCGTTCGCTATTTCCACAGCACGGCCATCGCCTCAGAGTGTATACAGATTAATTAAAGTTGCCGTGGCGGAGGCCTGTTTAAAGGCGAGGGCTACGCACCGCTCTCTTGCTCTCTGCAGTTTTTAATCAACACCCTGCCGATAGGAGCAGACATAATTGTGCCCCAATCCACCGGGTGATGGCGGCGCATGTCAGCGGGAGAAAAGAGGTGTCAATGGAAGCGTTTCTGCATGAGGGACACGGCTTTGCGAGGCGGGCACCGGCAGATAAACCTTAGCACTGAAGCCCAGTGCAGTCTCTAAGCCCAGTGCAGTCTCCCTGCAGCTGCTGTGAAGATCTCCTTGAAGCCCAGTGCAGTCTCCCTGCAGCTGCTGTGAAGATC
>JAABNX020000106.1:24503991-24519260 GCA_015163995.2 Mormyrus lacerda | reverse complement strand
CCCCCCCCCCCCCCCCCCCCCCAAAATCACTGTCGTTTTGAGAGCAGGATTATGAGTTTCTGCCAGAACAACACAGTTAGATGTTGATATCCGGGGAAATGGTGAAGCCCTCAGGTAACACAGACGGTCTCCTCCCGATGTCTCCTTGACCTGAATCACCCTCAGGATGGTTTCACCCTACAGTATCGGCTTTGTTTCTTGAGCGTATAAACACTGTGCAGTGGGACACAGTGACATTTTGTTCATCGTTTTTTTCCGTTATTCCCAGCGGTATCGCTGTTTTCAGTTAGTTAATCATTGTATTCGGCTGTAATAGATCCATTAGCCGCCATGCACGTCATGACCAGGAACAGGCTCGGTGAAATCCATTTGTGAGAAAGGGCGCGTGGTAGTGCGCAGGCTAACGAACACCCCCCATCCCCCCACAGCGTCTGGGAGATCATCGGCCAGTCGGACGGGGGCCTGTCTGTGCTGCGCACCTTCCGGCTGCTGCGGGTCCTTAAGCTGGTCCGCTTC
Organism: Mormyrus lacerda; assembly: GCA_015163995.2. Lineage (NCBI taxonomy): Eukaryota > Metazoa > Chordata > Actinopteri > Osteoglossiformes > Mormyridae > Mormyrus > Mormyrus lacerda. The sequence goes on along the minus strand of JAABNX020000106.1, from coordinate 24,518,744 downwards.
CTGCCGGCCCTCCGGAGGCAGCTGGTGGTGCTGATGAAGACCATGGACAACGTGGCCACCTTCTGCATGTTGCTCATGCTCTTCATCTTCATCTTCAGGTAGCGCCGCCCAGGATAGGCTCAGCAGTGGGGTGAAAATGGACCCCGTGGTACAGTAGTTTATGGTGGGGGCTCGGTGGCCCTGTAGCATGTTCCCCCACATTGTGTGGGTTTCCTCCAAGTATTCTGGCTTCCTACTGCGGTGCAAAGACTATTTAGTGTCCCTAAGGTGCCCTTAGTGCATCGATGTATGTGTGTGCCTTCTGATTGGCGTCCCATCCACAGTGCCCCCTGCCTCAGCGGGTATGGTGGGGGTATGGATGTATGGATGACTGAAAAGTTATTATCACCAAGGAGAGAGAGTCCATCAGGAGATAGCAGAGTTCACTTTCTGTCTCGGAGGAAGTGCCACGGCATCGCGGGTTAGACACCAGGCTGTCTCACTAATTACGCCGCAGCCGGGGTGAGCTCCGTCCGCTGATGGCTTCCCGGTGTCGTCCACAGCATTCTGGGGATGCATCTGTTCGGGTGCAAGTTCAGCCTGAAGATGGAAAATGGAGACACCATCCCAGACAGGAAGAACTTTGACTCCTTGCTGTGGGCCATCGTCACTGTCTTTCAGGTTTGACGCTTCCGAGAGGCTGGCTAACGGATAATGGCTCTGCCGGGGGTCCTCAGGGTGACCGCCTTGCCGTCTGCCAGCGTGAGACTGTGATTACTGCTTCAGCCGTCCTCTCGGAGCTGATGGAGATGATTGCTTCACTCAGTGTCGTGCTGGTTATTTGACACAACCTATAGGAGCCCGGCTGGACGTCTCCATAGTAACAGTAGGAACTGGTTGTTGTGTGCAGATGAGCTTGTGTCATATAGGTGGCCTATCATCTGCCTGTTTCAAAATGAATTGCACCCCTCATTAGTATAGTGATATCAGCATTGAGGTTATATATTCTATAGTTTAGTACAAGGAGTGATAATAACATTAGATTAACGCATACAGTGATACTAATGGTACAGTTTACTATAATACAGTATGATATATTTGGTGGATTCAGATTCAATATTTTTGCTTACAGGGAATATTATAATATGACTGCGTAGAAGTTGGGATTTATTATGATTCATAGAATTATGATTAATTATGATTCATAGAATAATGCATTAGTTTAATCTATCTTGCAAAAACTGATTAATATTTATATTTTTAATGAACTGCAGGCGATGGGCAAATAGTCGAAAAATTAAAAAGCATCAGTTTTACAAACATGTCCATCAAGTCCCAGTCAAGTAAGGCCATGGATGTTTGTCCAGTTTATGGTAGAATGGTTTTGTTGTAGAGTTTCATCACTGTTGGTGCATCTATAACAGTGGTAGCTCTGTTAATGGTAGTAATAACAATGGACAGAGTCCTGTTAACGTGACTGAAAACAAACACACCGCCCGTTCAATCCGGCCACACACCATTCCTCACGCTGTCACTCCCTGTCTCTTTCCTGCCTGACCTCCCTGTTGCAGATCCTGACCCAGGAGGACTGGAACATGGTCCTGTATAACGGCATGGCGTCCACGTCCCCGTGGGCAGCCCTCTACTTCGTGGCCCTGATGACGTTCGGCAACTATGTGCTCTTCAACCTGCTGGTGGCCATCCTGGTGGAGGGCTTCCAGGCCGAGGTACTTTCAGGAGGTACCTCGGAGTGAGGTTAAGCCACTCTGCCCAGTCCCCCCCCCCCCGGCCCCTGTTCCTGCTGCCCACAGTCTCTCTGCCTCATGAACGTCTATTACACCTCACAGGGGGACGCCAACAGGTCAGAGACCGAAGACGACAAGATGTCGGTGCACTTGGAGGAGGAGGAGAAGCTGCGCACTGCAGGTGATCGCGGCGGTCGTGTCCCTGCCCCCCTGGTGAGCTCTCCCAGGCAGCCCGGGCCCTGACCCAGAGATGTACATTCCCCGCAGACTGTCTGCCATCAGCTAACGTTCCTCTAATAGGCGGCGGCGATGTTGCCCGGGGGAATGGCGGAGACGGGCCTGGCCACTTTGTGATGATTTTATGACACATAAAAGAAACATTAATGGCTGCCACCCTCAGCTGCACCCTCTTCTTTTTATGTAGCTGTAAAATAGCGAGCGAAGGCTTGGCGACCCGCATGTGTCCCTCCTCATAGACACTGCCATCGCTTCGATCACCTTACACGCTCCCATTCCAGAGAGCTAATCTCTTGGCAGCATGTGCGGGATGCCTAAACACCCCAAGCTGACCACAGGATTGGCGGGAACCCAAGCCAACTGCGATACTGTGGGGGGGGCTCCTACGCCAGCCGTGACATCGACACGTCCTAGACTGATCTTTCTTTTCTTCCCCATGATTCGCAGAGCTGAAAATCCACTCGCTGATGGTGACACAGAACGGGCACCTGGACCCACGGGCCAGCATGCCCCCGCCCGTCATCATGCGCACGGCGGCCACCCCCATGCCCACGCCCAGGCCGTACGCCGACCCTGTCCACGCCTTCTGCGAGTCCCGCCGCGGTAGTGGCTGCTCCATCGAGCCTGGTGCTGCCGACCTGAAGTCGCCGGTAAGCCAAAGGGCCACCGTTTGGTATTAGTGGGCTGAGATGGTCCACACCTCTCACGTGAGCCTCTCTGATTCCTCCCAGTCCAGTCACCGGAGCTCCCCCTGTCCTCCATGGGGGGCAACCAGCAACTGGGGCAGCCGGCGTTCCAGTTGGGCCAGTCTGGGCCGGGGGCCTAGCCTGAAGCGAAGGGACCCGTCCGGGGAGCGGGAGTCGTTACTGTCGGGCGAGGGCCATGGCAGCCTGGAGGACGATGACTCGGACGGGGGCGGCTCCAGCCACACAGGCAGCATGAGCGGGGGGTCCCTGCGCCCCCGCGCAGACTCGCTGGACCTGCCCGAGCTGCTGCAGGTCTCTGTGGCCCGGCACACAGCCGACCACCACGACTGCAACGGCAAGAGCTTGCGCGCCGCGCCCGACTTTCTGTGCCCAGCCCTGGGGAGAGACGAGCCTGACTATGAGGACGATGCCGATGTGGAGGAGGTGAGAGGATGGGGGCCGATGGGCAAAGCGCCATTGCGTCACTGCATACAAGGCTGGTTATCCCAGGCTATAGCCAGGGCCCCGAGCTTTTACTTTGCTTATTAGGTAGGGCCCCAACAAGTTCATTCTAGGGGTCTCCACCCCCCAAAATTTGGCCCCGGCTGTACAAATGACTTCCCAGTGTCACCACAGTTACCCGTTGCCGAGTGAATTATCACTCTGTCTTTATATTGCTCCCTATGTTCCTGTACTGCGGGTGGAGATAGCGCTAATCGCAGATGCGGGAGCGATTAAGAGCCCATAATCGTCCTCTTTGTGAATGGAAAGTGACCCCGCACCAGGCAACCATATCGGGGTGGTGGGGGGCGGGGTTGGGAGCTGTGGCAATGGATTTAATTTTCGCTGTGCGCAGATAAGACGGGGAGCGTTCTCTCAAAGAATCGACGCTGCTCTCCCAGTTTCTGCATGCCTGCGAGCAGAATTGCTATTCTCTCTTTTGTTGGGTGGGGGGGGGGATTACGGAACAATACAGACCCTGTCAGGGGTGGAAACTTCCCTTTCTTTTAAAGACGTGGCGCAGTAATCGCGGCGTCCTGCCGGCCAAAGGTGTTTGTCGTCCCGTTATAGATGCCCAGCTAACAGCCTGTGTTTATAGAAGCTCTCCTGGCTGTGATGCGGCATGCGGCCGTGATTCTATGGCTTCAAGCGTCCTCTGTCATCGCCAACAGAGTTTGTGTTACCGAATCAAGAAGATGCTGGACCCCTACAAACCACAGTGGTGCCGAGATCACGAGGACTGGGCTCTGTACCTGTTCTCCCCCCAAAATGAGTGAGTGAGCCCCCCCCCCCACATACACAGAGTGCTCAGGCATTCAGCTGAGCCAAGGGTGTCCTTGCCTGCCCCCCTTCTAGGTTTCGCATAACGTGTCAGAAGGTCATCGCGCATAAGCTGTTCGACCATGTGGTCCTGGTGTTCATCTTCCTCAACTGCATCACCATTGCCTTGGAGAGGCCGGACATTCTCTCCAGCAGCACGGTAACCCACTGGGCCCCAGTAAGGACCCCCATGTCTTAGGGCCTGGTGTGGGATTCCCTGGGGGTTCCAGTGGTTTTCATGCCCCGCCATCATGTGGCATGTCCCCGAAACCTCGGCATGGAAACTCTCTCTTCTTTTCATCTTTCAGGAGCGAGTCTTTCTCAGTGTCTCCAATTACATCTTCACCGCCATCTTTGTGGCCGAAATGACCGTAAAGGTATTTAACTCCCTTCTTTTTAATGTGGAATACTACAGGACAGGCTTTGGGCCCAGAGTGTATAACGTAGAGATCTTTCTCCCAGACACCACATGCTGACTGGCTCTTTGCATCCTGATGTTTGTATGATACGTGTACAGCAGGGAGTCTGCAGGCCCCAACCAGGCAATGAGACAAATTTTTGTCCCACATGGATGATCTACCAAATTTTATTAGGGGCAGTAGCCCTTGGCTTTGTGTTGTTGGTGGAATTTTGGCCTTGGGGAAAAATAATTGGGAAACCCTGATGCACAGTTATATTAGTCATTCTGCCATTGGCGTTATTACAACATTGTATTGCAATATCTTGGAGATGTGAGGTTGTATTAAGGTGTGACATTTTGTCAATAAATTAACCCTAATAAATTACATCAGGAACCCTGAATTGCCAGAATTGAGAAGGTGTTGTAGTGTGTCTTAATGCTTATGTCACACATCTTCCATTGACAGAGTACAATTATCAGAGTCAGCTGATCATCCTCGTACATGATTGACTCCTGCTCCCTGATATAGGTGGTGGCCCTGGGCTTCTACATAGGGAAGAACTGTTACCTACAGAGCAGCTGGAACGTGTTGGATGGGATGCTGGTCTTTGTCTCCATCGTGGACATCGTCGTGTCCCTGGCATCTGCCGGCGGAAACAGGATCCTAGGAATCCTGAGGGTGCTGAGACTGCTAAGGACCCTGCGGCCCCTGAGGTCAGGATAGGTCACCTGGGCGATCGCGCCCAGCGATCTCGTCCCCCTACCGAAACTCCAAGAAACTTCTGCGACAATGCTGGCTGAATGGGCACGTGTGTCCTCAGGGTGATCAGCCGCGCTCCGGGTCTGAAGCTGGTGGTGGAGACGCTCATCACATCCCTGAGGCCCATCGGCAACATCGTGCTTATCTGCTGCGCATTCTTCATCGTCTTCGGGATCTTGGGGGTGCAGGTAGGAGGCCCTGCTTTGCTGTGTGGGAGGAGGTGCAAAAGAGGCACAGACCACCGCCATGGAGACCGGCCGACTTTCGCCGACATCAACAGTAAAGCTTCAACGGGAAAAAAACCTGACTAATAGAAAAAAACACAGGTTATCCTAACGAGATGTTGGCGACGAAAGGGGGCATTTGTCAGGCTGAGAAAAACAGGCGACTATCTAGCAGTTTATAGTGTGTGAGAAAACTGGCTAGCAAACGTGATTAACGTGACTAAATGTGAGAGGGATGAGGAATTACTTCTTCAGCTCTGGTGGCCTGATTTCTGCTCTGACAATAAGACCATTTAAAAGTCCATATAAATCCATTCAGACCTTATTTATATTTTTCAATCTTGCCAGAGGCAGAGGAGGCCCAGCCTCCTCATCTCCAGAACATCGTGAGACTATAACGAGTTGACAGTGTAGGGCCTTAATAGATAACGAGTGGTTAATTGAGGTCAATCTCATCCCTACATCCTCCCATGTTTACTTGCCTAAAAACTTTTCCTTCAAGACGGTGTTTCGCAAACCGGTCCTCAGGTACCCCAGACAGTCCACGCTTTCGGGAGCAAAACCATGGAGTGTCTGGAGGTTCCTGGTGACTGGGCTGAGAAACATCGCTCTAAGGAACGTCTTCTTCCCTTTTTTCAAATTCTTGTCTCTGTCATTAATGTTTCAGCCCATGAAAAGAGGATTAGAATGGAATGATGTACCTTTCACTCTAGCCATGGCTGGCCGGCAGGCATTCCGGGAATGGCTATGTTTACTGTCGTAAAAATGTAGGACCCCAAAGTCCTGGTTTAAACATGGGGGCTGAGATCGATGTTTTCTATCACATAACTATGCAGTACGAAAGCCATTTGCTTAGATGGTCACGGGGTGTTTCGACCGCTGTCTGAACTACAGCTTTTCAAAGGGAAGTTCTACCACTGCGAGGGATTTGACACCAGGAACATCACCAACAAGTCCGACTGTCTGCAGGCCAACTTCCGCTGGATACGGAGGAAGTACAACTTCGACAACCTGGGACAGGTGGGCAGGAAGTGAGGCCGCCTGCAATGAGTCATGTGATCGGAAGTTAGCCATGACCGCCAATGTAGGGAGAGGATGGTAATCTCTTTATTTTCTGTCATCACCTGTCTTCCAGGCCCTCATGTCACTGTTTGTCCTGTCCTCCAAGGACGGCTGGGTCAACATCATGTATGATGGCTTGGATGCCGTGGGAGTTGACCAGCAGGTGACACAGAGTAACTGCCCGGCTGAATCATTTGGTCCCGGTAGCCATAGACAACTATTAGAAGTCTTGGGCCATGCATTGATGCATGACGGAGGAAGCACACCCCCCCACACAAAAGTTCCCCATTGAGGGTGATCCATTGCACATCCCCCAGGGGGCATCATTAGCAGGACCAGATTCACAAATTATTTCAAGACATTCAGCAGAAACTGTTTTATTGCTGACAGAAGAATGTATTATTTTGTCACTAATTTGCAGAAGGTAAAGGATAACCCTAAGCACGGTGTAGATATAAAATAGGAGCTCACCTACATTCCCCAGCATGACCGTGTCCTGTTTACCTCTGGAGAAACGCAGGAATTAGGCTGCATGGCACAGGGGGGGTGAACTGGGACATGGATCCTCTGGAGGCCTGCTCAGATGGTCCAATTCTGGGGGAAATGAAGCAGGACTTCACTGCTAGAGCTTTAGAGCTTTACTTGGGCCCCAGCCCATCCCCCCTCCCCCCATCCTTACCCTGGGTGACTTGTTCTTGTCTTCCTGCCCCAGCCGGTGAGGAACCACAACCCCTGGATGCTGCTCTACTTCATCTCCTTCCTGCTCATCGTCAGTTTCTTCGTGCTCAACATGTTCGTGGGCGTGGTGGTGGAGAACTTCCACAAGTGCCGGCAGCACCAGGAGGCGGAGGAGGCCCGGCTGCGCGAGGAGAAGCGGATGAAGCGGATGGAGAAAAGGCGCCGGAGTAAGGAGACACGCGGGTCCGGTCGGTAGCCCAGCGTCTCCGAGCCCTGCCTGAGGGGGCGCCCCCGGGCGTTGCATGAGGGCATGGCAGCTCGGCTGGCTTGCGAATCGGCAGCCGCGGTGACGGCGAACGGTCGGGGGAAACCTCAGAGCGCTCAAGGGCGCCTTCTGTGCTCAGATGAGCTCCCACCGTCCGGGTCGTGCATTTGTTATGTTCACCGGTCATGACCAGCAGCAAAAAGGGGAGGGATCACCAAGTGAGGGACTCATGAAGTCCAATGTGGGCCCTACAGTCAGCGGTGCCAGCTGATTGGTGGCATGTGGAGTTGGCAAAACAGGCATTTTATGGCTCCCAGCGGACATTAGGCTGACTACTCAGTGCAAGGAGTTAGCTGGCCTCGGCTAAACTGGCTGAAAATTCAATAAAATTAAAATAGTGCAGCAGGATGATTTGATGGGCAAGCTGTGTGTTTTCAGGAGGGACCAAAGACTCAAAATGCACTTCTTGAATCTTTAATGAAGTTTTCCTCATTGCAGTGAGGCACACTGGCACTGGGTGGACATACAGTATCTGAAGTGCAAATGGTTAATGCAAATACACCAAATTTCTGTTGTTCACTATACATCATCTACTGTTTCTAGTTCATAAATTACCCCAAGGTTAACATTTACATCTGTCAGTGACACACTTTTTTTTTTTTTTTTACTGAACCCTGAATGTGATGCTATTGCATTTTCACACAAAGACATTGCACCTTGAATGGTCTCCACTCTTGACATATCGTCTTTAACTCGCAACTTGACGGCTTTTCCACTGGCAGGATTTACAGTAATCCATTTTTTTTTCCTTTTACTGTTCAGGAAGCGATTGAATCCTATCAGCGAATTGACATTAAGGCTTTTATTGTTGGACAGAGAAGCAGGTTGGAATGTTTTCACATATATGGGGGACTTTTTGGAGGAGGATTTACAACACGCCAAGAGGAGAGGGGTTGTGATTGTAGATTAAATTAAAACCTATGTTTATGATGGGCAGTTGGGAAGGGGACCCATGGAATGAGAAACTATTAATTGCACCTTCATAATGCTTTTATAATGCATTCATAGAACGTTCATAAGCAGTATGCCTTAACATCCTTACATACCTTAACAGCATTAAAATATAGTAATAACTAACATTATATGATTATACGAAGATAATGTTTATTAATGTATATTAAAACCGTTATGGTATGTTAGGATGTTAAGGTATGCTGCTTATGAATGTTCTATGAATGCGGTATGAAGGTACTATGAAGGTGCAATTAATGTAGTGCTACCAAAGAATTTAGTGTCACCAGGGAGTGAGTCCCAAAAGGGGGGCGGTGGGTCTCACATCAGAGTCGCTTTCCCATCATCTGCCTGATTAACCGATGACAGAACAATTTCTTACTCTACATTCACACTGGATATGAGCCACCGGGGATGAGACAGAGCCGTGTTTCTCTTAGCATGGATTGGATATAAATGAATGCATGTATATAATACTCCTTAAGAGGGTGGTGTACAGGTACGTTCCCTGAAAGGTGCAGCCAGTGAAGCTACTGTACGCTGAAGCACGGACAGACTGACCTGAATCTTCCAGTGATCGTGACCGAGATTTTGCCAGTGGGTAAACAGAAATAAAGTAAAGCAAACCAAAATAAACAAATGGACTTTTGGCCCAAATTGCCTCATCACCCCACTGTTGGCTGTTAAACCTTTGGCTGGTAAGTTTGTAGTGCGCTGGCTCTCTTTATTGATGCATTTTTATTTATATATAAATCATACTCCGATGTCACTAAATGTATTACTGATATGGAAAAGGAACTTTTTGTCTTTCTCTGGACCAGTAAGTATTTTTGAAATGACAGGCGCTGAAAGAAACTGATTGGAAGAACTGTACGCGATTGTCTCAGCTCTCACATTTATGTTGACAAATATGGCTTATAACATCATCATTTTCTTAAAAAAGCACCTGGAGATTGCTCAGATTAATCAAGCTGGAGTGATTTGGCTATTTAACTTGGATATACACAGGTATGTGCAATGTATGTACAAACTACAAGGGAGTAAAATCTATTTGCCTTAAAAAATGCGATCTCCCAGCGCCAGTGTTCCCGAATGAATTCTGTCGGTGTTCAGTTTCTCTTTAAAAGAGCCTCGTATTTGCGGTTAAACATGGGTTCTGGCTGACTCTGCGCTCGCCTGAAAGCTCAGCACTATGGAAATCTAAAGGGTGCTTTAGATAATGACAAAGCACTTCCAGGGAATTGAATCAAAGTGCCAAAAGCCAGCTGCAGTCCACATTTCAGGGAACAAAGTCAGAATGCTTTACAAAAACCAAAGGCGTTGAATAATTTTATTATTATCATTAATGTTGTATGCTTGGTGGGGAAAGAGAATGGATTCTAGCAGAACTAGACTTCGGTCCAGGGGTCAATACCATGGTAAATTCTGACGGATGTTTTGATCAAAATGCACTTTTTACCACAGACATAGTATATAAAAACTTGGCCTGCATAGTTTTTTTGTTCCGGCCAAAGCATTTTGTCACAGACAAAGTGTTGCCATGGAAACGTTTGTCCATGCATGGACGGGTTGCCAATCCCTGATCCATATGCATGTGCAACATCCATATGGAATCTTTATAACAAGTTCAGTTATAATATTTTAGCATTTATGTGAGGTTTTACATTAGCAGTTTATCCTAAAAACATTCCAAATGTGAGGTCAGCATGGACACAAGAGAGGCCACACAAAATCAATAGCACGGCTAAAATTTGTTCAATTCAGGACATAATTAAGGGTTTGCAGCAGAATTCTCAATTTCACATATTCATAAATAAAATACATCTCTCAGTCAGGATGATAGTGGGTGAAATTAGGAGCTACCCCTGATCCATTTGCATGCAGATTAAATATTTATCCAGCAAACTTTGAAGACTGACCAGCTGCAAGTCACACTGACCTGATGATTTGTAAAACTTTTCTTAAAAAAAGTGAACTTCTGCGTCAACTTTCCAATTTAAGCCGTTCATCAGGCGCTCGAGAAATTCTTCTGATTAAAACCCCACTGTTTACCAGTACGTAAGCTTGTCGCCACTGCATCTTGTTAACAAGTCTTTAATTTCAAAACGTGTGCCTTGTCTGACTGGATATTTTGCTGCACTCGCATTGAAATAGCCAATGGAAAAGCTTCACCAGAGACCATATGTGTACCGGTCCAATGGTTTGGTTTCCCAGACATGAGGTGGTCTGTGAACGGCCTGATTTGAAGCCGGTCGCATTTAGTGTTGCATGCTCAGCATGTTGAAGCATGAAACAGGCGCATGAAAAGACAGCTACCAAATGCTTATTTCAAACTAAAATTTAACAGAAATGTAGGACAACAAGTCTGCAACAAATTTAAATGCGTTTTTGATTCCATTAGTAATTTCCACAAAAGCCTACCAGCCCTCACTCTGGTTAGCCGATTTCCTTTCATCTCTTTATTTACATATTCAGCACTCGAATTTCCTCAGTTCTTAAAGATTTTGAACCATTCCAGTCACTTTTTCTAACCTTATTAATTCAGATTTGTCTCTCGGAAATGTCCCAAAAGTAAGATGGAGCTAAATTTGTCATTTTAACAAGAATGGGTTCAGAGTTGATATCTTTAATTAAACAAAACATGTACTAACGAATGTGTTCATTGCCGGTTTTGCCGAGGTCAGACTACAGGAGGTCCTTGGTTCGCCGGCATGGGTTGGAACCAGAGACCCGTCTGTCTGCCGCTCACATGTCATGTGACTGTGTTCCGCAGAGGCCCAGCAGCGGCCCTACTTTGCTGACTACTCCCCTGCACGACTCTACATCCACACGCTGTGCACCAACCACTACCTGGACCTCTTCATAACCTGCATCATATGCATCAATGTGGTCACCATGTCCATGGAGCACTACAATCAGCCCAAGGTGATGAAGCCCCCTCTGTGTCGCCCTGCTTTGTTTGGTCTGACAAGCTCCCCCTAGCTTTCACTCAGTTAATAAATCACATTAAACTATATCTGGGCAGAGCAGCCGTGCTCTGCTGAAGCTGGAAGCCCTTTGGCTAAGGCTGCTGCTTGCGGAAACATCTCTACTACCAACTTTCAGTAACTTTTACTAACTCCTATTACCAAAATATGTGCCATGAACATAAATTAATGAGATGTGAATCAAGCCTTGTAGGTTTCTTTTACTACAGGAGGGAAGATGAATTATTTAATGTTCGACAGGTGAATCTGTCAAGGAGTTGCAGATATTGGCAACTGTGCTTAATTCTTTCGGACCGGATGTCGTATAAAGTGTTTGGTGAGATGTATGAAGAGTGTTGATCCCTGTACAATTCAAAGTCAGTACATAATTACAGGATGATGTGTCTAGGTTCAATATGTTTGTGGTAGCTCTGGTATTGTCAAAGCTTTTAAGCATCGATATAAACATAAATAAATCGGTCGCACAGCCGTGGCGGGCTAATCCATCCTGTCAGGCTAACAGGCATCTCATGGAACAGCCTTCTACCTAACACCGTGTTCTATACCAGACAATATGTGCTCAGTCACTGAGTCGGCACGTACATGTCTGTGCTCCACAGTACCTGGAGGAGGTCCTGAAGTACTGCAACTACGTCTTCACCATCGTCTTCGTCTTAGAGGCACTGCTCAAGCTCGTGGCCTTCGGCTTCCGTCGCTTCTTCAAAGAGAGGTACCTCGCTTGATGCCGTTGTTTTGGTGCTGCTGAACGACAAGAAACGGTGACTGGAGGGTCACTGCTAGCGTTATTATCGTTATAAATGTAGATTATCATAATCATAGGTAGCATGGTGACTCGGTGGTCCAGCATCTCCAGGGATGCGTGTTCAAACCCCACCTGTGTGTGTCGTGTCCTTCTCAAGTTTGCGGATGTTTCATCCGACACTTCAAAGATTTGCAGTAGTGTATGTGCCCTGTTATGGACTGGCATCCCTTCCGGGGTGTTCCCTGCCTTGTGCCCTGTGCTTCCTGGGATGGGCTCCAGGCTCCCTGTGAACCTGTGCTTCCCGTTCTTCCTGTCATGTTGTCCTTTTGAGTGGCTTCGCTCAGAGAGATCCATTCAGTGGTCTGTGTAAGAATCTGTGCAAGATACTCCAGCTTAGCTTAACCTTGAGTTGAAATGCAAAAAAAAAAAAAAAAAAAAAAAAAGAATGTTTATTCACTTCATTGTTCATGCAAATGAAAGAACATTGTATCTGTGTAAAACGGCGTCCCTATTATGTAACGGATCTTTCTGGAAATCCTCATTTGATTAATTTATGCCTAAGGTGTTGATTACATTCCCTCTCACCGAATGCTGCAAACAAGTTCTTCAGCTGTATGTATCATCTTTCCCGTTCAGAGCCGCAGGAGTCGTCAGGCTTGTTATTAATAACCTCCCTCAGCTTCTCATTCATTTCCATCTGTGTATGTGTGCAGACGCACGTGTGGGCGGCTGGGGATCCACCCGCCTGAGAGCAGCTAATCCCTAGGTTTGCAGGCACTTTTCATCATAGGGGAGACCGATAGCTCTCCTTCATAGTTCAGAAAGGTTGAAGAAATACTTGATTGTTTCAAGTGAGGCTTTAGTCATGTGACGGATATCTGTGACATTCGAATATGACTCCTGTTGATATAAAAGTGTGGATTGGAGCGTGTGGATGTTTTGGGGAAGGGACGAGGGCAGGAAACAAGGCTTTCTATTCACCCCCGATTGATTGACTTGAGTATCTATGGCTTGGCCAGTTTGCTTGTTTGAGTTAGTAGTTTTCCAAGCTGCTCATTTGGTCTGTCTCCGTGTCCCAAGGGTCTGCCCGACATTGCAAAGAACTGACTCCAGCACACGTGCACGTTGCATGAAGTTGTCATCTGTATGAAACCTTGTTTTCCAGATGGAACCAGCTGGACCTGGCCATTGTCCTCCTATCCATCATGGGAATCACCCTGGAGGAGATCGAGATCAACGCGTCCCTCCCGATCAACCCAACCATCATCCGCATCATGCGGGTGCTCAGGATAGCCCGAGGTAGGGGTGGCATGTCTGAGTCGCTTTGCCCTTCCCCGGTCGGTCAAAGAGCTTCACAGTCCTTGTGACTTCACAGTCCTTGTGAAGCAGTTGCTTCGGAAAAACAATCCGAGATGCTTCATTTCTTCATTTGAAGCACGGAAGCACATCTTCCCCAGTCGGTGAGCTGGTAGGGCTCTGACCCTAAGTGCGTTAAACATTGCACTCTGCCCACGCTTGTAATTGTGGGTAGTTTAGGCCCAGACACATGCCATCTTCCTATGCGCCTGCAGTGCTGAAGCTGCTGAAGATGGCCACGGGGATGCGAGCGCTCCTGGACACGGTGGTGCAGGCCTTGCCCCAGGTCGGTTCCAGATATCACTCTTCTGCCTGCAAACCTTCATACCCGCATGTCCTTGTCTTACTAAGTGAGTTGTTCCAAAGTCATACTGTTGTTATTCTGTATATTGAGCATAATCTCATTGTTCAGAGTTCCTATCAAAGTGGTTTAATTTAGTGAAGTGCTGGTATTTGTTTTGCATCTGTCTCGCTTACGGTCAAATCCTTTGATCTCCCCATGATCGTCTTCCTGAGTGTGCCTCACACAAAACCCTCTGCAGTGACACATCGAGTCAGGGATGGATATTAACCCAAGTATGACAGATGGAGACCTCTGGGCAGTGTGGCTGGGGATAGGATCGTCCCAAGAGCTATATTATCCCCGAGAGGATGGCTGCTACCCTCTGGTCTGTCATCCATCGCCCGTGAAGGGCAGTTCTCTAGTGGCTTGAGACAATTGGCATCATTCTGTTTCCCGCGGTATCATGGATGACCCCCGTAGCTGTGGCATCTGCCTTTGGGGGTCACCAGCATCCCCCGGTACCGACTTGCCGCTCGCCTAGGTATAGGTGTGACGTTGATGCTCGGGGGTCAAACCTGTGGCCATCTCCCCCTGCAGGTGGGCAACCTGGGGTTGCTCTTCATGCTTCTGTTCTTCATCTATGCGGCCCTGGGAGTTGAGCTCTTTGGCAAGTTGGGTCAGTGCCTCGCCGACCCCGTCTTTTCTGAAGCCCTCACCGTCGAACAGATTTTACACACAAAGCGACTTTGGACGATGTACTGCTCCATCCAGAGAAAGATCTTGTCCATTACACTATACCTCTGCTGTGTCTGTGGTATAAATTTGGCATTTGAAATGCTGTGAATCAGAACCATACCATGCAAGCAAGCAACCAACAAAAGGCTACATAGAGGCTGAGAAGGCAGGTTTATCCCAACTCTAACCCTGAGTCATACACATGCAGGACAAGAGTTCCAACTCTAGCTATCTATGAGGAGTTAAAGCAACCTCCCCATATTCCCATTGCTTCCTTTAGATC
>JAABNX020000106.1:24487911-24501466 GCA_015163995.2 Mormyrus lacerda | reverse complement strand
CTCGGCTAATAGCAACGTTGACTGTTACATGGGTGGCACAAATCACCAAATATCACCCAAAATGCCTCCAAGAGTGTTAACAAGCAGTGTTGAGCCGGACACAGGGTACGCTGTCACCGGCAGACAGGGCCTTGCCTCACGCAACCATCAACACAACCAGCTAGGGATTATATTACATGATCTTACCGGAAAGCAGCACTTTCGCCTTAATAGCGACTCCTAATGATCTTCACATCAACAGAGATATTTGGTGGGATGGCAGCTGGGTTTGTCTCATGCTTAGTCTGATTATATCCAGTTATTATGCTCATTGAAAATGCATTAAAGGTGGGCCTCCCAAAAGCATTGAGGGCTCTTTTACATTAAGCGATATGCACACAGATGATTAGCATGCCACAAGACACGAGCCGCAAGAGTGGAATCTTAAGGCTTTTATTGACCCTCATTTGTGATCGGTAAATATGGTCAATGAGTCTTCGAGTCGGTTAATAGCCTTTAAGTGGATAAGAGCACTTCATCCTATCCCAACGCTTCCTCCGTTTATTGTACATGAGTAATCCGCGCTCTTGTATGTGGTGATCGCACTCCATTTGAAGGATACCAACCCATTAAATGGGCCCTTTGACACCAGGTTTGTTGCCAAGGCAACAGGCATGTTTGCAGGCTTGGGCCGGTCATGTGCAAAACCGGTCCTGTGCCTGTGTGTCTCCAGGATGAGGCTCTGCAGTGTGTGGGGGAGAATCTGCTGTCCGTGCGGAAAGCGTGCGTGTCCAGGATGCACTCGCTGCCCAATGACAGCTACATGTTCCGTCCGGTGAGGCCGGCCAACGCCCCCTTCCCCCTGTCAGAGGTGGAGTCCTGTGATGGGAGTCTTCACCTAGGTACCGGTCAGCCCATTTAATTGCTTGGAGGACCCGTGCATGTGTCACATGATCTTTTCTCATGATCCGTAATGATTTTCTCATACTCTGCCTGGGTGACGCTTCCTTTGGCATTTACTTGCAGGCTGGGTGTTTCTATTGCGTCTGTTTTCATCTCAGTTCATGGTCACTTTGTCTAAGATTTGTCACCTCAACCCAAAGCATTTCTGTCCAGGTTCGGTCACGTCCGTTAGTTCCCAGCCCTCCAGGGGGAGCTCCCAGCTGTGTGTCCCGGGAACGTCCCCTCACGCCAGCCCCACCTCCCTGTACGACAACAGCAGCCTTCCCAGAATTCCACCTCCACGGCTAACATCCTGCTCCAGCGCCAGCAGACCTCTACGCAGACAGGTACCATTGGCCCCTAAGCATGCTTTCACTCAGAATTTTTTCATGGCATCGGTTGCTGTTTACTGGATCCCCTCTTTTGATTTTAGGAAGCAATCAAAAGTGACTCCATTGAGGTGCAGAGCTTTGACTCGAGAGACAACCTTGAGCGGCAGTCCTGCGAGAGCTTGCAGCAGATGGCCCCTATGCTGCATGGCACTTCCTACTCGCGGGAGGCAGGTTCAGCCGCAGCATCTGCTGAATGCTCACCGCCATCCACCTCTCGCACCCGTGCGGCAAGCGTGCAGACACGCTGGCAGGTATACGGTCAGCATAGCAGTGCAGGCAGGCCGAGCGGTGGCCCTGCTGAAGGTGCTGGTCCCGAAGACTCCACACTAGAGTTGGTTGACCCCGCAGACGAGGAGGTCCGGCACATCAACAGCTCGGCCGCAGGCTGGTCAGGTGGTCCACTGGATGCCCGTAGCCAGTCCCTGTCTCCTTACAGCTCTCCCAGCAATGAGATTCCCGTCCCGCTGAAGAACTGTAGCAGTGCCACAGACCTGCAATCTGCCAGTGCCAGGGAAAAGGACCTCAAGAAGTTCTACAGCGTGGACACTGAGGGCTTCCTGGCCCGGCCCTCCTGGGCTGATGATGGCCGCCGGCACTCCATCGAGATCTGCCCTTCGTTCGATGAGGGCCTGTTCTCTCGGTCCTCCCTGCAAAGCCAGTCGGGCTCCTCCGAGTGCCTCCCCATCCAGAGAAAGAAGAAGATGAGCCCACCCTGCATCTCCGTCGAGCCGCCTGTGGAGACAGAGCTCCTCACTCCCGCGGCTTCCCGAAACACGAGCTCCGAAACAAGCATGCTGCTGCGCAGGAGGACGCCCTCCTTCGAGTCGCCCCTGCAACGTGACTCCCTGGACCTGCTGGAGCCTCAGATCGTTGTGGAAGCCCCGCCCAAAGTGGAGAGGCATCTATCCATCCCACGGATCTCCTTCGATCAGTCGGACTTGAGCTCCATGAGCAGCATGTCGGACATCCTGTCGGACAGCGACCAGTCCGTGCACTCGTTCGACGCCAGGCAGGAGGGAGGTGCTCATGTGAGGATGGAACACCTCCAGGTCCCTGGAAGCAGGGGTATGGAGAACAGCAGGCAGACCCGCGGTCATATGTCCAAGACCCCCTCTAGTAGGAAGAGGGGGCTAGTCCGCATGGCAAGCACAAGGGACGAGGATGAGCCAGTGGCGTAGCCAAAGCCTTCCAGGGTTGACCTGTGGAACTCCAGTCACTGGGGCTCAAGAGCCGGGTTTACAACATGGGATATGCAATTTCAGTCTTTCTTATGGAACTTGGGATCAGGGCTCAATCACATTGATTTGGGTTCAAGTGTCTACTGTGTTTAATACCATGGATTTCTTTAATGTCTACTTTCTAACTGGCACTGTATTGTGCGACCGCACAGTATGCTAAGGTGCATCATTAGATAAGGTATGTACATTTTGTGCTGTAAATAGAGGGAAATAATGTATCTGTGCAGAAAAAAATGTATTCATATGCACATATTTTTATAGAGCTGAGTAACGTTTTGCACACTTTAATTTGAATTCCAAGTTGGTTAGTGTTTCGTTGTCCTCTTGAATTCGTACAGTTTTCATTTTGACGACGGCTTGTTCAAATGTAGTATGCTTACACAACCTACTGACACTAAAGGTTATTTTTATTATTTTTTTCTACTCGGGGTAGAAATATAAATTGTTTATATTAACTGAATCCAACAAGAACCAGACTACTATTGAGGTTTAGCCTTTGTGCAATAATCACGGTTCAAAGTTGGATTTGCTAGGATAAATTTATTGAGAGGATAGCTTAACATTAATGTCTGCTCAGATTTAATGGAATTATGACCAATGTTTTTAAAAGGACTGCTATTGTTGTGATGATTTAAATAATGCATATACTGCGCATTTTTTTGTTTTAATTGTGCATTTGACAAGCAATTAGTTGCAGTGATATGTGCTGAACTCCTAACTCCACGTACTGCCTAATACTGCGGTACATACTGCGATCTGAAATGGAGTTATAGGTTTGTGCAAGGACAAAATCTGAAGATTAAAGGGCTGTTTCATTTTAATTGGTATGTTTTAGCAGTAAGAAAAGAGTACAGAAAGATTTAGCATTTTAGCCAACAGCACTCTGTTTAAAATAAAACATGGTTTCTTGGACACCCAACCAAAAGTCAATAAATAAATAAAATCGCTTTTACATTTCAGTCTTGACATGGTGCCTTGCATTTAACTGAATCCCTGATCTTGGCAGGATTTTATGGCTGATTTAATTCTGTTTTAATCTGGATCAGAAACAATATGTCATTAAAGCAGGTTAATCTTTCATAGGCAATGTTTGTATATGTGATATACAGTATGCGTCAGATTATATATCGGGTTGTGTGAAAGTACCCCACAGAGCAATTTGTTAATTTGATTGGAAATATTTGCTATGTTTAATGAAGCTTCTGCGTGATTATGGGATGCAAGGTAATGGCCTGCTTTTCTATATTTTTGTCCTATTGTCACACTTTTTTTCTCATGTCCACTACAAAGAAAACCTTTTTCGTTATGTAACCGGGGAAATTGTAAAGGAAATGTGGAATTCTGTGGTGCATTTCTTCTTTCTCTTGGCGAAAAGAAAAAAAAAACTTTATTGAGCCCCTTCCTAAGATGTTTTAAAAGAAAGGCAAGAAAAAAAATCTCTTGCTGTAATCAGGCTATCTGCAATAATTTAACGTTTTGCAGAATGGGAACTGAGTGGTGAAAATCTAAGTATTAAACAGTATTTTAACATTTAAATTATTATTACTGTCTGATGGTCTAAAATTTGTCCCAAGTGATACTCACTTTGTTTCTAAGATAAAAGAAATTATTTAATTTAATATAGAGCAACGGTATCCATTTGTTCACATACTTCAGGATGAATCATCAAAGGTCCAGGGCAACAAGGTGAAATCTGATTTAGATTTTTGGATCAGAACGTATGCATGGACAGTATGTTGTCAGCTCTTATGTTAAACACTTTACGCACATTGTGGGAGAATTCATTATTATTATTATTATTATTATTATTATTATTATTATTATTATTCTTTTGGCGAAAGATTACTTACCTCATATTCAGCTCTAAGGAGGATTTGCTGGTGGAGAGGACCATACATGCTGTGTTTTGCTGCATCCAGCTCACATGATCTGCCTCTTCGGTGATTCTGCCCTGAGGTCTCCCAGCCAGCTAAAAAGCTCACCTCCCTGCTCTAAACCTCCATCCACCAACCACCAGAAAATCGGGTGATGCCAAACATATTTTTATTATACATAAAATTATTTCAAATATTGCTTTCTTGTGTACAGAGTCAACAAAAATGCATTAAAATTTTAAAAAATCTCTGAAACGTCTCAACCTTTCCTTATGGGTTAGTGTACACCGCTCTCAGCCGGTGGATTTTCAATTTGCAGTGGAGTAAGTTGGAATAAAATCCATAATGCCAATGGGAGTAAAGAAATAATTTGTGGTTTAATATAACTGTGTTTAAAGCATATTAAATAACATACTAAGTATTACTATTTATAATTATATACTAATTACATACTATTTTATAAATAGCATTATTATAAATAAATACTACTGCTAACAATAATAATTATAATAAAAATAATAATAGTCCTAACAATTACAAGAAGTTTACATAGCATGTGCTTTGGACCCTTAATAATAATATAGCACCAGCCAAAAGTCTGGACTCACCTGCATTTGTCTCTATTTTAGCTGTGTTAAAATGACCTCCAATCAATGAAGTAATACATAACAAATACTGCAACGACTAGGAGAAGAGTTCAATATCTCAAATTTTTCTCAAGTCTTAGACTATTCAAAATATCCCCCTTTTGCCTCTATGACAGCATTGCAGACTCCTGGCATTCCTTCAACCAGCTTCCAGATGTAACCACCTGGGATGCTTCTCCAACAGTCCAGAAGGAGTTTCCATGAGTTCTGGGCACATGTTGGCTACCTTGCTCTTACTCTTTAACCCAGCTCATCCCAAAGCAGCTCCACAGGCTTTAGGTTGGCGGTTACTGCATTGCCCCCAGGTGTGTTTAGGGTCAATATCTTTTCAGCTTTTCATCAGGTGTGTGCAGACTTTTGACTGGAACTGTATATCTTAAATAACAGGTATCTGAAGGAAATGCACAATTTAAAACATCTTTCACACGACATAACCTAAGATAGATGCATGACTGCAAGAGAAAAATAAAAAAACTGAGGTGGTTAAAGTTACGCCATTAATGCATTAGCAATTATCTTACAGCTATAACATGTAATTATTTAATTAGTTTTACGTGTGTTAATTTTGATAGCTCACTGGGAGAATAGTATGTCCAAAGATGTTTAATAGAATTTAATTTCCATACTGAATATACAGACTACACATTTTTTGATGGTACTGCAATGGGTTTATGTGCAACTAATTGTGAAGGCTTTCAATTAATCATGATTAAAAAATATATCGTTTGATGGCCCTATTGACAATTTTTACTCATAGAAACTGAAATCGCCTGGCTAGCTGGCACCTTAGGTGACTGCCTGTGTTGCTTAGTCGGTTTACTGACCCTGACTAGATATTTCTCAGTATTATTGCATTGAGAAATAAATGAGTTCTACCCAGGTTTTAGATAGTTTGTAGATTAATGACTTAGCCAGTGGGTCTGACACCCAGTCCTGGGGGGGGGGGCTGTGTTTATTCTAGTTCTGCACAAACTTAACTTTTCGTTATTTAGATATGGGCTGATTCTACTGATCTTGGCTTAACTTCTTGAATTTTCTGATTTCTCTCTTTTAATTGATTTATAAAGAAAATTTCAATTCTCTGTTTATTTCCAGTGGTATTTGTGTAGAAGGACTTGGATGAACTTTAAGATAATAAAAATGTAGTGATTATTCTAATTAAATAGAATGCAGATTTGTTCCACTAGTTCAGATGCACCGTTGAACCAAATCCGGGTAATGCAATACAGTTTATCTGTTATGTTGTTTTAACACTGATGTATAGGCCTATTTTATAAATGTCGCAAAGAAAATAATTCAATTGTAATATTCAAATTAAACATAACGCGGTAAGTGATTGGTTTGAACAATAATGGGACAAACTGTGGTACCTCGGGATTGGAACTGTGAAACACTGTCAGAGAGAAATACAACATTTCTTAATAAACACTAAATACATACACAGGTTTACATCGCTTAACAACCAGGTTACATTCTGTCTGTTAGACAGTCCTATAGAACCTACTGGACTTACACTGTACCTGTACTACTTAAATACTCAAGATACTTTACAGTAATACAGTACTGTACTACTGTATACTGTACTGTAATAAAACACTATCTTTGCAACCTGTGAAAAATCTTTTCACACAAAAGTGTGAAAGAGTACACCTTAGGATAATTAAAATGATTAAGTAAAATTATTAGAACAGTTGAGTAAATACACAAATGCTTAACATACACGTTAATTATTGCTATGAAGTATTGTGGGTATTTTATGTTAGATGAGTACTGTACCATCATCCGGCTGGCTGTACAGTCATTTTGTTTACCCCAGCTACACTACAGCCGCTTACGTCTGCTAGGGCTGCAGCCACTGAAGAACGTGGTCTATGTAGTCTTTGTAGGCTGTATCCTTCAATAGTTCGCACAACGAATCTTGGGATTTCAGCAAAATAATAACACATTTCCAAGCTGCATTTAAAGGAGCCATCGGGACAGTCTTGTCGCGCCGCTGTAATACATTTGGTCATCAAATGTAGCCTTAGAAGGATACAGCACCTGAATTCGGACACAGCCTAATTTAACGGTTTGGGACTTTTGATGGTCGGACGTTGTGTAGAGGGAAGTTAGGAGACGAGTAACTGTACAGAAATCCCACCCTAGGCATACTGATTTCAGGGATGGGAGCAATATCTAAGAGGGAGGATGGGGTGGCTGCCGCGAAAGTTAAAAAAAATGGCAAATTTTATCGCGAAATACCGGAATATCACAAGTACTGTCAAAATACCATATGCCGCGAAATAATGTCTAGATGATATTAATATCGCCAAAATTTAGTGCTGGGGGAAGGAAGGGTGCTGGAGAGCCAGCAGTACTATTCACTGACATGAGTCCTGGCAGTAAAATTTGCCGGCCAGGTGGAGCTGGGTTGCGGTGGTAAAACCTACTAGCTAATTTTACTGCCTCTGAACAGCGGAACGACACATTTCCGGTACATTGTGCATCGTTCTCGGGTGTCAGAGAGCTGCGGTCAATTTCCAGAACACTCCTGCTGTGGATCTTCCGGGACAGGTGGGATGTCTGCATGTACCTACATACATAATATGGGAGGATTCTTACATGACATTAAATAACAAAATTCGGATGGAAACATTCATATTAGGATTCCAGGTTGCACCCTTCAATATACCTTGCGAATCACTGCATACAAACAAATACAATACGTTCTATATTTTCCCTTATGAAAGCATTACAAAGCTGTAATGAACAAGCTCATAAAGTAGAATTCGTCATCTACATTTCTATGATGTTAATATACTTCTTTGGTCATAATTTAAATGATTTAATACACTTAAAGTCATCTTTCTTCTGTAGTCTCGATGATGACACTGGTGAATTCTACCTAGAGATGTTTCTCAATTTAAATTGTGGCCTTATCAAATGGTACAGTGCAGCAATCGTCGAGCTGTTTGCAATATAGAGAACTGAGAAATGGTACCATTGTGTAGTGCATTAATAGCGGCACCTAGTGGTCATTTGATACAACTAATTACCAAAATGAACTTGGGAGATCTGTTGCAGTGGTTCCAATCAACTTTTGCACCGCGGCCCAATTTTTACCATGCCAGCCCAGTCGCTACTCCATATTAAGTATAGGTTTAACGCTATGATCAAGCGGGCAGTGCACTGTGCGTTTTACACCAATCAATGCCTATCGCACAAATCATACTGGATGTGCCTAAAAATGTTTTATTAAGCATCTGTGGTTTGGCTTCTTGGATTGGATGAGTGTTCACTAGTTTTGCGCTAAACAGTTGTAAACCCAAGACGCGTTTATGTAGGTTAATTCTACGACTGGGACTGGGAAATCTGATCGTAGGTCATCCTAGAAGTTTGCTGGTTTTAAAATACTTACATCTCCAAGTCTGCCTCGCGAACATTTCAGAATTTCCGCCACCCAAATTTGGGTCGCGACCCACGGGTTGAGAATCGCTGCTCTATTAAAAAAATTGGCGCATTTATTTTTGTGCCAGTTGTTTCTGAATATTAACACACATATAATAAATATAATTATAAGTGATTTCATACCTGCAAATATAATGTGTACTACATTTTTCACATAAATAGAAAAATTTGTAGAATTGGCACTTTCAGTTATTTTCCAATCTACTGAAGTTGAAACTATGCTCATTTAAGCGTTCATCAATAGCAATGACAAACTAGCTAGTATAAGTATTTGCAATTGCAGCACGGTACTTAGGCCTAAGTCTTCTACGAATAACAGGTAAAAACTCCTGTCACTGTAGCAAGGAAACGTGGCTGATAACAGCCACCGTGTGGAAGCACCAAGTCCTATCAAACCGCAATGGGAACCTCCAATCTGCAAGAACCTTATTAACGTTGCTCCGATAATAGTTACAAGGTTCCTATCGCTAATCAGGGCACTATGTGGTATTCTTCTGCACTATTCACAGGTTCTATCTAAATTCGAACAAATTGGAGCATAATTAGATTTGCCTAGGTTGGGGGGGCAATACAATATGCTTTCATGGGGCCAGAAATCTCTAGCCGTGCCCCTGATCCTACGAAGACAGTATGTGAAATCTGTAGCATGATATTCATATAATACTATGCGCACGCACACATACTTCAAAAGCTCCTGATCTACCCAGCTGCACCTTACATGAACAAGAAAAATCACGTTATATGATACCCTCCTGTTCAACTGGCATTACGATGATAGAATAATGTAACATTTTATATTATGACTTAAACATACAAAATACAGCAATTTGCATTTTTATTCGGTAAATTACACATATACCATTCACCAAGGTATCGCTGTAGTTCAATAAACAAAATGCATACATTTAAATTTTACCAAAGAAAAAATTGTATTCTATACAATTAAAACCAAAACAATTTTGTACTTATGTATAATCTTATGTAGTTTTTTCCCTGATCCTTGTCCCCTGATACTTATTAAGCGGAAAGTGAAAAGCAGGATTTAAATACATATTAAGCCTGAAGGTGGAAAGTCCATGATTATAAATCAATCATTAACACACACTCAACGAGTCTTTCTATTACATGCCCACAGAGCAGTGATAAGATTATAAATGTAATTCATGGCGTTTTATGGCCTACTGCTCCGCACGACACCAGTGGAGTTCGAAGCCCATGTGTTTGTTAAGTCGCTGCCCCTCAGAAGATGGCGCCCCAGATGGCCACCTATGTCGCTGTAAGGTTGACCGGCTCTGCATGGCACGATCGATGCAGTTTTGATAGCAATTAAAGTTAAATGAAACGGACATTTCAGGTCCAGAAAGTAAAAATCCAAGCCAGGATTTTGTTTTAACCAACCAGTTCAGTAATCTGTGACTTATGCGCACCTGGTTGGTTGAAACAAAATCCTGGTTTGGATCTTTACTTTCTGAACCTAAAATGTCCGCGACTGGTTAACATCAAGCAGAAGAGATATTTAGCGGGCATAAGTGCTATATTAATTTGCATAGGATGCTATTTATTTAATTATATTTAATGGTGGCATGGTGGTACAGTGGTTAGCACTCACACCTCTAGACCTGGGTTCAAGTCTCTGGCAGGATCCCATGCATATGCATGGTGATTGCATGCTCTCCCCGTGTTGTCATGCAGTTTCCTTTAGATACTCTTGCTTCCCCCCCCACAGTCCAAAAACATACTGAAGCTTTCTGGAATACCCAGATTTACTGTTCCCCATCTTGGATAGGCCCTAGACACCCCGTGACCCTGAATAGGACGAGTGGTTTCAGAAGATGGATGGATGAATATTTTAATCACATCAAGCATAAAATGAATGATTATGTGCCATTGATTCCATAAAAATCACCTATGTATTATACCAAGGAAACTGGCATGGAGTACCATCTTACCAGGAGTTGGAAAATGTTGCAGTGAGTGTGTAAGCATTTTCGATTAGTTTTATGAATATTATTGCTTATTTAGAAAGATAAAAATTAATCTTTATCACCACAAGCAACCCAATATCCGCCTTACCAGCGGGACTGTTAACCAACGGAAGTCAAAATTTAACTCGACAGACTCAGTCATTGGTACACAGTATCGAGAACATGCGCATTGCAGCTTAAGCATTGCACAGTTGCCGCAACTGTTATTTACAACATAAATACATGAATAAATTAATTCATTTACATTATATACAGATACATACGGCGTCGTGCAATGCCCTGCCGACTAATACCAGTGCGTGAACTGCAATGCACTAAGTGATAAGCTAAACGTATTGTAAGGGAAAGTACTTTATCTCCTCATGAGCACGTTAACGCTGTCCTTTTAAGAATCGCGCAATAAAACAGTCTATTAATAACTGAACGTTGCTGTCCACCTGATGATCTCTTCGCCATTCGAGTGCTAAAATATTTAATTTATTGGACCTGCGGCATGGTTTTCATTTACAATACAAAGTTATACTGCTAATAAGCTAGCTGACTAGTTGTCACTGCTGACACCGTTAAAACTATATCAATTATACACTGAATTCCGATATAGTTTTGTGTAATATCGCCGGTGCCAGTTCTGGCCAATCGTATAGCACTTCTCTCTTTCTTCAGATTTCTGTGTGGGGGGAGAGGGTGAATTGTATTAAATGACTAACTTGAAAATAATTGCTTATCAATAATTTTATCATCAGATCAATCGAAAAATTAGTTGTTAGATCAGTCGAATAATCGGGGGGGGGGGGTTGCTAGATTAATCGTTTAATGCAGGGTCATTCAAATTATGGTCCTCGAGGTCAGAGCACTGCTGGTTTTCCAGTCTTCCTTTACCTGTCAATCAGGTATGAAGCCTCTTTGACCAATCAGAATCAGTAATTATCAAACTACTAAGTTACCTGGGAGAACTGAAAACAAGGCCTGGATTTGGAATCAAGGTCCAACCCTGCTTTAAAGAATAATCGTTTGAGAAAGCATTGCTTTGTGCACTCGCATGTGAAAGGTTTGACCGCTCATAGGAAGCCGGGTAACCGTTTGAAGGTGTTTTAGCGCCTGAGCGCCACAGGGGGCGCTGCAGGAGGGGGACTGGTACTTTTGGTGGCGGCTGTAGTTACGTAACGCGAGAGCTTAGCGGCGTGGCGGACTGTCGGCTCTCCGAGCAGCATTAGCCAGTTGCTCCTGCACAAACGAACCCAATAGGAGCGAACCTTTACTGCGGTACAGATATGGAAGCAAAGTCCCTCAAGGAGGGCGAAAGGACCTGCGTACTCTGCTGCCAGGACGTCGACATTTACGCCCTGGGAAAATGTGACCACCCGGTGTGCTACCAGTGCTCCACCAAGATGAGGGTGCTCTGCGAGCAGAAGTACTGCGCCGTCTGCCGGGAGGAGCTTGACAAGGTGCTACTACAGCCCGGGGCTTGTGCGGCCGTATAGGCCGCTAGCCGCTTAGCCAACTAGCTAAGTCAGGTAGATAGCTAGCTAGCTAGTTTAGTATTTTGTTACTTGTCATATATTGCTCACATACTGTTATTGTACTTTATACTGTTTATTTATGTTATTCAAAAATAATGTGACTGGTAGAATTTTGTAGCTTTAATCTTTCACTGGTCGTGAAAGCCCTTGGCATTTTTAGTATAAAAATGGTTTGTTTTTGTAGTGGCTTGACGTTGGCTAGATTAGTTAGTTAATGCTCGTCATTAATGTGGTAAACGGTTATTGCCCACGGTAAATGGAGACGTGTGACGGGAGGCGAAGGGCGAGCCGGGCGGCCGGCCCCTTAATTTTTCTGCGTACGTTTCTAATCACCGTCAGATTTATTGGTGTTCAGTAGTTATTGTAAATCACCCTCTTAACCCGCGTTGTTGATGATTTCATTATTATTTTTACTTTTATTGTCGGGTTCCTTCCGTAGGGGGAGTAGGTATGACAGATCTGTTGTTAGCCTGTCATCGCCGCCTGTTTTAACAGCTGATCTCGGCTGTAGGTCGCTGCATGCCTGCAATTCTTAAACACATAAAAACTAGGAAGTACGTCTGCCCGATCCTGTCTTATGAGGCAAAGTATCTCCGGTGTGGGCTTTCCTTTTTTTTGTGATTCTGATCGGCACTTTTCTGGCCTGACCATGCGAGTTGCGTGGCCTTTGACAGGCGTGCAGGGTCCAGTCCTCCTGGTTTAGCAGAAATGCCAAGAGTCAGCACAACCATATGGGGACGGTGCATCAGTGGGCTCGGAATTCGGGGCTAGATTAGGATATAAATCTATAGGTTGAGATGTTACTCTGTATAACTCATTAAACAATCTCACCCTATACACACTAGCAAGCTTTTTTTAAATCACTTTGTCTTTACTAATATATATATTAACATTGGCAGCTTTATCTGATATTTTCCAATTTCAAAATACCTAGAAGTAACCCAGAGGAAAGTAATACATAAATATTGCTTTTTTAAGTTGCCTGTTGGGTAGTTGATGAAAATATTGTACTGCTGGTATTACCAGCCCGTCTTCAAAAGCATCTCTTATCCAGTGTACTGTTAAATGTTGAGACTTCTTTTTTTTCCAGGTTGTTTTCATCAAGAAGCTTGAACCTTTTGCTGCCATTGATACCAGGCGATTTCAGTGTGAAAGGAAGTATGACATTTATTTCTGTGATGGCAAGACGTATTCACAGTTCAGGTAGGGACAGCCATGTTTCTTTGCGCGGTTTTAGTGCTGCGCAGTTAGAGTGTGTCCTCTATATCTCCGTCATGTTTGTCTTCTGTAATCCACGACATCTAGGAGGATCTTGCAGTCTGAATGTCCCCAGTGTGCCGAACGTAGGGTGTTCGCTACGTTTGAGGAGCTGGAATATCACATGAGGAAACAGCACGAGGTCTTTTGCTGCAAACTGTGTGCGAAACATTTAAAGGTACGGCGGCGCCAGTGTCTAAACGCTGCTCTTTAAACGCTGCTCTTTAAACGCTGCTCTTTAAACGCTGCTCTTTAAACGCTGCTCTTTAAACGC
>JAABNX020000106.1:24463109-24487811 GCA_015163995.2 Mormyrus lacerda | reverse complement strand
TCTTTAAACGCTGCTCTTTAAACGCTGCTCTTTAAACGCTGCTCTTTAAACGCTGCTCTTTAAACGCTGCTCTTTAAACGCTGCTCTTTAAGTCTGTCCTCCGTCATGTCAATGACATCCTTCTCAAAACTCACTCCTCTCGCATCCTGTTCCTTGCAGATATTCTCCCACGAACGAAAGTGGTACAATAGGAAGGACCTGGCACGACACCGAACGCAGGGCGACCCCGATGACACCTCGCACCGGGGACACCCCCTGTGTAAATTCTGTGATGATCGGTACCTGGACAACGATGAGTTATTGAAGCACCTGCGCAGAGATCACTATTTCTGTCACTTCTGCGACTCCGATGGAGCTCAGGAGTATTACAGGTAGTGTGAAACGAATGACTTGATTAGAGAAGCCTGTTTGTGCGTTAGTTGCTTTCAGGCTTTATATTTGGAGGAAAGTCACCGTGTTGTAAATGCCCCAGACAGTGGCAACAGCGTCCGATTGTTGCTCTTGCAGCGATTATCCATACTTGCGCGACCACTTCCGCGAGAGCCACTTCCTGTGTGAGGAGGGCCGCTGCAGCACTGAGCAGTTCACCCACGCTTTCCGCACCGAGATCGACTACAAGGCCCACAAGGCAGCCGCCCACAGCAAGAACCGGGCCGAGGCTCGGCAGAATCGGCAGATTGACCTGCAGTTCAACTACGCGCCAAGGCATCCGAGAAGGAATGAAGGTGAGGGAGTTTTGGGACGGACATTTTAGGAAATTTGTGACTAATACTTAGAGATTGAGCAATGATTATAGACAACACATTGCAATTAATTGACCCATTTTTCTTTGTTAATGACATGCAGTTTTAAGTAAACAAATGTACAAATAATTACATAATAAAACAAGAATCCATTGTGTTTGTTACATATTATTGTGTGTCATGTTCAGATTAGCCATGCAGGCAACCAACGGAAGTCAAAATTTAACTCGAGAGACTCATTCCTAAAGTAAAGAAACCATGTAATTTCGAGATGACATCATTTTGGTCCAGGCCGTTTCCCTTCCTTCTTTTCTCTCTGTTATCTGTGTGTCGGTGAGCTGCATTCTGGTTTAAAGGTCATTGCAATTGCGTGTCATACTTACCTTTAAGATACGGATGCAGATTGAGAATCTGTTGGCCGCAGTTTCTGTGCTGGAATGCTAGTACATGAGCTTGAGTGTCCAAAAGGGACAAGTGAGACAAATATTACATGCTCTAGGCCTGCATGCTCTGCATCTGTAATATTTCTCTTAATTGCTCTGCCCTACTTGTGCTGAGTTAAAGGTGCTGCACATATTACAGCAGAATGGGGACCTTGGGGTATACCATGGCGAGAAGTATTAAAACCACTTGGCTCAGTGTTGTGGTGTGTCTCACCCGAGGTATCGGAGGGGAAGATTACGAAGAAGTGGATCGCTTCAACCGGCAGGGGAGATCGGGGCGGGGTGGAGCTCGAGGGGCCCCACAGAACCGGAGAGTGAGCTGGAGATACGACAGGTATGGCGGCGGACGGGCCCCGGCCCACGTGGCCTTTTCCCCTCGCCACCCGGTGACAGCGTGTCACCCCACGGCCTGTCATTTCAGGGAAGAGGAAGACCGAGACATCGCAGCTGCCGTGAGAGCCTCCATCGCCGCGCGTAAACAGGAGGAGAGGAGACAGGCCTCGGAACGAGAGGCGCCCAAGGCGCGGAAAGAGGAGCTGATGGACGTGGAGGAGACCCGAAACCACAAGAGGGCAGCCAGGCCACCTGGGGATTCTCTAAGTAACCCTCTACGCCTGTGTTTGAAAATGCTTGTTTTCAGAGTGTAAGATAGCGTTTGGCATTTTGCAGAAGTGAAGGGCAAATTTCCGAAACTCGGAAATTATTTTTGAGATGAGACCGCCAGTGACCTAAAGTCAGGCTTCCTCGTCAAATGTCCGTCCATCTTGTGGACTGAATGAGTGATAGAAATTTGCTGTTCAGTCTGCACACTGTATGGTGTCTATGGCGGAGCCAGTGAGCTTCTGGTATCGGAGGCTCAGCGATCACGCTACTCTTTTGCTCATTCAGCCCCCAAGGACGTCTGTCAGCCCGCTGGCCCCAAGGAGCCCCAGAAAGGAGACGACTTCCCGCTTTTAACGATTCCAGCTGCAAACACACCCCCAGCCGCTACAAGGTAACCCCTCTGAAAAGTGCCTGTCACAGCTCTGTCCTCGTCGCGGTGTAAACGGTGGCGTGTTAAATACAGCGCCTGTGAGTGACGGCTTAGGGATACTGCAATGCTGACTCATTTGCAACCTTTGCGACATGTCACACCGTTTAATGCTGCGGTGCCAGTCAAAAGTCTGGACACACCTACTGAAAATTTTTCAATAAGATGACGACCCTGAGCACACATCAAGGTTGTATAGTAAGTTTTATCTTCTGAACATGGAAAGAGATGGGGTGCTGTGGTGGATGACCCGGCCCACAATCCCCTGACCTGATTCCTGTAGAGCTGCTTTGGGATGATTTGGATCAAAGAATAAGAGCAAAGTAGGAAACGTCTTCAGGACTTTGAAGAATCTAAAATTTGAGAAGTTTTCACTTCATTACTTTAAGGCTTTTTACTATAAAGTGAATATCACGGCTAAAATGGAGTGAAAACCATTCAAATCAGGCGTGTCCAGACTTTGTACTGTAAATAGACGTGAATTTGCATTGGGTGTCATTCGCCATCTTGGCTTATTGGCTGCGAGCACTGATGATGTGTCGCTCTTTCTAACAACATTCTTATTACTTGGGCTTTTATTAGTCTGCAGGTTGTCTGCATTTCTGGAAATACAAGGCTCTGTTTGTGAAATGTACTTGCTTTTGTTATTGAAATATGCCGTATTTGGAAAATGGTAAATTTATTACATTTTATCATTAATAAATGATATATTTGTCCCGCCGCTTCTCACTTTTTATAATGAATATGTTCAGATATCCTGTCCTCACAATCAACACCAAATACTTTGTTTTACTGATTGGGTACTGTACTTGGCAGTTTTTGTTTTAGAGAGAACTTTGTTCATATATTGAGCAGTTAATGAAGGTGGGAGTTCTGCTGTAAACCCATTTGACACAGATTCTAAATCTGACTGCTGTCAGCCGCGATGGGGCTTTGTAACGAGATCATGTTCAAAGATGTCCCCTGAAACATCTTGTTCTGTTTCTCTGCGCCCAGCTTGACAAAGCCAGCCGGCATGAAGCTGCAGGATGCCGATTTCCCCCGCCTGTCTGGCTCGTCCCCTTCCCCCCTCATGACTCCAGCATACACTGCGCAGGCCCGGAAACCTTCTGCTTTCCAGGAGGAGGACTTCCCGGCGCTAGTCCCCAAAATCAGTCTCCAGAAGCCTCTGGGCAGCACGTCCTCGGCCTGGTCCCAGTGTGGCAACAAGAATGTCGCGCAGCTTTCAAAGCCGACCCCTGCGCCCGGGCCCGCATTCTCCTCCCCTGCCAGCCGCCTGCCACCCTCTTCTGCCACCTCTCAGCTTAGGAAGCCCCAAGCAGGTGGGGGTAAAGCTTCAGCCAGGGTCAGGTCCCCATCATCTGAGGAGGACGACGAGCCCGGCAGGAACGCCCAGGACATCCGCAGCGTGCCCACCATGTTGGACATCTCGTCGCTGCTGACGGGTACTTCTCAGCAGGGCTCCAAGGTCAACAAGAGGAAGAAACAGCCTGCGGCCACCCCGCCTGGGAGCCGCCCCCCCGGGGACTCCGCTTCCAGCGCAGCCCATAAGGAGAATGTTCCAGAGGCTAACCAGCCCCCAGCACTTATCCCTCCCAAACCAGCAGCAGCCCCAAAAACCAGCCCTTTCATTAATGGCCACATAGACAAGCCCTCAGAGAAACCCAGTGGTGTTCCCAAAGAACCTCCTGGACTGGAAAAGCGGCCTGTACCTGATCCGTGTCTGCTTCCCGGAGAAGAAGACTTCCCTGCTTTGATACCAAAAAAACTGCCACCTCCGGGTAACTAGTCCGAACCAAGGCTCTGTGTCCCCTGGTGGGAAGGGCCACCAGCTCTTGATTTTGTTAAATTATGATGGAATATTCTGTGATAAAAGCTGCATGTTTGTCCTTACAGGGTTCAAAAGTACATTCCCATTGAGTGGCTCCCAGAATGGTGTGCCGGCCCCTCCCCCTGGATTAGCAGCCCCTCCCAGCAAGCCTCCTCCCGGATTCACCGGCATCCCTTTGAACGCCAACGTCGACCCTGCGGTCCCGGCAGCTAATGAGTCAGTGAACATACTTTTCATCTGCTTACAGGTTTTTAAAATGACCCTTAGGGTGCCGAGTGCCCAAGTTCCTGCCTTGCCCATCATCGGGTCCTTGTAAGGCGTAATCTCCAAAGGCAAATTGATGCATTTTTTTACAGCATGTAATTCTAATGGACAGTTCAGTTCCACAGAGCATTTGTTATACAGTGAAAGTTTTGTTATAAATTGTTTTTGATTTGTTTTTATCATATTTTTTAGATCAGCGCAGTCACCTAGGACCTACCTCAGACCAGAGAACTTCCAGGAGAGAAACATGGACCTGATACAATCAATCAAAAATTTTCTCCTGAACGATGCATCCAAGTTCAATGAATTTAAAACGTATTCAATACAGTTCAGACAGGTAACTGTAACTCAGTGAAGCGTGGGAAACCTTAGCGATCAACCGTTCTGAAGTGCAGATTGTGTGTTTGTGTGTAAAAACTTTATGGATTAACTTGTTCCTTCTAAAACCTGAAAGTGGAATGACAAAATGATATCCTGGAAAACTAAGCCTCGGTTTTAAAAATCTTGTTTTGAAGTGTTTGTTCTTAAGACAATATTTTTGTCTTGCAGTATAAAGACGAATCATGTCTGTGTGTATTCCCATGATACAGTACTGCTTTTTTGTTTGATTGTTTTGCTGTTATATGCAGTGTTGGGGAAACTGCTGTTGTTGGTCTTGCAGGGCGTCATCTCTGCGGCACAGTACCACCAGAGCTGTCGGGATCTCCTGGGGGAGAACTTCAAGAGGATCTTCAACGAGCTCCTGGTGCTCCTCCCAGACACCGAGAAGCAGAGGGAGCTCCTTGCTGCTCACGGGGATTTCAAGGCCCTGGAGAAGCAGTCCAGTAGCAAACATAAGAAAAACAAGAAGAACGCATGGCAGACCGCCTCTGGCAGCAGCAGTTTGGAGCTCGACTGCCAGGTCTGTCCCACCTGTAGGCAGGTCGTGGCCCAGAAGGACTTCACTACCCATAAGACTCTGCACATGAGCGATGACGACTTCCCATCTCTGCAGGCCATCAGCAAGATCATCAGTTAACCCATGGTAGATGGCAATAATCAGAAGCTAGCCAACATCCCAGAATCTCCGCATTGTAGGAAAACAAGCGGTCTTTCTTTGAATAACCTGGTGATGGTGCACATCCCTGAAATACAGCAGTAAGACACGCTGTCTGATGTGAGGTGATCTGGAAGGAGAAAGCTGATGTAAATGAATGGATGCAAATTAAAGAATGACTGCAAACCTGTCAGAAAAGGTCACTGCTGATTTTGGATCTGCTGAATTGTTTCACAGCTAGGAGTTGTTTCCCAGAAGGCGATTAATATCTGCTTGGAATCGTTAAATTATTACTGGTGGTGTTCTTTGAAGCTTGAACTTTTGCTTATTTCTTATAGAAATGTACAAAATTTAAACTTATTACAATAATCTAATATTTCAAATTTCGGATGGTTTTCTGGGAAGTGGTAATGTAGCAGGCGGTAATTTTTTTTCTCCTTTGTTTTGTAAACGTTTCTAAAGATTCAAAAACAGTGGGGCTGTAGTCTTACTATTTCAATAAAAAGTACCAGAGGATTAAAAGACAGTCAAAAATGTTTAATAGACTTATTCTAGCACTGAAAAAAGTGGCTTATGTATTGGTTTAATGAATGCTATACAGAGTCATCTGTGTTAAATGGTAGTTGAACATATTGCCGGTTAACCAAGAGCAATGCACTTCAAGGCAGATGAGGCCATCTATTGCCTGTCTGCAGTTTGGGGATGTGTACTTAATTCCAGAGAGTGCCCAAATCATGTGTGCAGGCCTGGTCTAAGTCCAAGTTAGCTGTGTTAAAACTCAGGCCTGAATTTCACGAATCAGACAACTCCCATTCCATGTGTACAAACTGTTTCACCACGTTCATTTGTTAGCAGATGAACACTAATTTGGTGGCTTTAAAGACTAAAGAGCTGTTTGGAGTAAAGTTTCTAGGAGTAAAAAATTCCTTAAAATAATCTACAATGTGAATGGAGTCTTTTTTTTCTTTAAAAGAACACACACCTTCTGATTACGCTTTCTTTGTTCAAACCTCATATCTTTATACTCTTTTGATCAGGAAGCCATATGGCTGCTGCATACTTGATTATTATGGCAATATTTGTTATAGAATGATTTTTGGATTTCTGCACATTCTGTATCTTTCTCCTATTGTTAGTGGTTCTGTCCTGGACACGGACTCCTTGTCCTGCATCCTTTGTAATCTGTAAATGTAATGTGGACTGTTAATATTGGTTGTCTTTGCTCTGTTAATTTAATTGTTCGTGTTTGCCAAACTGAAGAGCTGGTGAAGTGCTCTGTCAATTGCTTCTGGTTCTCCTTGAGGCGACGCCCCTGGCCGTCCCACACATCATGGTCGTTCCTTTATGCTTCTGTCAGTCCACTGACAGTCTGTCCGTTTAATTTAGCCAGACTGGCCTGACCTCGTACATGTGGAAGTTTCTCCGCTGACACTTGGTTTTCTGTCAGATTCTTCATGCTGACTTTCTCAACGCTGGGACCATCTTCAAGCTCAAAGTATTTCACAGCAGATTTGCGGGGGTTGTCTTCATCCTTAACATCTGTGTCTGTTTCAGCAGTGTTCATACTGTCCAAATTTAGCTTGAGGTGCTTCAGTAAAAGGGGGGGAAAAAGTGGCTTCCAGATTTCCTGAAAGGTGGCAATAATAAGTAGACTGTAGTATTAGGCTCAGGAAGTTTCTATATTCAAGTTCCTGTACTTTATTAATGGTGTCAATTATGCTGTCCCCATTTAGTAAATGTGGTTCTCTTTCACTGGGAAATGAGTTACCTAAAACTTCAAGTGTATTTCGTAATTTTTAGGGTACTTAAAGAATCATTTCATGTTTTTTTTTCCCATTCTTAAGAATAAATATTTTTATCGCCTCAAAAGACAATTGCAGTCCAAACAAATGCAGTAAGACGACCAACAGGACCGGGTGACTTTTACAGGAAAAAACAAAAACCCAGGACAAACAAACAAAAAAAAAAAGAAACAAAATCCATGCTGTAAAATATCTGTATATAGCAAAGGGTGCATTATTGGTACAGGATACACAAGACCATGAACAGTTAGTTCATTAAGATATATTGAATAACAATATCACTTGTGTACATTATTTCACAGCATAGACACGTTAGCGATGTGCTACCATAGATTACACTAAGAACCATTGACATGAATTTCAGCACCCCCTCACCTTGTTACAGGGATTATCTCGAAAGTCACAAATGGGTTCCACTGTAAACATTTTATTTCATCCTTTGTGAAAACATCCAGAATCACGTTGGAAATTATATGCATCTAACCCACTCTGAAGACCATGGACATTTTTCTAAATCAATTACTAAGCATTTTATGTTGTATTCCTTTTTATTCCCACCTAACTGAAAAATATGGCCTAAACATTCTTGCACGATAGTTGGTCTTTACTCACGTAATGACCCTGTCTTCAGATGCTCCTGCCCTTGAATGTTTTTGAGCTAAGTCATCTTTTTACAGTTTATCCACTATACGTGTAGTATCTCGTAAGAATGCCCCAAATTTTGGTCCTGCTCTGCTTCTGGTTAATGTAATGCTGAAATGTGTAAGGCAAAGATCAGGTCCTCATCAATATAAATGATCACTTCTTTCTTACCCTTTTGAGAAATATGTAGCTGGCAGTTTATTGTGAAATATTTACATTCTTCAGTATTTTGGTTCACTTAAAACTTTTCCTTTGGGTCAGACGACTAAAGCGAATGTAAACTTTTGAGATGATCCCTTTGAAGTAGTGAAACGGTGACCGGGTGCAATGTAGGCATCGTGTGCTTACAATCACATTAGTACGGATTTTGTTATTTGTAAAGTTATACTGAAATTGACGATCTTGAGCATACCTGTTCCTTTCACGCGCCTATCTCTAAGTACTATTGTAAGGGAAACGTTTTTTTTTTTGCTTTTATACAGAACTAGAATACTGTAATTACATACACTTTTACACACTGGACATGTCATTGGCTTTGATCACGAGGAGTATATAAATTGTCATAAAACACAGAACAGCTATATCTACAAAGGAGTGTCTTGATGCAGTAGTTTGCTAGCGTCCCCCACTGGAGCGAGACGTGTACACGTGCAAAATGGCTCATTAAAAACGAGGCATTTCACGAATCGTAAACAGTCACACGACGAAGGTTCATGGCTTAATGACGATGCGAGTGAATATTTCTCTGGAATGCTTCACAAGTACTGTTGTTTTGGTAGAGTTTTGTTATTGTTCCTAATGAACTCAGTTTCTTATTTGACGTAACTGTGAAAGACTTGAATTTACAGAACACAGAAGTTTAGTAGTTCATAATCTTCATGTTTGTCACTGTACTGATTTCAAATAGTCTTGGCTGTTAGCACAGCCTTAAGTTATATACAGGCACCGTTTTTTATGACACTTAAGGGTTTTATTCATTTTTGCTTGGTTTCTCAAAACTGTGACTTCATGTTTGATTGCCGTATTTGGAAAATTAAAGTGACGTGCTCATTGGCACTTGTCTAATCTGTTCATATACAATGCAGTCAGGGTATAAGAAATAATCATATTTAGATCCCTCATCTTGAAAAAGAAATGGGATTTAACTTAGATTTAGCAACTTCCTGACTTGGAAAAGGAAACACGGTGATTTATGACATAAAAACACACGGGGGGGCGCCTGATTGAAGGAGCCCTCCGTGTCTGACTTCCACAGAACGACATCACCCTTTCTTTGACTTTCCTGATATCTAAATCTCCTGCTAAAGGTAGTCTGAGGGAACTTGTAGTGTTACACTCATCTCTTGGTCCGAGCTGTAGCAGTCTCTGGAATAGTAAGGTCCTATTTAGCATCCGTTCTACCGGGACGAAGATGAAGATACAACCGACATACTGCTTCCTGTTCACAGAAGGTCACGGTACAACTACCTACGAACACCATCACGCTACCCAGCGTCAGCAGACGGGCAGATACATAAAGAAACAAACCTTATGGGGCACCAACACTGCAACACACACAGATAAGATGCATGTTCCACTGATGTTCTCCTAGCAGCTTGGACACATTGGCGGCTGTCTAGTATGTCGGCACCTGATAGCTCTTCGTGCTGGACTCGAGGTGCTCGGTGAACGGCGGACTCTGGTAGGTGTCGCTGGCATCCACGCCGGTCCCGGTGGGGTACGGCTGTATGGTCGGGTTGCCGTCAAAGTGATCCGTGGCGAAAAGGGTCATGTCTGTGCCTAGCATGTACTTCTGCACGGCCCTTACTGTCAGCCCGGCCTGCAACACATTTTGTAAGATTAGTGTCAAAGAAGAGTTTTCTAAGTAGCCATAACAATAAGCTGCATCGACTCAAGCTTTCCTCCGAAGACTGTAATCTCCTGTACAGAACAAACTTATTGATTAGAATTCTTAGCCGAAGGAAGTCTGCTATAAATATGAATGTCATGTTCTCATTGTGACCTCATCAGTTATGGCCTCATTGTGTGTGTATATTAAAATGACCCTGGAAGTGCATTGGGAACAATACTTAGTAATAACTCAGTTACTACTGAAGTATAAATCATGAACAAATGTAGTTGCTATAAATAAAAGATGCATCATGATTCAAGAATGATGAACAAACATGAGATCAGGATTTCACTTGTGTTACTCATAACTTGTTCCTACAGTAGTTCACAAAGATTTACAGAATTAAGAGAGTAAAAGATGTGTGATGATTCATTAATGATAGTGAAATATAAGATCGGTATTTAATGTGTTATTCATTACTTGTTCCTTCAGTACTCCCTTCAGTATTTCGCAAAAGTTTACAGAATTAACAGATATCGTAACAAATATAGTAACGGCTTAAGATGAAAGATGTGTCATGATTTATTAATGACAAATGAACACGAGATCAGTACATAACCGAGAGTTACTTTGTGGTTAATTAATACATAAGTAATAGCATAATACTATATTATTTGTGCCCTATCAAGTGAAGTATTACCGTGCATTTTCAAGATACATTAGGCTGAAGGAAAAACTAACACTGAATTGGCTACAGCAGAGATTCCCGACCCTACGGACTGGTACCAGTCTGTGACCAGTATTCCACCAGGCCACGGAACACTGAGGGCTGCATGGATGGGCTTGTAGATTTCCAAGAATGAAACATACATTTTCAATTTCTTTCTGACCGCTCATCTGCACATTCTGTTCCTGTCTGAAATAAATAGATGCAGCACCCTGCTGTTTTATTAAGGCTGTAAACCGCACAGAAAACAGGACCAGTTAATTGGCAGCACACTCAGGCAGCGACATGATTAGGCTGCAGTCAATCTGGTACTAGAGGTTAACCGTAATACCCAGACCTGCTTTCCAAGACCTCCAAGATTTTGGATTATTAGATTATTATGACTGGGACTTCCTACCTAGCGCTCTGTATGTGGAGATGGTATGTTCTGGTATGGTATGGTATGTAGGGGAAGGTACTTTTAAACAGTAGCTTTTCCAGCTACAAGCTTCTTATGATTAAACGTAGCTAAGTAGATAAGCTACAGCCAAGCTATTATTTTAATATAGCAGTCAGCTACAGTACAAGTTACAGAGGAAGAGTAGCCAACTACATCAAAGGTATTTCATTGGGTAATACTTAATATTTGTGCTGTACAATACTCTTAAAGCAAATGAATAAAAAAAATGTGAAATATCAAAGTTGAAATGAAAATTAATATTTTTTAACAATGTAATGTCAAATCACAGTAAGGTTTCAATAAAAGTTGCATTTGGTGTAAACCAAGAGTACTTCACAATCGCTGAGTGAATATTTACAAGAGTTACAACAAAAAAAGAGATTTTGATCATTTGTCCAAGAA
This sequence comes from Mormyrus lacerda, assembly GCA_015163995.2. NCBI lineage: Eukaryota > Metazoa > Chordata > Actinopteri > Osteoglossiformes > Mormyridae > Mormyrus > Mormyrus lacerda. Next base: position 24,476,621 of record JAABNX020000106.1, on the reverse strand, counting down.
CTACAGTGTTTCGATGCATTTAAATGAAATTGTCTAAAATATTGTTTGCCGTGAAGTATTTTTCAACCCTTTAACATCCATCCCCAGAAGTATTCAAGCAAAAAACATTAATCAGAAACACCTGGTAACTGAAAATACCCGTTTTTGTAAAGAGAGAGAAAAAATACAGGTCGTCGTCGACCTACGACCACGATCAGTTCCGTTCATGAGTCAGCCCTTTACTTGTTATCAAAAAAAAAACATATGTGTAGTATACTGTATAATAATACAGTATAATAATACGGTACCCGGAGCAAGGTACCGTCCCCAAGCACTGCTCCCCGGGCGCTGAATTAGCTGCCCCCTGCTATGTCACAAAAGTCACATATGGGTTAAATGCAGAGGACACATTTCATTGTTGTGTGCTGTGGTGTGTTAACAATGACCACTAATCACCTAATTATATCATCATATTGTTTTGTATTTTAACCTTTTCATCACCATTTTCTTAGTTCATTATTGTTATAACCTATTTATCATCATTTAAGCTGCTAAGACACAAACAGATATTAACGCATACTGTACTGCGACAGTAGCCAGAGCAGGGGATGAATGAACGGGCATCTCTCAGGGACGCCCATGGTGGCGGCAGTGGGGTGGAAACTGCCATGCACTCACGTTTCACCAGGCTTTATTGCTATTTGTAAAAAAATATATATAGTTACTGGAAAAGCTATAGCATTTTAAAAATAGCTGTGCTACTGAGAAGCTGCTGAAGAAAGTAAAGTTAGAAGCGCCGCTATTTTTAGTTATCTACTTCCGCACCCTGCGTGTAGGTAAGGGCTTCCTCAGCTGTGCCAGGTTCCTCCCATATTTTAAAGGTGCCCGTTAGTGCAATAACCCCATAGTGTGCAATCTCCCCTCCCCAGCGTGCCTTGGATTGGGCTCCAGGCTTGCCCTCCACCGAGTGACCTAAAGCCTCAAGCTCGACCACGTTTGATGCTATCGTTTCTCCAGCGGTTCTTTCCCGAGTATCAGCATTACCAACCCAAGTGATGATGGAGAAGAAGGAGAAGGCGACGGCAGCCCTGGCCGCATCTGCCCCTTGGTTCAGGGGCAGCTCTTTGGGGGAGGTGCGTTGCCACTGATTGGCCAAGAAGCAGAAGCCTACAAACCACATGAATGTCCAAAAACCTGCAATGGAAAGAAGGCAGGAGCAGAGAGTAGCATTACTGGTAAATCTGATTAAGCTGATAAATCATAGCAATGCAAAGCAATGACTATAACCTACCATTTCATTCCATCAGCAAATATTCCATGTAGCATTCACCTCAAATGCAAATAAGTAGCTCAGAGAGCAATGTATTCATCTATCTGCCATAAATTCTGTAAGCAAGCGCCATTTTTCATGTGTATTACTTTCCAATTTGCCTTTCATTCAAAAAAAATGAATCTGGCCTTCTTTTCTGACTTGTCTTCTGATGAGAGTTGGATTTAAACCGCTAATTACTTCGGAACTATGTCCTATATTTTCCCTGATGAAACCCAGTTGTGGTGGAGGTGATCTTCTCATATCACATCTATATCTTTCATATCTGTACTTCCTAGATGAGCTTCCTAGAAAACACTTCCGTTCATCTGTGCTGAATTACAGGAACGTGACTTGATCTGAGGAAGCAACACACATTTACGCCTTAAACCACATTTTCACTAAATATCTAAATCTAAGCACAGAAATATGTTACAAATGTGTCTTCATTGTCAGAGCTCGAGTGAGAAATTGATCAACTCTTATTTATTGCAGAACTATGGAAATCCACAATAAAAACCATTCTACAGAATCTGTGTATGCAGCTCGTCCAAAGCATAGAGCGATGTCTTACCCGAGAAGCCTATCTCCACGAGGATCGCCTTCTTCCTGTCTTTCACGCTGCTGATTTGTGGGAAGTGAATGTCCAAGATGAAGAACAACGTGCTCGCCAAAAATGCGACGACTCCAATGGTAATCCCATAGTTGCACGCGTCATTGTTCTTGTTGAATATGCAATGCAGCCTTTCACTCCCGATGTTAATGTAGCCTTCGTTCACTATGGACCCAAACACTACAATGGAGAATATCTACAGAGGAAATAGAGGAAACTGCATTCAGCATTTATGCAACCACAGATCAGCCAAATGCATAATAATTCATTCAATTTGTACCATGCAAAATAATAAAGCAAATATTTGAAGTGTAGGAATACCCTCTATCTTGTGGGCCCTTAAAATATGTAGCGGTATTAGTAATAATGCACTCAGGTAATTTTCAAACTTATCTTGCTATTGATCTAGGTATGTTATTCACACTGCAATATTTTCTGAAACTCCTTGTCCTATTAAGGGTTACAGAGGGTCCAAAGCCAATCCCAGAGCCAATGGGCACAAGGCAGGGAACAAACCAGGATGGGGCACCAACCAATCACAAGGCACACTCACCTATGTGTAATTTGCTAACACCAATTAACTTCAGCACTGGGTGAGGATACCCAAATACCTGGGAGGAGTACCCCACAACAACATAGGGAGAATATGCAAACTTCACATACATGGAGCCATGAACCCTGGTCTCAGAAGTGAGAGGCAGTACGGTTGACCACTGCAGTAATATATATTCTACAGTTATTGAGAGTTCTTCAGTGGTACTTGAAGTAATACTCTAATAACTGCAATGATGTGTGCTGCAAAGTGTGTTTGTATTTCATATAGTGTTGAACAATTTTTGTGTCTGTAATGCAAGCCATATAGATAGACGACAAATAAGGTCAGCCGTCTGTATCCGTACAGCTATGCAGGAAGAACTGATCAGGCTATCTGAGCATAACATTTGTGAGGCGCTGTTTTTAGCCTTGGAACTCCGTTAAATGACGCAAGTGAGATTTCTCTGTAGCCATGGGAACAACAGCCATCACAATGATTTGCTGCCCAGAGGGGGGCTTGCAGGGCTCAGTGATGCTTCCAATCAGCAGAAACAGAGAATACTAACCAAGTCCGCTTCATTTTCATATAACGCCTATTCATAAACATTCAGTCCTACCAAAACAAAAGTAAAACCACATTGGCAAAAGTATGTCAGCCATTTACCCTAAAAAACATGGGCTTAATTAAGTGAAAGTCCTACTAAAGTTATACTCTTCTAGTCTACTAGATAACATGACACCCGGCCCTATGAATTACATCATCATTCACATTATAATATCTCTTACGTCGGGACAGAATTACAGCTGAAGTTTCCAAAAACTTTCTGTACTTTGTAAAAGATCTTTGCCAGGTATTTAAATGCCTTTTGAGTTCTTGAAAATAGCAAAGCGAGTAGTATGTGTCAATCAAATTTAGAAGTTTAGACCCCAAAAGCATTACATGTTCCAGTCTTTTTCGGGTTGTAAATGATAGGATCCACCAGACATCTTCCCATGGGAGACCTGGTTCCTATGGTGCTCTAAACCGCATCAAGAATTTATAACACAGTGAATCACTGTCTCTGACAAAGTTACACATCTAAAAATAATAATGTCCATATGCCACTTTTTCGTACTGCATTGTGGGGGAATTACATTTCTCTGTTGGCTTAATACACGGTGAAACATTTTTGCACAATATGTCACAGCTGCTAATTACTTTCAGAGTTTAGGAAATATTTGTTGCTGAGGTCTTAATGTACTGAGATATTATTTATATATAGCTACATATTCAGCTAATTGTATTCTACCGTCTTAAGTACCACTTACATTTAAGATGATTTAGACATCACTGTTAATTTATCCAAGACAAAAAGCCTTATATTGCCCTGAAAAGATAACGTGTATGATGTATCATTCCTGAATACATAGGGTGTAGGGGTGTCCTTAATTACATCATACTGCTTGTGACGTGTATGGGTTCAGGATAAATGGGCACACGGCACAACATGTGTCACGTGACTGCTTTCAGTTCCCTCCTATCTGCACGTAAGAATTATAAGGCTGAAATTCCCAATGGGCTCATTTCAGAGGCTAGTTTCATAGGATCCCAGCAGTTCTGAGATTTAACAGTTTGAGATCTGACCTCAGAAATAAGATTATTTGTTGTAATCTGTAGTTGCTTCCAATTTACAGATTCGCATAAAGGTATTTTAAACACGATATCTTCTGCAGTCCAACATATGCAGTTCCTGATCAGGAGGATCGATACAAACAAAATATTTTGATTTTCAGCAGGCAAAATTTTAGCGCATTCGTGGTTGGAGTCTTGTCCAGTGGGTCATGGGTTTGATCCGCAAATCCATACAGTTCGCGCAAGGCATTTCAACAGCATTTTAATTACTTAGTGCCTCTCAGCCTTGACACGGATTCACTGGGAAATTGAGACGGCTTGCGTAATTTGGAGCATATTTTTGCCGTGATCAGTCAAACGTAATGGATGCTATAATATTACATGTAAATTACTGTGTATTAGTGCGTCAGTGGACATTTAGCAGTAACATACAGAGCGAGAGCTTCCCTTAAACGTGTGGTAAAGCACAATATCCGGCAGTAATAGGCCGAAAACACTGGGGAACTGCCCCTATAGTTTAGGCCTATATACTAATGGTCAGCTTGTTAATGAATTTCTGAATGAAATTTGCTGTCTTTTTCCTATTTTTTTAATAACCTATTAAATGTATTAGGCGTACCTATGAAAGCATATTTGACTGTTCTATAACTGCTATTCTTAGTAATTCCCTAAATTTTACAAATTAATTAAATCTATGTGAAATACATTAAGGCTTGTTGAAAAACGCCAAAAACTGGCTTATTATCATGTTACAGCGGACGCATCAGAAATCCCACCGGAAAATGCCGTCCACAGTTGTAACGCCCACTACACTCACATGCTATTAATGGTTACACTGTAGCGATTGTTTCACTCAGACATACCGAAATTTATCTTATCAAGGGATCGATAGAGCCGAATTAAAATGTTAGAGAATTTGCTATCGATGAGCAATATCACGAACCCATGTCAATTATTACTAAACAGATATTCACCCGCCGATGATCGTAGGGAAGCCGGAAAGGTGATGTATAATAAGATTTGGTTTTCATATCTCCCCTGACTTTTATACATAAACTGGTTTAATGACAAGATATGATAACGAAAAATGTGAACACTAACATTTACAAATTAACAGTGGCGATTTTTTTTAATGAACAACCATAATAGATTATTTCGAGAGAAATATTGCCATAAATCGTTTTTTAAAAACCTGTAACCCGCAGCGTTCATTGAGAGGTAACTGCTGATGGAAAATGCAATACGCGAAAGAACCAAACATCCTAACTGATGATGCAAAAATAGGTATAAATAAGACGGAGCAGCACATGATCTGTGCTTACTATATTTTCATATAGGAAAATTTTGCCATTGAAGCGTACACGTTAAATTCGACTTATAATAATAATAATAATAATAATAATTTAAAAACACAACGCTACAATGAATCATTAGTCAGATAATAGATACTGTTGTCAAATTGATTTGTGGTATATAAAGGTAGGCTACACATGGCGCTATCTTTGGCTTTGATTATATACATAAATGCACAAATAAATTATTTACCTTTCATTAAACTTAATTGAATATGTACATTTTCAATGTACGTAAAATATATAAAAACGAAACCTATCGCAAATGTTGCTGCTAGCTATTTTAGTCACGGATGTGTTCCCCCATTATTACCGACTGTAATTAATTTGGCACATTTCATAATTAAAATCGCGCATCCAGCAAAGAGTTAAAAAGCGCTTACCCAAGACAATATTCTGAGGATAGTCTGCGGCTGTTTGACAAAGGACACCGGGTCGAAAGCAGCCCCGGCTCTCCCTGCTCCGAAGGACCGTGCTCCTTCCATCTCTGCTGTCGCCGATCAGAGGAGATGCTGCTGAGTCTCCGGGCTCCGCGTTGGCGCTGTAGGTAGGAGCGGCCGTGTCCACACCCACCGCCTGGCAGCCGCCCGTACGAGCGTGGCGAACGGACGCGCAGCACCTCGATTTCACGGGCAAATTGAGCAATGGAATGTAGGAGGGAAAACTGTTATTGATTATTATAATATATTACGTAAAATGAAGAAATAAACATATCGAACTAGTAAATTGCCAATATACCCTCAATGGCCACTTTATGAGGTGCACTTAGCTAGTACCGGTAGGACCAATGTTCGCTTCCACAACCCTTCAAGGTTTAACGAGAATCCATTCTGTGCACCACTGTTAAAGTGAGGTACTCATTTTGTACTTGTGCCCTTCTTGGTATCTTTAGCCAGTCTGGCCACTCACCTCTGACCTCTTTACTCTGTGTTTTCAGTTACAAAAATGCCCCTGACTGGATGTTTTTTTGTCTATCACGCTATTGTCTGTAAACTCCAGACGCCGTAGTACATGAAAATCTCAGGATGGTGGCTGTTTCTGAGGCGCCGGAGCCTCCATGCCTGACACCAGCAGTTATATCATGTTTAAAATCAATTACAATGCATGTCCTAGCTGTTCTCATGAATATCCAGAAAAAAAGCCTGAAGCAGGCGGACGAAGGCACTTCGTACTCTGTACTGCAGAATCTCCCATGCAGAAAAATGCAATTGTTTTCCAAACTAGTCCTTGGGGATACCATGGAAGGGGTTTGACTGCATCCTAACACTAACGAATCCACTCTTGAACTTGTTAAGCAGTTTGTATTTTGTTCCAAAAACTCTATTATTCAGGGTGACATGCGATGGGCTGGCCCCCTGTCCAGGGTTGTTCCCTGCCTCTTGCCCATTGCTTCGGGGATAGGCTCCGGACCCTCCGTGACCCAATAGGACAACACGGGTTGGAAAATGAATGAATGAATGAACTCTGTTATTCCAAATCCCATTCTTCAGCAGTGTAATGTTTGTGCTGTTGTGAATTTTGCACCGTGGGTCCAGAAGGACCATCATTTCATTCCAGTGTGTGCTGCACAGGGCTGAGATTATAGTAAAGCCTGACTTGACTTTTATCATGAGGGACAGCGTTTGTACCACAGAGTGAACCTGATCCTGTAAAATGGTCCCATATAATATCTGGTGGTTGAATGCCTATGAAGAGCAATCATCAGAGCCCATGACTCCCACCAAATGGCCTTCCATACCATAATAGACCCCCTTCCATGGTTAATAGGCACAAGGCATCCTGAAAGCATCTTGTGGCATTCTTCAAATGTAAAGGGTAAAAATGACTCATCAGACCATATTACCTTTTCCGTTGCTCAGGGCTCCAGGATTTGTGCTCGTTTTATCAGGGTTTATGTCTCTGCACACTGGCCTTGGATACAAGCGATTTCTGAACAGCAGCCCAGCCATAAATTACAACGTTGGGAAGATATGTACAGTTTTTGTTAGGACTGGGTTACAGAGACGCAAGTTGAGTTTTGTGGTCATTTTCGGGCCTGTACTTGTGTGGCGTTTAGAGACCATCCTGTTAAGTGTCCCACTGTCCCTGTCTAGTAGCTATAACTTGTGATCTCTGCTCCTCTTTTCCAGTGCAGTCTGTCCGATATTCATGTGCTGTCATGATGTTTAAGACCTTTTTCCTTTCACGCATCAAATCATTTTGCGGCTTTTGTAACTAACACATTTTGGGATTTCTTGTGGTGTGTGTCACGCCCAGCTCGTACGATCCTCGTGTGTGCCACACCTCCCTCGTTACCTCGTGTTAATTCCTGATTGTACTCACCTGTTGCTTGTTCAGTTGAGCCTGTCATGTGTATTTAGTCCGTGTCTCAGTCAGTATTCCCCAGATCAGTCATTGTAGTGTTGGTGTAGTGTTGGTGTAGTGTTGGTACGTTTGTGGATGTCAGCCCTGTTCACTCCCATTAAACCCCTGTTTACCCGTCTGAACGGCTCCTCTCGCCTGCTTGCCTGTATGTGTGTATGTTTGAGCCCGCATGACTTGAAGAGGAGATCTGGGCATGTTCTTTGGACGCCTAGGCTGTGAATGTCTGGAAACTGACATTTGTGCATGAAGGGGATTTTATCCTACTGAAGGAAAGGCATAACAAAAGAGATGCGGCAGTCGCTTGATAATCTGAAGATAACATAGAGCAGTGTTTGCCAGTCCGGTCCTTAGGGACCCACAGTTGGACCAGATATTTGCTCCCTCTGAGCTCTCTGCCAGACAGTCCTGTCAGATAGCTCCCTACTGGGAGCTGGGAGAGAGTAAAAACGCGGACTGTTTGTGGGTCCCCAAGGACCGGATTGAGAAACACTGCTCTAGAGAAATTAACAGACTGGATCATCTGTGAAACAGAAAAAAAACAAACTGGCAGAATTTTGTCAGCCACCAAGCTTATAGTGGCCTTCATCCTAAAGCCCATGATTGATGGTACCTAAGTATCAAAGCATTTGCAATATGTCTTACTGCCATTTTTTCTGTTGCTTAGGCCAGCGTGGCTGTGTGTTTGTCCGTTCCGGTCCATAATCCAGCCCACTATTTACCTGCTACCAGAGTGTACATTCCCTATGAACATGCCCATCTCCAGATGATACTAATATAATCACTCATACCTGCGCTCAGGACATTCTGGTCAAGATCTCATTGCTCTCTTGATGTTTGGTCTCTGCTACTTGGAGAGCTGGGGTGAATATCACAAACGATTTGTTAGTTCGCTAGATAACAGATTTAAGGTATCCCAGTTTAAATGGTATTTGCCTTCATTCATTTATATTTAGCTCAGACTCCCTTAAATCATACAAGTTATCTTGTTAACTGAAATATCCTGCTTTGTGATACAGACCACTGTCTCTTGGTCTTGCCCTCTGAATCTTTCTAAACTCTAGTTTTGTTTAGTTTAGTTAATGATTTGGATTTGATTCATTCTGACCTTTTGTTCATTCCCTTGTTTCTGACCATGCTCTGTATCTTGGTGCCTGTTAGGTGACCTTCCAACCTTAGTTATGAAACCCGGCCCTTTTCCTGATCCATTCCTACTCACCAGTCAGCAGTCCTAGTCCTATCAGTCCTTGGACCATGGAGGCTTACCTGCCAAAGAAGAAAGGACGGACAGGCCGAAAACCTGGCTGCGCTCATGTGTGTGGTTGGGGCCATGTGCATTTGCCTGATCCTGTGTACAGGGGGGAATTCCACAAAGCAACGTTTTCTGCTTAGTTGGATAACTTGTTGGATTTAAGGTAGTCTGGACTAAATGGACTTTATCTTCGTTCCCTTGCAATTAGCTTAGACTACCTTAAATCTGACAAGTTATCACACTAAGCAAGAAATCCGGCTTGGTGGGACACCCCCTGCTCTTCGGGCATTATTGATAAAGTCCAGTTTTACTGTAATTGACTAGGTCTTGTGATGGCAGGTAATATGCCCCATGTTCAGGGCTGGACTGGCCATCAGACATAGAGGGCATTCTCCTGGTGGACTGACTGGTATGTGGCTCAGCAAAATCTATAGTGGAACAATCATGCCGCTCAACAAACTTTATTGCAGGGGCCACTCTCCCATATGGCAAACTCTTCCAGGGGAACCAAAAATTCAGATCTGATTTTTAATCCCAGTCCAGCCATGCTTGTGTTTCACATTCTTAGTATGGATTATTTTAGCATAATTCAGTACCATAACCAGAAACTCAACAACTGAAAGCTGTGACGTATAAGCATGTCATTTGTTTGTTTTTACGGCTGTGAATTTCACAACCGGCACAGGCACAGGTGCACCACCTGGTGGCAGCAGAGCGCTTTCTCTCGCTTCCTAACCACGATCTTTTATATCTTACGTTGACAGGAAAGAATATGACAGAACAGAATTATATCAAAACGTGAGTCTGTTGAATAATTTAATTAGTATTGTTGCAGTTCAATAACTATGATCCCCAATTTATATCTTGTATTAGATGGGTAACTGCTAAAAAGTCAGGTATTTAAAAAAAAACTTATTAAAAAATAAACTGAGGAGTGCTTGTTGACTGACAAACTTGCTCAAAACAGCTGATAAAAAAAGAAAAAGATATGCTCTAATTATGTATCAGCTGTATCCAACTAGTAGAGTTTTCCGAAATCTTACTTCCCCAAAATCCGAGGCCCCGTACAGAGGCAGACGCCATCCTTGTGACCAATAATATCAAACTCTCAACTTCCACTGGAAAGCTTGCAGTCTGTACCTCCGTTCAGGAGTGAACTCTCACACAATAGGCCCCATCAATTATGCATCTGCGGGCTCTGCCACCACTGAGAGGAGAAAGACAGATGTGGATCCACGACGGTTTTGCGCGTGGAGCTTTTTCTTGATATTCTGTGGACTTTGGGACTGGTGCTTTCGCTGAAAGACACTGAGGTGAACCTGAACTGGCAAACAGCATGGCGTGGCTGTGCTTTCAGACGCCGGTAACACGAGAGATCATTCCAAGATGGTGGACTTCAGTGAGTGACTGTCAATGAAAGGTAAGAAAGGGAGGCTGGAAACAGGAAAGGCACGCAGTCTAAATTATATTCTGTCCACATGGCTGAGGAAATGGGCTGTGTTTCCTGATGATATTCTTTCAGAAACATCAACAGCACTTTAGTCCAGAGGAATATAACCCTACAACAGTCATTATCTTTCGTTGTGGGCTCTCAGAACAATCATTTGTAATGTCAAAGTCTTCATTTTTCTTTCTTTAAGTGAAATATAATCAGCATTTTGTATATTTGAAACTTAGGTTCAAATTCAAGCAAAATGGGTTAAGACGTGTGTGAAATGTCTCAGCGCTTAAGTCTTTAGTTTGTTTAATTTGTCGCCATGATAATTTTTAAAGTAATGAATAAATTATTGTTTCTTTAAGTCCCATTCAGAGGCTGGTGCCACTCCAGCTTATTTTACAGTTTATTTTAGTTTATTTTGCTCTGGTCGATTTGCTAGGTTACTGTACAGGTGAGTCATTTTTAATATTTGGTTTGTTCTAGTATATTTGGATACTGGTTTCTGGTTTTGGTTAACATTACAATTTGAAGATTTTGGTCATGTAATTAAGTCATTTTAACATTTTATCCCTCTGATATGCTAGTGTGTCATGGTACGTTCATATTGAACAACACAGGATAAATGAATAGACAGCAAATCATTGCTAACAGCTCATACAGTTAGTAAAATACATTCAGTAATTCCACCAAATGAAAAGATAATGCTGTCCGGTTTATGAACACTAGGTCAGGAGGTCTAAGAGGCAGTGAAGCCACCTGCTGCCTTAAGGAAAATGCTATTTTCCAACCAGGAGATAATCTTGGTTGGAATCATACCCAAGTAAACACCACACTGGTTACCTTTGTGTGAGTCCACGTCCCACTGGGTCATGTTTAATGAACACTGTGCTGTGACAGTCATATAAGAAACCTGCTAAATGTGTGTGTTAGCCATCTGCTGGGTAAGGCTGGTATCCCCAGGCGCCGTAAAGGGGTCGTGTGGAAGGGGGGGGGGGTCAGGGCGATTCCAAGGGCCCCCGAGTGACAGGGGGCTCTAAAAACATAAAACATAATTAGATTGCTCTGGTTGGTGGGTCGCCAAATGTTATATACTTTCATGTGCCCCTGGGGATCCCCCATCCATTAATAAAACGAGCTGAAAAGTATTTGCTTGGCTTTTTAGCAGATGCTTCTATCCAAAGCAACAACCTGCAAGTGAGGGAAACTGTTTGTGGCATCAGGGATATGGGCCAAACCACATCCATGGAGCATTTGCGGTTAAGGGCCTTGCTCAAGCTGTGATGTGATTGCTTTGTTACCAGGGCAGGATGAACAGCTTAGATCACACCAGGATGCAAAAATGTCACAGATCCCCCATCCCCGTTTCCATCCCTTTGTGTTGTTATCAGCCATCATCACTTTTAATTACACGTTTACCCATCATCTAGGATATAGAGACCAAAATGACAGCGTGAAGTGATTAATACGACTGACTGATCCGACAATGTCATATTTTGCTAAGTCTGTTTCGACAAGCGTAACAGAGAACATTTTTTGAGATGCTGAAACTGCAACATAAATCTGTGTTTTATTCATCTCCTAACTTAAGCTGTTCAGTAGTAGTGTAAAGCCCCTGGGCCTACCGTAGCAATGCCAATGGTTAGCTGACTTTTTATACTGCATAAATGTGTATTGCATTTGATCTATAGAAACATTCCAGTTGACTCCTTTGCTGTACAGTTTTGTCTGCTAGATGATTATCTACAGCATTTGAAATGTTTTCTGCCTTGGGAAATAAGCAAAATGGGTTAAGAAGTGAGTGGCATGTCCTGCCGTTTATGTCTTTGGTTTGTTTAATTTGCTGCCATAGTACTTTTTAAATAACCGAATAAATGATTTTTTTTTCTTTAGTCCAGTCCAATTCCTTATTAAAACTTTTCAAAGATCATCCAGCTTTATACCAGAATTGTATTTATCCAGATAACCAATCACACCAAAGCGGGTCTCTATCGGATGGCCTGATATATCTGCTTGTTCAGCAGAGGGTCCTGGTGGTTGTCAGCAATATATGTCAAAAACCTGCTGTCTCTGGGTGAAAAAAGACCCCTAATTTTTTTGGCTTGTATGAACTTAAGAATTTATTGAAACATTTTTCAATATGCTGTTACCGCAATATGCAATTTTAGGTTACCCAGAAAGACTACCTGACATTTTACATTTACAAATATTTATTCAATAGATACTCTTTTACAAGGTGACAAACAAATGGGGTGGATAGTACATTAGATCGTGCAAGCACTTTTTAAATACCTGGTAAGTTTTCAGTAGAGGACTGACTTCTGCAGACTCCTGTACACTACTGATATGATACTCAGAGCGTTTTCCTGAGAAGAGTCATCTCCAAACATTTTGCAGAAACACTCTGCTCCACATACTGCAGATATCTCAATATCTTTCTATTTTGAAAATATGTAAATAATTCAACCAACAAAGATGTGAAATATACCAGAAAAGTTTGAAATAATATTTTTTTCATGGGATATAATATAAAGTATTTTTATTAATTTTTTTTTTTTGCAATTTGCAAAATTGCAGTTTTACCAGAAAAATACTGAAAAATATGATTTCATTTATATAACAAGATTCATTTTAATTTATTTCCATTCATAAAACCATTAACAATGGCCCGTTAATTGCAGATGCATGTGTTACATATCTACAAACCTATTATTCCTATTATTGCCAGTAATCACAAATAAGATCACATAGGCTTTTTAAAATTATGTTTAAGAAAAGCTAAATATATTTAAATCAGCCTTCAAAGATATTTGCAATGAGAATGTTTCAGCATTCCCACAAGGGTACTATGAACACACATTCCTCAGCAATTCTGTAATGTTTTGACTGCAAACTTACCTACTCAAACCTGTTTAAATTTCAACTGCCATGTTAATTAATCCTAACAACCGACAGTACTTCTAGTAATTACAAATAACCATTTTTAGCAATCTGATGCTGTAGCAGCGATGTAAAAGATGTTGGCAAAAAATTGATCTTTTCAGAAGTTTCTGCTAAAATTGCAG
>JAABNX020000106.1:24423666-24463009 GCA_015163995.2 Mormyrus lacerda | reverse complement strand
AATCTGATGCTGTAGCAGCGATGTAAAAGATGTTGGCAAAAAATTGATCTTTTCAGAAGTTTCTGCTAAAATTGCAGCTGTCATTTGGGAGCCTTTTGGAAGTATTTACGTGACAACGAACCTGCGAGCAGCTATTCACATTGTAAATGAAGTACTTGTCAAATCTTCCTCCAATCTAAAAGGTAGATTGAATTTCTCATTATCGGTATATAATTTAAAAAAGGGTTCTAAGACTTAAATTGATGTGCAAGATGATTTTGTTCAATTTTGCTTTCAGTTTTTCACAACATACAACTGTATAATTCCGATTTTAGGCAGTAACTCATTTGAGTCACTAGATGGCATAGCAACAAAATAGTCCTTTTGTACTGACTGAATAAATTACAGTCCCCACTCACGCAAGTGATTCTCTTCAATACCCAGACCAGATTCCCTTCCATGATATCACTGTAGATAAGGCCTGATCACAATTAGCCTGCGTGTAACATAAAACAGAAAGAGATATGGCTGATGCATATTTAGTGGACTTTACCAATGCCACTATGAGTTGGCTCTGACAATTATCTGCTATAACGAATGCAAGGTATCTATCTTCTGTCTGACATTCTTAGTTGTAATAATAGCAAGTGCTGGTTAGTGCTATGCTGGTCATATATAGAACTTTAGTACTTAATATCTAACACACGCAGGAAAATGTAAATAAATCCTACCAGATTTAGGTATACGTAATATGGCAAAGTTGAGCCAAGAAAACCATTTTACTTTCATGCAGTCCTGAACCTAGAGAAAACAATACTGAGTCAGTTCAATTTCAACATATTGGGGACAGACACTTTCACGTGTGATGAGACACACTTCCAGTGTAAAGTTAGCAGTCACACAGAGTCACACAGAGTCATCTCTTGGCAGACTCACCTTCAACAAAATCCACTTACACGTCACTGAGACGCTTGGATATGTTCATTGAGTTGATGTCACCTTTCGGTGGCCTGCAATGATCAGGAGAGCCGCTGTCAGTGTGGAGACAGTGTGGTCTTCACGTAATTATGAGCAGATGTAACTCCAGCCTTTCATACAGCAAGAGCCCATATCTCGCATATCTTTGACTGGTGCTCATGCATTGTGAATAGGCTTACAAGCCAGTGTATTAAGACTGGGCCGGCAACTGGATACCACACCATTGGATTCGAACGTGTATCACTCACCCCATCGGGGGAATTGGGACGTCTCCATTTAGTGACACTAATTTAATTAAGAACAGGGAATTGCTCACACACCAGGCCAGCTTTCTTGTTTTATGTAAACCAGCAATTCAGATCTAAACCGTGATTATTCCTGTTTTTATTTGATTCTGTAGTTGTTCCTCATTTCGTCATTTGAAAGTGATCATAATAATGTGTTGAATAATGTGTCGGAATCTTTAAAAGAGCTATGATATTCTTTTATTTAAAGCGGTTATTCCATCCATCCATCCATCCACTTTCTGAAATCACTTTAACTCAGGGTCACAGGGGCTACAGGCACAGGACTAAAGCAGCTCCTATTGGATATAATGATTATTATTATTATTATTAATAATAATAATAATAATAATAATGATAATACAGTAATAATAATAATAATACGGTAATAATACTAATACAGTAATAATAATAATAATAATAATAGTTGAGCAATGTATTGCACTATTCAAGAATTCAGAGCTTATTTTTAAACAGGATAAAAACTATAAATATGCTTATACAATACTAAATTAAAAAATTTGTTTTAAATACACATCTGGTACAGTTCATTTGTAGTCTACATTGTAATTTTATACATAATCATTTCAGACTAACAATAATAGGCAACAAATATAACGCATTATATTCTCATTTTGAGTTAGACTATAACTCAGTAAATGTCAAATTATATATTACAAAAAGCAATCATTATAAAAAAAGAAAATGTTACTTTTTCAGATTATTTTCCAAACTGTGAAACTTACAGCATCTGTGAGGTTGACAGAACACGGGAGGTCTTGTTTCTGAAGTTCACTCTCTGGTTAGTGTTTGATCTGCTTTGGGGATCTTTCTCAAACACTCTGCAGTAACAGCTCAGCCCACCTGCATAATTCATACAGGAATGAGCCGGGAAGGTAATGTTACACCAAAGCAATATATCTGACAAATTAAAGCCTCTTCTACAACCACAGGAGAAAGCTCTCCTGTGCACCACACGGGCACAATCTAGACACGACTTCAGACATCCGGAACGTCTCTGACCACGGTGAAACCTGGGACGACTCTCTCGGTGGAATATTCAACAAAATCTCAACCAAAGCTATTATATATCTAACGTTAAGAAAGAACTTTAAACGGACTTTATGAGGACTTGGTGGGAAAAGTCTCTTTGGAAAAATGGGAATAAGGCAAACTATGAGGTAAAGAACATAAGCTGTAGACATGTTTTAATACCGTTGCTGAAGAAGTGATTCATCATGTACTGGCTTTAAGAACTCTAGTTTTCATTTAAGTGTTTACATGCATATTTTTTTTTTCCAAGAGCCCAGATTGATTTTCTGGTCTAAGCATCACTTACAGGTTTCTGGCCGTTCTGAGGCTCTCGTGCCGAGATGGTGGCGTGTCGGGTGTCCTAGGTTGGCCTTTGGTGACTCTCGGAAAAATTAGTATGGTCGTTGGAGCAGGAAAATATGCCCACCAAGAAAACTGACTCAAAGGCTGCTGCCAAAAAGGGGGGGAAGGGGGAACCGGAGAAGAGCAAGGGAAAGGCAGAAGACGGAAAGAAACAAAAGGATGACAAGAAGGATGCAAAGGACGACAAGAAGGCTGCGAAGGATGACAAGAAGAAGGGTAAAGATGACAAGAAGGGAGGTAAAAAAGAAGCAGCTCCATCAGCAAAGGGCAAGGAAGACGGGAAGAAGGGGAAGGACAAAGGAAAAGGTAAGAGAGCCCCTGCGAGTGATGAGGACGAGGACTCCGAAGCTGAGCTACTGAAAAACCAGGAGGAAGAGGAGCTGAGCGAAGGGGAAGATGAGGAAAGAGACGACGGAAGTGGATCTGATGAAGAGGACGGCCGAGGCAAGCGAGGGAAAGGCAAAGTGGCCGGAAAAGGAGCCGCCAAAGAAAAGAAGGGCAAATCGAAATACGCTTCGGAGGATGAGGATGAATATGACGAGGAGGAATCAGAGGAAGACGAGGAGGATGAGCGAGATTCTGAAGACGAAGGGGATGACAGGAAAAGAAAGAAAAAAGAAAAGGAGCAGCAGAAGAAGGCGTCCAAGGCTAAAGAAAAGGCTGAAGCTGAAGGAAAAGGGAAAAAAGGAAAGAAGGAGGGCAAAGTCTCCAAACGGCCAACAGAGTCAATAAGAAGTAAAAGAGGCTTAAAGAGCACGTCCAGGCTCTTCATGAAGTTCTCAGGCTTCAAGAGGAAGAGGAATTCGAGGCACCTGAACAGCGCGTCTCGGCTGTTTTGGGGACTTGGAAAACGTAAGCAGCGTTTGGCCAGGAAAAAGAAACAAAGGTCGATCCTGAAGAACACTTCCAAGTTCATGATGCGCTTTAAGGCCAGCAAAAAGAAAAAAAACACAGAAAAGGCCAAGAAAGCAGAAAACGAGCCCGGGAGGAAAACGTCCTATATGTTAATTCGGCTGGGAGGTGGGAAGTCACAATCGTCGGGCAAAAAAGGTGGGTTTTTCAAAGGTCTTTTTGGTAAAAGTTCACCTGGAACATTTTTTCAAAGCTACAGCCGAGTTTTGGGAAAAATAGCTGGAGCAAGTAACTGGCTGACTAAAAGATTTCTTTCTACAAAGGGCAAGCAAAAGTCTGCTAGAGGAAACAGCAACTGGACGTCGAGAAGATCCAAGAAATATCCTCACCATTCTGATGACAATTTTTACGAACACCAAGCAGATGCGAGGTCTCATGCTTATTACAACGATGGATTTGAGCATGACGAGGATGAATATGACTATGATGACGAATATTTCGATCCAGAGAGGTACGGCGCACAATATTCCCAAAGACGGGCATTTCAAAAAAACCACAGCATATATGAAGACAGTTACAACCCCTCCCAAAGAAGATCAGGGAGACAAGAACTACTGTATAGTCCTTATGGGGATAATGCAGAATATTATGACGATCCATCATATGATGACGTCTACTATGACCGAGAAGATTATGGTTATGAATATGATTATCCAATACAATATGAAAATGGCCATGAAGACTATGGTGATGGTATGGATTATGATTATGAACAATTTGAGGCACAGGATCAATATGGCTATGTGGATGAAACGGATTATTACACTTATGGACAGCAGGCTCCTAATGCGTACTCGTACTATGATTATGATGTGGAAACTTATGATGAAGCACAATACGCTGCAGGAGACGGGCATGGATTCAGCGGGAATGAAGTGGAATTGTATGAAGAAGGGTATCCCGCCAATCCATATGATTATCCTGAAGTTCAGCAAGCTTATATGACACCCTATGGAGACACAGATCCTTACATGAATTATTCTGAAGATTTATATTACCAAGATCACCAATTTAATTACAGTGAAAATGAAAGCTTGCCTTATCTAGAATCTGCATATGACATTTATCAACCGTATCCTTTCTTTGTGGAGGGTGCAATGGAACAAGACGAGGCTCAGGGTGTATACAGTGATGAATTTGGAAACTACTCAATCGATGACATAGGAGTCCAGAATTCACTGCAGTTCAGACTCCCAAGACCACAGGTCAAATTGTTTGGAAAAGAAAAACTTGATGTTCCTTTTCCACCATTGCCACTACCTGAAACGTTAGAGGAACAATACGAAGGTACACCGATGTTTCCTCCAATTCACACTACGGACAGAATTCTGAATGTTCACCAGCATCTCCAGAGACCACTCTTGCCCACACCAACAGCTAGGATTATCCAGCAAGCAAATTGTCCAACTCCAAGCAGAAGAAGCCCTGTTCCAAGCAGATCGCCTCAAATAACTTCTTCTTCCATACCACAAGTCAGGTCATTTTCCCCCCAACAGGCAGCT
Source organism: Mormyrus lacerda (assembly GCA_015163995.2). Lineage (NCBI taxonomy): Eukaryota > Metazoa > Chordata > Actinopteri > Osteoglossiformes > Mormyridae > Mormyrus > Mormyrus lacerda. The sequence goes on along the minus strand of JAABNX020000106.1, from coordinate 24,457,959 downwards.
TCGCCATCTCCCAGCAGACGGTCTGTTAAGATTATGGGCTCACCACAGTTGTCAAGACCACACTCTCCTCTAGCACCTACTATACAGTTTGGAAAACAAAGTGGTGTTACCTCAAGATTGGACCAACCTGTTGAAATGCCTTTGCGAAATGCTTCCCCGTTACCTTTAAGGCGAAGCCCCCTTGCATCTCCACAGCTTTCCATGAGGCAGGCACCTATGTTTCCAAGAAAGACCTTATCAGCCCAGCCATCAGTAGATACGTTACAGCCAATTGAGATTCCTTTCCAAAATGCCTCCCCGTTACCTTTAAGGCGAAGTCCTCTTCCATCTCCACAGTTGTCAATGAGGCAAGCAAACATGCCTCCAAGAAGAAGAATCTTATCAGGCCAGCCAGCAATAGACACAGTACACGCCTATCCCGATGAAATGGAAGTCCAGTTCCCCCAAAGGCCAAACAGAGGAACGTTTAGTCAACCATCTCTTAATAATAATGCTCAAATGCCAACATCTCCACTGTCAATGAGACAATTTAGTCCTCCACCATCTCCACAGGTTTCAAGAAATGGTTTTATCAGTCAGCCTTCATTAGGACAAAGATCGCCATCTCCTCAACCCCAAAGGCAAATGTTTGGATTTAATAGACAGCAGACTAGCCAAATATCTAGAAAGCATATCCCTCTCTCCCAAAGTCCTCCATCCTCCCCACAGGGACTAGTCAGAAGTCCTCGCTCTTCCCCTCAGCTTTCCATTAGACGAGACACTCACAGGGCCATTCCAAATAATGGTCCATTCGGCAAGGCTGGTGGAAGAATGCCAATGCACCACAGTTCCATCAGGCAAAGTCCTTCTCCCCCCCCGCAGGCATCCATCAGAAGAAGGTCACCCTCTTCTCCTCAGCCTTCCATTAGACAAGATGCAGGCCAAAGCGTTCCATATAAAGACCATTTTGATAGGTTTGATGGAGGAAGACCTGCACACCACCTTTCAATGAGGCAAAGCCCTCCACCTTCCCCACGAGCATCAGTTAGAAGTCCTCCACCTTCTCCACGAGCTTCAATTAGAAGAAGTCCACCACCTTCCCCGCAAGCATCAGTTAGACGAAGTCCTCCACCTTCCCCTCAGCTTTCCATTAGGCAAAATACAGTAAGAACCATGACACATAACGGTCCTTTTGATCAGTTTAGTGAAAGAACATCATCACACCATCCTTCAGTCAAACGAAGTCCACCACCTTCCCCACAGGGATTAGTCCAAAGAAGTCCTCTTCATTTTGAACAGCTTTCTGTTATACAAAACATGCAAGGAACCTTTCCACACAATGGTCCCATCGGGCACTTTGGAGGAAGAACACCATCAGGTCGTCCTACTTCTCCACCACCATTAAACCAGATGTGCTCATCACCATCTCCACAGCAGACCATGAGACGTACTGGCAGTTTTCAAACTACAGAAACTGAGAGAACACCATCCCCTGTTACATTTCAGAGGGCACCCCTATCTCCAACTCACCAGAGTAACAGAGCACCAATGTCACCTCATTTACCAGCAAAACAAAGACCTCTATCTCCATCACCATCAGGAAGAAATTTAAGCGATGTTCAGAATGTGTCCACTAGCAAACCTGCCGCTGGAATAAGAGGGTCTAGACGCACCAAAATACCTATGGGAACTGTGAAGCCATCAACAGTATATCCTTATATGCAAAAAATGAATGCCCCTATTGTACAAAATGTCCCTCCTTTTAGATCATTAGAAAGATCAGCAATATCTGCTAGCCCTGGTGCTCTAGATTCACCTTCATCTCCACGACCACTTCCAAGACAAGGACCTTATCCAGCAGGAATTAAAGTACTCCCTCAAGGAATCCCTATAACTCTAAAAAGCATTCATGAACATCCTCTTGCTCGGAGTCCTCAAAACCTGTCTCCAAGACATTCAATAAGGAAAAGCTATTCAGAAGGCTGTAATAATCAAATACCACCTTCACCACAACTAAAACGGAAGGGACCACCCTCCCCCCAACCTTCAGTAAGGCATCTTTCAAGTAGACCATCATCACCTCATCCCTCAGTAAAGCACACTACACCATTGCCCGCAAGATCACCCTCACCAAAACGCGTCCCTTCCCCAGTACTGACAAATGCCCTTCGGAATCCTCAGCTTCGTAATGCATCCTATAAATCACCATTTCCTGGACACAATGATGTCTACTCTCCTGTGATGACAGAGTTTCAACCGACAACAGAAGATGGACCCCCACCGCTTCTGAAAAATGCTTTGCAAAATCCTCATGTCCGTAATGCTTCGTATGTCACACCTTTTCAGCCAGGCTTCTCTTATCCTCCAGCAATACCCTTCAATCAGACACGAACCTCCCCTCTGCTATCGAATGCTTTGCAGAACCCTCATCTTCACAATGCAAATTACAGAATGCCTATATGGAGAAATGCTTCTCCCTATGCTCCCCTGGTGCAAGAGTATGTCCACCAGACAGCACAAATGCCTTCACCTCTGTTGTCAAGTGCTTTGCAAAATCCTCAATTTCAAAATAATTCCTTCAGATCCTCACTACAACACAATATGTGTCATTACTCTCCAGAAATGACAATGTACAGCCAGACACAACACTATCCACCTTCTCTTCTAAACAATGCTTTACAAAATTCTCATCTTCGCAATGTGTCCTATGCGTCGGTTTTGCAGGGATTTCCCTCTCTGTATTCCACAGCTGGAGCACCATACGGTCAACCAGTTGAACACCTGTCTTCACCACTTTTGGCAAATGCTCTGCAGAACCCTCAAGTTCGCAACGCATCTTATAAATCGCCTTTAATGAGAAGTCAGCATGGCACCCATGCAGACCAAACTGCTTCCCCCCTTCTATCAGCGGCTTTGCAGAATCCTCACCTTCAGAATGTTTCCTATAGACTACCTGAGGACTCAGTCCTATCTCAACATTTCCAGAAATCAGGACAACAGGCACGATCCCCACTATTGGCAAGCGCATTGCAAAATCCTGAACTCCGAGAGGCTTCCTACAAGTTACCCGAAAGGTCAATACTATCCAAAAATCTTAGAAAACGATACATTTCCTCTCCACTTTTGGCAGAGGCCCTTCAAAACCCTCATTTACGTAATGCATCTTATAGTCTCCCTGGTGGGTCAATATTGAGCACTAAGCATAAAATTCCCACCCCACTCTTGTCAACTGCTTTAAAGAACTCAAACATTCAGGGTGCTTCTTTTAAATTACCCCCATCAATCCAGAGCATGAAACAACCTCCCACAAGCAGTCAAGCCTCCCTTCCTTTTCTATCAGAAGCTCTGCAGAACCCTGGCTTGCGCAACGCATTTTCATCAGGAACAGTACAGTACCTCTCACCTTTCGCGATGGTGATGCCTCAAAGACATGATGCAGAGTCATCATCATTTCAACATGAGCACTGGGCTCAGGCCCACACAAGAACAGTCCAGGAAGGAGAGGATGTGTGGTCATCAGAGAGAGTCCTTCCTCATCACACAGTACAGAACCTTCAAAAATGGTCGATGTACAGGGATGGATGTCTAATGGACAGTCTAATTCCTGTCACGACTGGTCAAAAGGTGTCACCTGTTAAACCTGAATGGGCACCAGACAGGGAAGGTGAACCGAGAGGCCAATGGTATGATAAGGTAAAGGTTTATTTATATCTAAAGCAGATGTCCACAGAGGTGCATGACACATTGACCAGATATATTGTAATAATTCCTGGAAAGAATTGTAATTTTTTCCATGAGAAATAATGGAAATAGCTTCCAGGTATTCCAGTGCTCTCTATAAACCAGTTAGTATAGGTGTATTACAGTTGCCTGCTTATTAAGAGTTTAATCATCCAAAGCGAAGCTGAAGCACGTTTTAGGGCTGCTTGTACACGTTTGTGTTCTTTGGACGTGTTACTCTTAGTAATTACTTCTGCCTACAATGGTATTGTTCTGCTTTAATTTCTGGCTTTAATATAAAATCTGCCTGCCACACACCTCTGGCACCAGTGTTCTGACTTTACCCTTGCTTCATGTGTGTGGAGTTTGCATGTTCTCCACGGGTCATCATGGGGTTTCCTCCCGGTACTCAGGATTCCCCCCATAGTTCAAAAACAGAGAAGGTCTGACTGTAGTACACTGGGCGATCTCCACTCATGGGGCCAGAAATCACATGACCTTCACGCCAGGTCTGACATGATGATACTAAAGGAAACTCAGTAGGCTGAAAATGGGGATAGATTGCACCTTCTTCTCTTCAAAATTATGAAGACAGATATTCCTCATAGTATCTTAAGCTTCATTAAGGTGAGAATTTCGTACTGAAATAGCAAATTTAAAATAGACTATTAATGCCCATTTCTGTAGATTTAAATGAGATTAGTAACATCCATTGTTGCACTAATTTCACCAAAACAGCAAATATATATTTTAAAAGACACTATTAAATTCAGTGCCCAATGTTGGCACTAACCTCATTTCCAGCACTATTTTGGAGGTCATGTGAATTTAAAACTCCTAGTGGAGGTACCCCCTCTGTTCCTGACATTAGCATAGCATCATATCTGGGCGAAGTGTGGAGGTCATGTGATTTCCGGCCACACGGTGGAGGTCCCCCTAGTGGAGGTCGCCCAGGTTGTGCAGTCAAATTCTCTTGCATAAACATGCTGGGTTTAATTGGAGTTACCAAATTTGCCCATAGGTGTGCATGTGTAAGCCACGTGGTGGGTTGGCACCCCATCCTGGGTTGTTCCCTGCCTTGTACCCATAGCTTACAGAATCGGCTCTTGACCCTCCGCAGCCCTGAATAGGACAAGCAGACATAGAAGGTGGATGAACTGACGAAGATATGACAAAAAACTACAAACGTTTTCCACAATAATTTACAGACTTTGATTTATATTTAAAGGTGTCTTGATATATCCAGATGATATTTTTATATTTCAGAATATTGGGGATTTCACATATTAGTGACATCATGTACAAAAAGACCTATTTAATTAACAAAAACCTTAATGCTAGGGGAGATTTTCCTGAGACTTTTGTATTTCCATCATTTTCAAAAATGCCTCAAAATGTTTTTTTTTCATACAGATGTTTACCATCAGAAGTTTGCCAACGATGAGATACAGAGAAGTGGGTGAGGAAGATGGTGTGGAGGACATGACCCAGCTGGAGTGAGTCACTCACCATATGGTGTACCGATATATTCATATTAAAACATCAATTAATGCTACTGATTTTATAAGTGTAAACCTCAAATCTTTTAGATTTTTAATGCTTCAGGACTGTTGAAAAAAATGGCTCCACCCAGTGCAAGTGATAATCTTAATTCCACACCAGAATCATAAGAATATTATTGGGCAAAGGTTTAATAAACATACTACCCCTGCTATATGTATTCCTCATCACCTGGAAGAGGAAGAGGAAGTTAGTAACTTCAGTAGGAAGAGGAAGGTGTTATTGAGACCGGAACAAGCTTGGCTTTCTGCCACATTCTCAGCTCTGTTTAATCTAATCTAATCTCTCTAATCACATACAATATTTTTGGTGTTTAATTGGTTAGGAGAAGATAAATCCTGCTCAGATTCAGTTTGGCCTACAAACTTCCACACTTTCCCAAGCCGATCCAGACAGTAATAATCTTCCAGCCACAGATATTTATAATAACTATACTACATCATTGAGTCAGATAAAATAAATGTACAGTTCTTTTAATATTTTGCCTTCATAGATATAATACTTTTATCCTTTTAGGGATCTCAGTGAAGGTGCGGTCCAGATGAATTTAAAGAAGCGGTTTGATCAGCAGCTAATCTACGTAAGTGAGTCGAGAGTCTATGTATGAAGCTACAGAATAACCAAAACAGTGCAGCTTCGATGCTATAGGTTTTTATGCTTAAAGAACTTTGCCAGATCTCAACACGCCTATCTCCGTCTCTAGACCTATATTGGAAGCATCCTGGTGTCGGTAAATCCATACAAGATGTTGAATATCTACGGTACAGATCAGGCACTGCAATACGAGGGACATACCCTGGGAGAGAATCCCCCGTGAGTGATCCCACTGCTCTGCAGAAAAGATAAACTGATTTTCTTTCTTTAGAAAATGATAAAACTTGATACACACTGTATTGGGCAGCAAGGTTTGTCAAATGCTGGTTGATATGATTTTTTCGGGACCGATTCCGCCATGACTTTGGTCAATGACAGCCAAGTCATATTGTCGAGCTATCCAGTCACATCCACATACTGCCATACCGTGCGATAATGTTGGACTTAGTGCTCCAGGGTCACTAAGTCTAATCTTTCTTCTGAGTTTCCCTGTTTTCCCAAACAGCCATTTGTTTGCGATTGCAAATGTGTGTTACACAACGATGATGGATGGCAAACAAAACCAATGCGTTATTATCAGGTGAGAGAACTATGGTCAAGTCCTTCACTTAAATTCTACATATATGCCTTCAATATTTGATTCAAGGTTTATAAAAATAAATAAAATATCTAAATAATATCAAACTGTTACGGCGCATATCTATTACACACATAAAGCCATGGTTATATTTAACGATACAAGTTAACGATAAAGAATTGTTACAGAGCGTTGAATTAGAGCACAGGATTGCCAGCTGTCTAATAACTGGAGATTAATCCTGTCAGTGGTGAAAGCGGCTCAGGCAAGACGGAAGCTACCAAGCTGGTGTTGCGATACTTGGCAGCGGTACATTACAAGCGTAACGTCACGCAGCAGGTGCGCTAAAACCAAGCAAGAAAACACGAAACTTAAATTAGTGTTGGTACAAGCCACAGTAGCAGATGTACAAGACACTAATAAGACCCTCTCTTGTTTTCTTTCTGTCCACATGTGCTCTGATGTAGATTGAGGTACAGTATCCTGCCATATCAGCCGCACACCCCAACACCTTGTAACGTGACTCTTTCTAATTGTGTCCTGTTGGATTCCTTGTTTTATTTTCCAGACATCATGAAGCAGGCTAAAATATTAAGCCACAGAAATAGGCCGGATTGATGCACGGATATTTCAGGCTGCTTGCTGCTTCTAGAGGATGCTGTATTAGGGCATATTCTACACAGTCTGCGTGTTTCTTCCTTTGATTGAAAGTGATTCCTTGTAACTTCTGTTTCAGATTCTAGAGGCCACTCCCTTGTTAGAGTCTTTTGGAAATGCCAAAACTGTCAAAAACGATAATTCAAGTCGGTTTGGCAAATATGTGGAAATCTTTATGGAGGAGTAAGCGTCCTGTGTTTTTTTCAAGCATTTCGTATTCTAGCCATATGATGTTATGTTATTCAAGGGTGTAGATTTGGATGTGGAGGGTAGGGATATGTACTTTTACTAATAATTTACTAATATTGTGAGAGTACCATGTGTGTTTGGGTGGGGGGGGGAGTTGAAACCAAACCTATGCCCTTGAGGTTATGATATTAAGAAGTTCAATGGGGGGCGTTGGCATGATTGACATGGTGGAATTAATTGAAGGGGCCTTTTTTGTCTAAAACGAATACATATGTACATATGCTATAGCTGTACCCCTGGCACTATGTCCGCGTTAACAAGGAGAGTCGTTAGCTCTTACTTACCTCACTGTGATTGAACAGTGGCGATGTTGGGATACTTACGTGCTTGGTGTGAATACAGCAACCTGCATTATTTAACACAGGGGTGTCATCAGCGGTGCCATAACCTCGCAGTACCTTCTTGAGAAGTCCAGGATTGTGTTTCAGGTGAGCATGTCTAAAGGAAGCTCAGCCTTAATACCTAAATGTGCCTCAGTGTCGGAAGTGCTCTCATTAAATTGCGTGTGTGCGGCTTTGGGATGCATTTGGTGAAATATTAATGCATTTGTTTGAAATCCAGAAATGAGGCGACCATTGTAAACCGTAAGAACAGTTTTGTTGTAAATGATAAACGATATTCATACATTTAATGATATACAGCATGAAATCAAATAATAAAAAAATCCATAACACCTACTGCCAGTGAAAAAATTGTAAAGTATTAATATTAATAAAAGCAACATTCTCTTCTTTTTAACCAAGATCATGGATTAAAAAATCACATTCTAAATAAACGAATTTACAACATGTTTTCTGTCAGACAAGTACAGAAATTAATAATAGTTTTTCCCCAGGCCAAAAATGAAAGAAACTACCACATTTTCTACGAGATGTTGGCCGGCCTCCCATCGCAGCAGAGAAGGCTGTTCTACCTTCAGGAGGCGGAGACTTACTATTACCTCAACCAGGTATAGACACTTACTTGTGCTGGTTTTGTTGGCTGTGATGTGATATGCTGTGTTTCAGGGACAATGGCTCTTGTAAACTAGCTAGTTGGCTCATCATCTAGGTTTTCTCTTATTCTTTTTGTTTGTAGGAAACATCCAGCATTCAGAAGCCAGTCATTCAGCCTCCTTGACCAATCCCCCACTCTTTGTCTGGTTCTATAGGGCGGTAATTGTGAGATCCCTGGTAAAAGCGATGAAGACGATTTCCACAGGGTCCTTGGCGCCATGGAGATCCTCAGCTTCAGCGCTGAAGACCAGAACAGCATCTTTAGAGTCCTGTCTTCTATCCTCCACCTGGGAAATGTGTTCTTTGAGCGCTATGAGGTGTGACGAGTTTCCTGGTTATTCTTGCTGGTTATTGTCTCAATGCAAGGTCGATGTTTCTCATGTAATGTGAATGGAAAGTTTACAAAAAAGAATACTAAGGTGCTGGTTGTTGAGGGTTTTCATCCACAAAGAACTATAAAAGTTTTTATAATGTTCGTTTTTGATTATTTCAGTGTTTTATCACATCAGTTTTCTTTGGTAATTCCTGCAGGCCGATTCCCAGGAGATGGCAACAGTGGTGAGTGCAAAAGAGATCCGTGTGGTTGCTGAACTGCTGCAGATCTCACCAGAAGGTCTTCAGAAATCCATCACATTCAAAGTGACGGTGAGGCTGTGGGGTCATTTGGTGAAAAGACACCAAATGGACATTGTATTTGTTTATGAAGCGAAGACCTTTACCGTCATTGTCGATGTAGGTAGCAGGGTTGGGGCCACTCCGGAATGAACTCAATTCCAGTCCCAATCAGGAAATGGAACTGGAGTTCGGACTGGGAAAAAAACATGGGGAACAAAATTGAAATTGAATGCAAATTTCAGGGATATTTAAATTCCTGAACTCTAGTTCCATTTCCTGATTTGGATTGGAATTGATAAGTGCCGGAATTCTGGAATGGCCCCAACCCTGGTAGGTAGTATAAAGAAATTCAATATTCACATATCCCATCTTGCTCTCCTTAAGACACATACAGGTGAAACGGAAGCTTGGGGTCACAGCCCATGGCTAATCATTATTCTTGCGACTCAGATGGCGTTAAGGGGTTGGTCAAGTACCCACCAGTAATACGATTACAGGGTTTGAACCCACTACCTTCTGGACATGGGCACAGATAGCAGATGCCTTTTGCAATATTGCATAATTTTTATAGACCGTTTTTTGCAAAAGTTAATGATTATTCAACATGAATTGTGTTTGAGAGCCTTGATTGGCAATCTCCGGACCTCAGGCAATATAACAGGAAATCCCCTTAGCGTTTCCCAGACGTCAACCACTGGTGTTCCATCTCTGAACTGTAGCCCTGAAACATAAAACAGCCAATAAGTTTCAATTTGCGCTCCTAACAACTGGTACAATGAACCCAGACAAAACCTCAAATGATGCATATAAGGTCCAAGGCCCTTGGGCTGAATGGCAATCAAAGTTAATTATAGCGGGTGACACTGCTATGGAAACAGCAGGAACCTGATCGGGGTTACCCTGAGCCCCGGCTAAATCAGCACTTGAATCCGATTGGCTGCCACCACTCCTTATTGTTACATTTCACTGATACGATGAGTGGAGCTGGTAGCACACAGAGCCTGGGAAGCTCCATATCTGACGTGACCTTTGAGAAAGCACTGACCAGACAGCAGCAGGAGTGCTCTTTGACTGAGAGGATAGTATTTTGGTGCATTTTCATTATTTTATATTGCGTGGCTCTTTGGTTGATGTTATGATAGGTGATATCAATGGGAGATTCAAATGCATCTTTCATGCAACTGCAAAAAACCTCTTTTAACCTTTGAATGTGTCTTTGACCCTGTACCGGATAAGCTGTTGTGTAAGATTTATGGATTAGATGGATTATATGGATGGATGGATGGATGGATGGATGGATGGAGGGCCGACTTGACAATAGCTCTTTGTTCTTTTGTAAAGCACCTTGTTCATTTAATAAATAAACAAGCATGATCACTGGAGTTACAGGTTGCATTTACCCATACAAATGGAGGCGTTGTGTGTCAGCTGTCACGTGCAGTGTCGGTCGTATCAGTTGTCCCGCGGTGACAATAACGTATGTCGACAATAGCTTTAGTATGATAGCAAGATTTTACTTTCAATATTGTGGCTTGCTGTGCATCACATATGTCAAACTCAAAGTTTGCAGGCCACATCCGGCCCGCAGCACAATTCTTTACAGCTCGTAAAATGATTTAAATATTCTGCTAAAAATGGCCTGGAAATAGGAGCGTAAAGGTACACAAAATTCATGGTTCGGGCAAACCTCAGTTTTGAGTTCACAAAAAAGGGAAAACTGAATTTGTTTTCAAATTATTACTAAAACTACAAACACAATTAGGAACAATTGTAGACCAAAGACAATGCGTCTGATGCTGATGTGTCTGAATAGCAAAACCTAAGGCATACTTCAAAGTCAAAGTCAGCTTTATTGTCAATTCTGCCACATGTGCAGGACACACAGAGAATTGAAATAATGTTACTCTCAAACCTTTACAGAAAACATTAATACAAAAAATAAACTTTAAAAAATACAAATAAGAAAATATGAATAGTACAATACACAATATACAACAAAACATGGCGCTAATACTCAATAAAGACATGGCAGAGAGTGCAAAGCAGACATAAAGTGCAAATAGGGCTTGTAAGTATGAGGTAGTTAGCAGACCAATGCTGCAGAAAGTGACTGGTGCAGGTCAGTGGGTGTGGGTTTGTGAGTGTGTGTGTGTGTGTGTGTGTGAGTATGTGTGTGTGCGCGTATATCAGAGTTTCAGAGAGTCCGTGGGGCAGAAGAGGAGAGTGAGGGGAGGGGGGGGCAGAGCCTGGAGAGAGATACTTATTCATGAAAAATAAATATGCAAAATAAAAATTAAAATGTCTGTAGGGTTTGCAAACCACCCCAATGTTTTTGATATAGGTAATTTTAGCTTTATAATGGAATAATATAGATTTGCTATAAGTCTTGCATGAGGGTGAGAGTCTGAAAGAGCGAGTGCCACATCAGATGCGTGACAGTTGGCAGCCCTGACATTTACTTGTGAATTTAGGTTCCATCCAGGCCATGAAAGGTGTTCTTGTGTCTCATAGTGTGTTCTGATTGCAAAAAGCTGTAACTGAGCAGAACATGAGTAATAAATGTGCCATCACGGCCCTGTCCCCCAGCAGCAGCGTAAAATTCAGCATGACATCCTAGTTGTGATCTGGTTGTTTCGACTTCCGACTCATTCAAACTCTATATCTCCAAAGAGGTTTCTCTATATCATTGCTCATTTAAAAAGAGAATTTTCATGAGTGATGTTTAATAAAAAGTTCACATTTGTAAATGTTACTTGCATATAGTAAAGATTGCGTCACACAAACTAAGTAAGCCTCGGTCATCTCACAGATTCATTGGTGGTTTTTAATATAGCACATTCAGTCTGAGAACCCTTTGTAAGCATTCATGCTTTTTCTTTGCTTACAGGAGACAATGAGAGAGAAGATATATACCCCTCTAACAGTGGAGAGTGCGGTCGATGCCAGGTCAATAAGTATTTATTTTAAATAATTAAACTTTATTGCATTAATATTCAATTGTTTTTAAATTAATTAAAAAAGTTCCCATGTTGCTTTTTGAAATCCAGAGATGCAGTTGCCAAGATCTTGTACTCCCTTCTGTTCAACTGGCTCACAGACAGAATAAATGCTCTGGTTTATCCAAGAAATGAGTCCTTTTCCATCTCCATACTTGATATTTATGGATTTGAGGTAATGGTCTCTTTCTGTCGGTAACTATTTTTTTGACATCGGCTTTTTTATGTAGACGATGCTACATAAAAAAGTTTTGAAAAAAGGTGCTAAGTTTAAACGTGCGTCAAAGCTCAGGCACTTATTTTATCTTTGTTTTCAGGACCTCGCATTTAACAGCTTTGAACAGCTGTGCATCAACTATGCAAATGAGTATCTACAATTCTTTTTCAATAGGATAATATTCAGGGAGGAGCAGGCAAGTCTTGAAGTCTGATTTAGGTTCATTGAGTTCTCTTTCGTGTGTGCAATGAATTGTAAAAGGATGAATATTTAAAATTTTCAATAGGATAATATTCTGGGAGGAGTAAGTAAGTCTCTGATTTTGGTTCATCGAGTTCTCATTTGGTTGTGCACTGAATTGTGGACATCAATTATTTTCAAAGGATGAATATATGAGAGAGCAGATCAGTTGGAATGAAGTGCCGTTCAGCAACAATCAGGATTGTATTGACCTCATTGCCTCAAAGCCTTATGGGATACTTCGAATTCTGGATGACCAGAGTTGCTTCCCTCAGGTAAGGATTTCATGTTCTGAGAAATCAGTCATATGTTTTATATATGTCCAGCTTTTGATTTTCTCACTGTCTTAAAGTAACGTCTCTGATCCCAGGCCACAGACCATACTTTCCTTCAGAAGTGTCACTACCACCATGGAAACAACCCACTTTATGCAAAGCCAAAGATGCCCCAGCCTGAATTCACCATTAAACATTACGCTGGAAAAGTCACTTACCAGGCATGCTGCGTTACGTTGTGTCTGCAACCAGCTAACAGTCCATACTTGTGTGTTCTGCAAATTAGAACAGTAATCAATCCTTAAATTAAAGTCTGAGAGTAATTCAAATCCTTGAGTGTAATGCAAGCGAAACTCTGAGAGGCGGAAGACGCACCAGAGGCTTAGCTTGCTGTTTAGCGTTTCTAATCCATATATTATAGCTAAGAACAGAGATCCTAGTTAAGATTAGCCTAGCTAGATTGTGGAAAAGCAGATTGCATTCAGCTGGCATTAACGCTTAAGTAACACCAGACTGACTAAATACTTTAACGCCTTCATTTCAGGCACACAAGTTCTTGGATAAAAACTATGATAACGTGCGTCAGGATGTCCTGGATCTCTTCACTCAGAGCAAAAACCGGGTAAGAGTTTAGGCGTTTTCGCGGCGTGAGCCCGCAGGTCTTGCGGAAGTGGACAGGGTGTCATGAGTGGCGTGCCACTGTGTGCAGATGGTGGCAAACCTGTTCCTGAAACATACCGGCATCCTGGCCAGACAGAGGTCCCTCTCGGGGAAGAGCAGCACCGTCTCACGCCGCATTCCGCTCTCCACGGTGGCGGCCAAGTTCCAACAGTCCCTCCTGGAGCTCGTGGATAAGATGGAGAGGTACCAGGGGACCTGGCTCTCTTGGTGGATGTTCACTCAACGGGCATTACCCCACGAAGCTGCTCCACTTATGGAGATTTTAGGCCATGTCATTTGTTAACCTGTAATACCTTTTCCAGAGTTTATTTTCTTATACGTGTCATTATTTGGTTTGTCATATATGTAGGTGCAACCCTTTTTTTGTACGCTGCATAAAACCCAACAATAAAAAGGTATGTATAATTATTCCCCTTCATTTTGAGGCTAACTGCTTTATTTACAAAGTAATTCAACTCATCTTGGATTTAGTTGGTACTCATTAATAATACCTGATGCTGCAGGAACCTGGTGTATTTGACACTGAGCTGGTCAGCACCCAGCTTCGGTATTCTGGGATCCTGGAGACAATTCGGATCAGGAAGGAAGGGTACCCGATCAGAGTGCCTTTCCGGGATTTTCTCAATAGGTAGGTGTGTATTCACAGTCCCAACAAAAGGATAGATACCAAGCATAGCAAGTTCAATCATTAAATCTTAAACCTAAAATTAATATCTCCAAAAAAGCCCCACCACTGACCAGAAACATTGCTGAATTTTCAGACCTTCCCGCTCGCCTTCTTCAGTAAAATATTTTCAGTCTCCTGGCAATTCTGGAATTTAGAGGAAACTGGTGCAGTTGTCAGCACTGTAACCTCATTCCTCTGGGACCGAGGTTCAGCAGTAGCTCTATGTGTGTTGAGTTTGGATGTTCCCTGCATGTCGTTGTGGGGTTTCCTCTGGGTACTCTGGTTTCCTCCCACTGTGCGAGTGGATTGTGTGCGAGTGAGTGGTGTGTATCTGTGCCCTGTGATTGGCTGGCTCCCCATCCTGCATTATTCCCCGCCTTGCGTCTTTACCATCCGGAATAGACTTCAGACCCCCGCGACCTTGAATATGACAATCAGAGGTCCTGATGTATTTGTCAGGTACAAAGCCCTGCTGGGATTGCGATGTCCTCCACCCATGGATGGAGAGAATTGTGTCGCCATGTTGAAAAAGCTCTGCCTGGTCAAGAAAGGGGAATATCAAGTTGGGGTCACCAAGGTGAGAAAAAAGATATGGCGATATTAACTCCTAATTATGTGTGACTCCATGAATTTCATATGTATTGCCATCAGAAAAAAATAATAGATTTGAAAACCAAATTTCTAAAATTCATTCAGCCTATACTTTTGTTTTATCGAGTTGAGATCCCCACAGACCTAAAGTCACTCTTCCTCATATGTTACAGTATTGAGAACCAAAAGTCACTCACTTTCATTAAATTTCCAAAACTCAGCAAGTTCACAGAAATTTTCTTGTGAATGTATCCCGTGGACTGAGTGAGTTTTGGAAATTTGCTCCTCATTTATTATTTAAAGTGTGAGAAAACAGAGCCAACAAAAAACATTCCAGACCAGATAGTGTTAGGCTAAGGTCAAATTGTTTACCGTAGTTGTAACTATGATATGATATCATTTATTCAGTTAGCTTCATATCAAGTTTCACCAAAGTCAATAACCTGTTAAGTTTGTGTAGTTCTGTGTTTCTCAGCTCAGGCCTTGGGAGCCCCCAGACAATCCATGCTTCTGCTCACTCCCTGTTCCTCATAGGGATCCGGGAGGGAGGAAAAATTGTGGACTATCTGGCAGAGAGCTGGGTGGGAGCAAAAACATGAACCATCTGGGGGTGACCAGGTTCAGGAACACTGGTGTAGTTGATATTAAGCATCAAGCCATCCAGATAACCAGTGTGACCTTTTATACCGCAGCCTGTTGTATTGATTGATTACAAGGCGATCAATATTAAATATGTAATTTTAGAGAGTATGAACATTGATAAGCTTATTTATGTCTTATAATGATAGCCATAGGGATCACGAGTAGAACCATTTTGGATACACCTGACTTCTTGTTTGTTTTAACATTGTAAGTATATTTGGACACCTACCTGCCTTTCGTTCTAGATCTTCATGAAGGAGGACCTGTACCAGCTGCTGGAGAGCAAGCGGGACCGTGTGCTGCACGTAGCGGCTCTCACGCTGCAGCGCTATTACCGGGCGTATCTCCTCCACAAGCAGTTCAAGTCTCTGCGCATCACGGTCATCAGACTCCAGGCCCGTTGCCGCGGCTTCCTCGTCCGGTAGGGTCCCGCCGGCGCCGCTCTCAGACGGCTCCCCGCTGCCCTCACCTCATTCGCCCACTGGCTTTCTCTTTTGTTTACTTTGTCCGAATGCGGGCTCCCAGGATGCGCATTGTGAGGATGAGAAGAAGCCTGATCAGATTCCGAGCTTTGGTCAACGTTTATGTGAACCAAAAGAGAAACATTGAGGTACAAATCAGCTCCCACATACACCAGAAACCTTACAGACTGACTTCCCCTGGAAAATCTTGTAGATTATCTTTGATAATATTATTATTAATCAATTCTTGTTGGTGTTGTCGCGAACAAGAACAACCACAGTAATACCTCACTTGTTGTTTCTGGTGATTGTTGTATAGAAACCTGAATTCTCCTGCTGATGGATTTTTAAAAATCCTTTGTTTCCTCAGGTAAAGCTGGCATCTGTGAGGCAAGCAGAGGCCGAAAGGATGCAAATCGAAATGGTAAACATTATCCCGTCAAGAATGTTTATGGCCTAAAAACGTTCTTGGAGGCCTTCTAGGAAGGCTCACGTTCCGACGCGTCCCACCATGCAGGAGCTGATGAGGCGGAGAGTGGTCGATGTTTCCCACCTACCCATCCCGGCAGAACTCGGCGGACTCCTGCAGGTCTTGGCAGGTCTCTGATAGATTGAGCTCATCTTTGCTGATTCGGCTTGACTCCCTTGATATCTCTCGCTCGACTTACTAACGTGACCAATGCATATTAAAGATTTATTAGTTTCAGATAGTCTTAGACTGAATGGCCGGTGATGAGATTAGATATGAGCCTGGCTCTTGTACGTTTGCCCATTTGTGCGAGTGACACAGTCAGCATGGTTATTATCTGACTTGCAGCAAAGGAGAGGTTAGTGATCTGACGCCATGCCCGGTTTCAGCCTCGTTGCACGTCGGTACGATCCCTGATTGGCATCTTGTTTGTTGACCTCAGCTGGCAAAGAGCTGCACTCGGATTGCCTTGCTCTGGTCCAGGCCCCAAAGATACAGGTGGAGTCTCAGCTTATGCTACCACTCGACATTAACAACTACCTCATCTCCAGATATATCCAGACTCACTTTAGGGTAAGACTGAAATAAGACTGCATGGCGCATTTGTTCTATCTACTGCTTCAGTTATCCATCCAGTTCTTGATCACCAATGTCCATTGATCAGATTAGGGTTTCCCGGAATATGAAAAGAAAATTAAAATTACAGACGGTCCCCAGGTTACAATGGTCCATGTGATGATATTTAGACTTTACGATTGGTAAATGTTTTTTGCTTTCAATCCATTATTCAATAAATTAAATGAGATATTCAACATTTTATTATAACATAGGTTTTGTGTTAATGATTTTGGCCAACTGTCGGCTAATGTAAGTGTTCTAAGCATGTTTTTTAAGGTAGGCTAGGCTTGGCTATGATGTTTGTTAACTTAGGTGTACTGTATTAAAATGCATTTTCAGCTTACGATATTTTTGCCTTATGATAGATTTATTGGAATGTAACCCCATCGTAACCTGAAGAGAGGCTGTATATCAGAAGTCCTTTATATTCCCAGTTTATTGGGACAGTGAATTAACATTCACTTTTCTTCTGACCACTTATCTAGAAGGTGAAAGGTCAAATTCAAAAGTTAAAAATCAGTTTGCTGAGTATGGATTGGGTAGCCATTGATTTTTATTTATATTTTATGCACAAAGTTGTATGTCACTTAACAAGTAATATATTGAACAGGGACCATGGTATTTGCCATTAAAAGTCTTACAGATCCATTCCTGAAATATAGGAACCAAAGTTTGGAATGTTGACTGAACCACTTGAAGCCCCTTTGACGCACTTGGATGAGGAGTTAAAACAAGAAGCTCTGAACATCTTCATAATGGTAGGATCCTGAATTCGCTCAGTAGTGCTTGCAGACAGCAGCCCTGCCCTGCTAGGTGCTTCGGCAAACATTACAATCCTTTATTGTATTTCTTCGCTTGTTGAGATTTTAAGGTTTATGGGAGACCCTCATCTCAATGGAGCTCAGGAGAACCTGTTTGGGAACTACATCATCCAGAGGGGCCTGTCTATCCAGGGGCTGAGAGATGAGATCCTGTCTCAAATTGCCAACCAAGTCTGGAGAAACGACAACTCTGCCAACTCAGAGAGGGGCTGGCTGCTCCTCTCTGCCTGCTTGAGCGCATTTGCACCATCTAAAAAGATGGACAAATATCTTCTAAAGTAAGATAGTCACTTTGGAAGTCCACTGCTGTCTTTTCCCTAACCTTATCCGCCTGCCCCTTCATTTAAAATCCTGGTTTGATTTGCAGGTATGTTTCAGACTATGCCTACAATGGCTTCAAAGCTGTTTGCCAACACAGACTTATACAAGCCATGCAGAAGTCCAAGCATGACCCAGGGACTGCCAGAACCTACCCACCGTCTCTGCTGGAGTGGACAGCCAATAGGAAAAGAGCAAACATGGTTCTGCAGGTTCATTGCTTTGATGGTGAGATGGTGCATCAACGCTTTACATTGGTTTATATATATATATTTAAATGTACACAAATTTACATAAGCGTCTGCTCCAGTTTCGCAATCATTCACCGTAGAAGTGTGTATAGTTACATTTTGCATATTATGAATTTGCTCCTGTCTTAAGTAAATCATGTGACCATGATGGGAAAAGTACAGGAAATACTGAAGACAGTAAAGCGACAAAAAGTGGATAATCTGCTGCTATTTATTTTTGATTATTGTAGTTGTTACTTCATCCATCTTCGCTTTCATTCATCATCTTCCCACATATATGAAAGTGAAGCAGTGAGGTCAACATATCACCTACTGCTGGGATGCCATGATACGTTTTGTAGCCAAGATCTTTTCTCCTATTTTGTCCCAAGTCTCCCATCCGCTTTTGTCTGCCTTGGACGTCCATTAGAAAGCACCTAATCTACTCCTCTATGTGTCATGTTCGAGATATGCCGGTGTTGCCTTTCAGCCTAATTATTTCACCAGTCTTCCATTTCTTCCTCAGGTGCCTCCTTCCTGTGTCCTCTTCATTCCTGGACCAACGGTGAAGAGTTGGCAGGAGACATACTCCGGCACAGGTGAAACAATCACCGGACACTTTCCTACTTAAGTAAATTGCCCTAATTAGAGTTAGCTTAGGTAATGGCAAAGTTTCGGCTTATCCCTGGCTCAGTTTTCGTAAGTTTGATGACCATCCTTTAAAAAGGGCAACAAAATGGTGAGTAAAGATTTACACTTACTGAAAAGAAGAAGGTCTGTAATGTTACAGTGTTGGTCAATTTCCACGGATACTACCTACATCACCAGTTGTCGTCGATTAGCATTGCTAACGGATAGCGCTGTTTCTGTGGTGTCTGTCTTGGGTACCTGCTACGTGTTCGTCTCCCTGCAGGGGAGTGCTGGATGGCCGCAGAGGCTGGTCGGTCCTCCTGAAGGAGCACAGAAACCGTGTAGAGCTACAGGGGCATGACTATGTCATGGACCTCATATGTGACCTAGAACTAATGGCCGACTTCCCAAGGCAGAAATCCTACTTCGTCTCCTCCTCGGAAGATCCGTCGCAGACCAAGTTCGACGGCCGCATGTAAGTCGAGCGCGTATTGGCATGGAATGTGCCAGCGACTGTTAAACAATGACCTGTTGCGTTGCAAGATCAGCACCAAGTTTATCTGCTTACTATCTGTGCACTTCTTATTATGGTGGTGTTCATCCAAATCAATGACCACTAGACAACGATATTGTACTGTAGTGTCGCCTTGTAAACCTCTTACTGTACATGGAATATCGCTAAAACATATAACCCGATAGTATATAGTGTACAGTGATCATTTACAGACCCATAAACTACCGATGGTAACCCTGTGCCTTCGGAATACCCCAGCAGCCTGTTTGGGAGTGGCTTTGAATCTGATGAAGAAGGACCCCTCTCCCACACAAGATATCCAGCCATGACCAGCCTGCCCGACTCTGAGGGGTACCACAGCCACGGTAAGCCCCCATCTGGGCGGGCTGAGAAGCCATTCCTCCTAGCTCTCATTACGAAGATCTCTGAAGCTACCCATCCCTCCTGCTCCTTTCAGCGGAAAATGACATCATCGCGGACGTCCCCACGCAGAGAGGTTTGGACCGGTACCTCGACAGCCTGTTTGACCCGGTGCTCTCGTATGGCAATGGGGTAAAGTGATACTTCCTCTATTCCACGATTAGTTTTAAAGTATGAAGTTACTCTCAGCACTGATGAGACAACTAGTTAACCAGTATTTAAATTAAATTTGACCATTTTCTTGGAATGGGGCATGGATAGACAACTTCCCTTTTTCTGATGAAAGTACATTTGTGTTTATTGTAGGCATTTGAAACAAACATTACAGTTTTTCTGTGGATGTCTTTCTCGCGGTCACGGATGTCTCCTTTACATTCTGCTACATAAATAATACAATTTCTACCAGAGTAGAACTGGTAACGTGGTCAGGTAAATGAAGTGAGTGGTCACACCATGTATTGTGTGAAGGATATCTGATCTTGTGTGTGTATGAGAATTTGCATGTATCAGATGTGTACTGACAGAAACTGATCCCCTCCAACAAAATAGTGATTAAATTACCAAATTGTCGTAATTCTCAGAGCAGTGAGGCTCCCCCAGTTCTCTCGGGGTAATTTTTTTTTTTTTAAGGATCGCTTACGCTGCCTGAGGATATGACACTTAGGAAATGAATGGGTTATTTTTTAATGAACCTTGCCCTAGATTTTCAGAGAGCTCCTATATTACAGGCGTTACGTTAGCCCGGACGGCCAGTGGAGGATTTTTCAGAAATGCAAGTGGGGCATTTCTATGCGTAAATCAAGTGACTGTCGGAGACCATCATGCCTTTGACCTAGTCGAGTACAGCGTGGGGTCAGACGTGCCCCATAATGGAGCGTACAGGGTATCTTTAATGGGAAGATGGAGTTTTCTGCTTGGGGGTCTCACCGTCACACCTCCCTGCTCCCTGTCTCCTCAAAAGGACCTGGACAAGCCGACCAGCATCTCCAGCCGGATGAAGGGTGGCGGTGGAGTCGGTGGGGGCGAGAGGGGGGGGGAGCCGCCTGCTGCAGCCTCATCTTACCGGCCCAGCTGGCAGTCTGGCGGTGAGTCCTGTCCCACGGCTGCCCCCCAGTCCCCCACCCCTCTCCTGCCTAATGCAGAATTCCAGCAAATAGATTCACCGGAGGACATGCTGGTTTCCTGTAGCTGCTTTGCATATATCCCAGTACTGGGTGGAGGCAGCACAAGGGGTGAAGTTCAGTCAGTAGTCTGTTTACTCCAGTAAATATGTTCACTAGCAGAGGCTCATGGGAAGGCCTCCATTGTGACCAAGAAATATTATTACAAAGCATCAAATTAAGTCATATGTCTAATGTGTCTTGGTGCTTTCCCTCCTCATCCTTATCCATTTAATATTTAATTAGTCTACGTAACTTCAACTGAGAACCTTTGTCTCAAAGCAATAGATGTAGGTGTCGATACAATCTTGCACCGTTCACGAGTGTACTAGATAAAATGCAGTCAACTAAATGGTTTCATTTGAAGGTGTTTTTTGTTGTGCTAAATATTTTATGACAGGTTTAATTATTTTTTTCAGTAGGCAGCAGGCCTGACTTCACATGTTTTTTTCAGTATAAAAATAAGCAAATAAATGAAAACAACTTTAATGCATTTTATCAAAATTGTCTTTGAGAAATAAATAACCCAAACAACTGTTAATTCTACACACTAAATTTTATTTTGATATACAAAAGAACAGCTCATTTTTATTTCAGGGTAATTTGGTCAGATAAAAATATAGATTTTTTTGTGTTGTTTTGGCTGGCATTCCTGAAACCGTGCATGTGTGCCAACATCAGTGACACGTGTCTCGTGTTTTTAGCCGTGCAAGTGCTGCCCAGGGTAGGTGGGGCTGTACCAGGCGTGCCAGGCATGTCCACTGTACCACTGATGCCCAGTGTGCCAACTGTGCCAGGTAAACATGATGCAGCAGTACATCATATTCTATTCACAATATTCTAATTTTTATACTTAATTTAGTGCTTAATTTAGTGTCACATCACCACAACTAGACATTTATATACAGCACTAGTCAAACGTTTGGACATGCCAACTGACTACAAAGAAGAGTGATAGTGTTGCATCACATGACCTGGCCATCTGACCTAAACACAGTAGAAATGGTTTTGGAGGAGTTGGACCAGAGTGTGAAGGCAAAGCGGCCAGTGAGTGCTCAGCGTTTATGTGGGATGTCCTTCAGGACAGCTGGGAAAGCATCCCAGGAGGCCACCTCATGGAACTGGCATAGAGGAGACACTAGTGTCAGCCAGTCCCTGGAACAAATGGGGTTAAAGGACTTGCTCAATGGCCCAATGGTATGAGCACTCTGCTATGGGATTTGCACCGACAACCTTCCGGGTCCCAACCCACAGAGTTGCCCCTATAATATAATAATGATGATACGCTGTGCCTTTGTCCATTTTATTAATGCTGATATATTCCATGTCTTTAAGGTGCTGAACAGACTGTTCTGACCCCACAGCAGCAAGCCATCATTAACCAACAGGCCATCATCATTGTCAGTATCGTCATCGTTAGGCCATTTCAAGGTCATCTGACATGCCCTTTCTAGGTCACCGATAATTCATGTGATTCTCGATTTTCTACTGACATTTTAAATCTGCTTCTGTCCTAGTTTTTTGGTGCCTCACCCTTGTATGCTTGAATCATGTGGTATAATGCTGCTTCAGGATGAGAAGTACTGTGTTGGGAAGCGGAGGGGGGGGGACTTCATTGTGTAATGCCAAACCAGTGACTCCCAATCCCGTTCTTGGGCGCCGACAGACAGTCCACAAAGACATGGAATGACTGGCAGGGAACTCTGGACTGGAAAATACGGATCTGTGGGTCGACGTGGATTGTATTGAGAAACACTGGTTTAAATGGGTCCTGTAGCCATGCGCAATGCAGAGATCCAGACCCAGGGCTCGTGACACACTGCCCTGGAGTTGCCTCTGCTGGTTGTCCCACGTCCCAGTCTGAGTGCTGCGCGTATGTCCACGGCAGGCCCAGCAGATGACCATGCGGGCCATGGCCATAGCCTCCAGCCCCGTGACCAGCCCTCCAGGCAGCCCACCAACCAACCCCTACGCCAGGCAGCCCGTCAATCCCTACACTAACCTTACTAACCCCTATGCCGGCTGTCTCGCTGACTCGGCCGGTCAGGACCGCTCTGCCAGGAGCGTGCCCCCCCTCCCCCGTGCTGCCGTGGCCACCCCGGTGAGTCTGCACCGGCGTCGGCCCGCGGGGGGTTTGCAGGACTGTGGTTGCAATCCACCATTCCATGCGTGATGTCTTGTGATCTCTAATATCAAAACGCTTAACGTTTATGCGGCAAACATTCCGCAGGCAAAAGGGACAACAGGAGCCCCCAGTCCCCCCGGTGACAAGGAAAAGCCTCAGCGATCCGGTACGTGCGGGTGTCACTCCCCAAACATGAAGGTCGGGGTCCGACCTGGTGCAGAGGTGCGTCATACCTGGAAAACAGGAAGCGATCTGTGTCTTAATGTGCTGACGTGTGTCTCACCTGGCCCAGGTCAGGATGTGGCGAGATCCTCCGTCACCAACTCGGAGCATGCAGAGCCCACGCACAGCATCAAGGACATCATCAAACAGTACCAGCCGGCCCCAGCCACCAAACCCGCCGAGATTAAAAGGTACTGTTCTGGATCCACCGTGGACCGAAATGGCCACGGCCATATGTACCGGTGGTGCTCGTGGTTACTGAGACGGGTGATTTTCATGTTGCAGGAAAGAAGGCAAAGTGTTTGTGAAGAAGATGAACCCCCACGATGAAGCGATGATGATCCTGAAAGGACAGATGAGCATTCAGCCACCTGAGGTACAAACCAAATCAATTGCAAAATACACTGTACGAGTACATGTGCATTTAACTGCTGCTAATACTCTTGATAGTATTAATCTCAATATATCGTAAGATGCTGGGCATATGGGGGAACATAATTCATACAGTGGGACCAGTCTTTATTAGCCAATGAAATGTTTTGAGTCGGTGAGTGACAGGGATGGAGGCACTGCAAGAGCCAATCATTTCTCAGCTTGGGCCAGTGCCCCCCCCCCACTCGTGCAAACCATACAGCCACATATACATACTGTTCGTGATTATGGCTTCACATTGCTGCCATCTCTCTCCTGCTTATCACACAGCTCAGAAAGCCGATAGCTCCCATCACTGCAGTATCTTCATTAAAGGAACAGAACGTGGATGAGGAAAGAGTTCTGAGGCGTCCCAGGATCATCAAGACGACACGAGCCCAGCCGCTGGCGCCGCCGAACTATCAGGGAGCCTGTGCGCCTCCTCCAGGTCATTTGCAGCATGAGAGAGATGCTCGGCGGACCTGCCCCGTATGGAAAAGGGGATGGTGACACTCTGTCCTGTTTACGGTCCAGTGTCCCGAGAGCTGCCAGTGGAGGGAGAGGCCATCCAGACCCAGCTGCACAGGAGGATCAACGAGGACCACTACACCTACACCAACGTGCCCTGGAAAGTCTACCTCCGGAAGGAGGTCAGTCCTACACGTACAATTCCCACATAGCTAAACACACGATCATCCACCGAGCCCCACTAAATCTCCACGCTATGTTCATTTGATTACCTATGGGTTTCATTGGGCCTGATTGTCCTTCATTCTACTGCAGGTTTTCTACCCAAAGGAGAGCTTTACCAGTCCACTAGTACTGGATCTTATATTCAGACAGGTAGGCTAAATGCTTCACACGCATTGTTAGCAATCACCGTTCTGCTCCACCTGACCATAACTGCATACCCTCCCGTTTAGATCGTGAGTGATACCTTCTCAGAGGCCTGTATCCGCATCACCAAGGAGGAGAGACTCAAAATGAAATCTCTCTTCGGTAAATCTAACGTTATGGCTATAATTGGAAGATTCCTGGTTCAAATCCCATCCCATCCCTTTGGGTTTTTGAGTGAGGCCTTTACCCCCTGTTGGTGTAGTGGCTGGCTGACCCTGTTCTCTCATTCGTACGTGGCTTTGGATTTTAATTGTCTGCTGTATAAATAAAACACGTAAAGATGTAAACGAAGACCTGCTGCACCTGGATCTAAACTGTGACACTCTGGCCGCTCATGTTGCAGCTGAGCACCGGATCGAGTCTGGGACTCTCACCCAGGATGACGGCGTGAAGAGAAAGGTGGTCACGACTGCCCGCGATTCCTGGGACATTTACTTCTCACGCCTGTTCCCGGCCTCCGTGAGTGCTGTCGCGAGTGCCGTGACACTCAGTGCGTGACGCAGGGTCTCACATGTTTACGTGGCTGCGCATGAGTGTGTATGCGTGTGCGTGCTCCTCAGGGCAGCGTGGGCACTGGCGTGCAGATCCTTGCCGTCTCCCACAGCGGGATCAAACTCCTCAAGATGGTAAAGAGCAGTGCAGCTGATCTGGACTACTTCAGGGTTCTACGGCCCTACAGGTACATGAAGAAGGAGGTCACTGCGCCCCCCACTGGTCATAACAGTTATATTCGTGGAAAAGTGTTCTACCTTTTTATTACCTTGTATACTAAAATTATTTTCATATTAACAGAAATGAATTTCATTTTATTCTAGACAGATAACTATGAACATCCTCAAGTTATGAATTGCAAAATGCATGTAATGGTAGTGTTTTATATACTTGAGGAGACTATTAAATCTACATTTAAAAGACCTCATTGTCAAATTCTTTTAAAATCTGTATTTATCTATAATCTGTTCATTAGGGCATGAATTCCTTTGTTGTGAGGTCACTATTTCTGTACTGGACACCTATCTCTCCATCTTCCATATGCTGATCCTGTACTGGGTCACTTTCTTGAATGGTATTTTTTAACCTCATATGATGAATTTTGTGTCTGTTCATATATTTTTTTAATAAACAGAATATGACCTGAATATCTGTGGTCTTCTTGTAAATGACCTGAAAGCCATTGTCACCTTAAACTAGCATCAGTCTATTTATTACAGTCATTTCCAGTGGGTGTTATTATAAAATAAATATGCAATTCTTCTCTTAATTTTTAGCTATACAGACATCATGTTCCTCACCATCCCCTCAAGGAACATGCTGGAGATCAACCTGACCAATGAGAAGCTGATACTGTTCTCCCCTAAAGCCTCTCAGGTCAAAGCTATGGTGGACTTCTTCATCAACGAGCTCAAGAAAGTGAGCCTCCGATGGAAAGCCTTTTTGTTGCAGCCCTGGCAGCAGGTGTGCAGTTATAAAGCTCCTCCCCACGTATCCGCAGGATTCGGACTGTGTGGTGGCCGTACAGAGTTACATCACAGACGAGAGGACACTTCTGAGCTTCCATAAGGGGGACATCATCCGGCTGCAGGCCATGAATGGAATGCAGGAAGGTCAGATGTAGCTACAGGGAAATCCCTTCACTGTGATTCAGTGTGTGTCTGTCAGACACACTCGTGGAAGTTTTTCTGACATGAAAATATTCTCAGGGTAGAAGGGAAAATGATCGGCTTAGAGAGGTAACCATGAGATAGTAGTGAAGGTGGGTCCAAACAACTAGAAGAGGCGGGACCATGACATCTTCTGCTAGTTCAGGGGTGGCCAATCTTATCCACAAACGGCCGGTGTGTGTGTGTGTGTGTGTTTTCTCTGCAACTCCCTAATCAGATTACTAGTTAGAGGACTGATTGTCTGAAGAGTCCTCACACCTGGGTTTGAACAACTGATCTACAGGTTATACCAAAAACCTGCATACACACTGGCCCTTTGCAGATAAGATTGGCCACCCCTGCTCTAGTTGCTTGGACCTACTTCATCTACAATCTGATTGGTTATCTATTTGAACCAATCATTTTTCCTTCTGCTCTCAGAACATTTTTGTGTAAGTAAAACTCCCATGAGCATCAAACACACATGTTCATCAGTTTTCGAACCCTGTGCCGGTCTGCAGGTCAGTACTATGGCTGTGTCGTGAGGAAGAAGGTGATGTATTTGGAAGGATTGAAGAAAGACACCCCTGACTTTGGTGGGTTTGTATTGCCCTTTAAAATGCACTGTATCATTTCACCATCATCTTTGATAGTTATTCTGAACCTTAAATACGTCACAGACTTGATGTGACATGGAAACCACCATAGCTAGACCGGCAGTATAGAGAGATTTGCCTTGTGCTTAGGACCTTAAACAGAGTGTATGTTATGTATGTATGGTCACATGTACAGAATTAGCCATAAGAGGTATTCAAACATAAACATACAGACATTGAGGCTAATTGTGTTTTCTTATATCTTGAAGTTGGGTCACATTATACTATAAATAATTTGTGACATTAAATCCTTCTCCCTGCTAGGCTGGAAGTTTGGCGCCATCCATGGCCGTTCAGGGATATTCCCTGCAGAACTCGTCCAGCCTGTGGCAGCACCGGACTTCATAAATCTGCCCGTGGACCGGAAGGAGGAGCCAAAAAACAGACAAGGTCAGGTGGCGGCATCCGCTTCAGTGGTTGTGGCTGTGGCCTCATCTGTAGCTGCCCACGAACTGGATCATTCCATTGAGGTACACACCCCTCCCCCCACACTTAGAACTGTCTGCCATTTTCATTGGCTGTTCAGTAGAAGACACTTCCGATTGCTTGTGTCTAATGAAACAGATTTTCATTGGTAACCTTATGATATGACGCAGTACCGGCATCTTCCTCTAGGTGGCGCTCGATGTCAGTGATTACCACGAGGACTGCGGCGACAACAGTACTTTCGATCTGGATGAGTCTGTGCTGCAGGACAGTCAATACAACCTAGTGGAGTTTGCCAAGAAGTATTTCAGAGGAGCCCAGACAAGAAATAGGTCAGTCATTTCATTCCAAGTGTTATATTTTGTTGAACATTACCGTATATCTGTCAAATAGCGCAAAAGAAACCGTACACGAAAAACAGTAAAAAGTTCTGTTTATTGTCAGTGATTCATACAGAAAGAGGTCCAAGAAGAGCAAAGATCTGAGAGATCCTTCTGATGTGGTGAAATACTCCAAGGTAACAGTTGTGCTCTATTCTAATAATCCCCCATAGCACGTTTTTATCGGTAAGATTTTTTACGTGTAGTGCTGTTCCTTAAGTGTGTATTTCTTTTCCGTGTTTAGTTGGTGAATTCCGATTTTTGGCTTGCGATGCATCCTGAGTCTTTCTTTCTGCAGTTCCCCATCCAGGACTCTTTAATAGACTTCACAGATGTTAACGTAAACAGAGTCGCTGTGGACATTTTCCTGGGTGAGTAGGGAGCCTGTGTGTAATTACTTACATAATGTGAACCATCCACGACATCTGCTATGTGGATTCATCTCTAGATACCCAACATTATTCAATCCTTGCCCCTTGCTTGAAACGTAAGTGTTATCCTACTTTCTGTAGTGTGGGCTGTGTTGTCATTTTCTCAGCAATTTTCATTCTGTATTATCCACAGCTATTATGAAGTTTATGGGCGACCACCCCCCAAGAGGTCAAACAGAACAAGATGTGGTCTGTCAGTTTCTGAAGGTACGAAGTTTCCTGACTCGCGTATCGATTCGTATGACAATATGACTGCAAACATACTTTGTAATCAGTGTGCCCAGGGCTGAATTTAGGCCAGTGGAGGATGAAGTTACTGATGGGGCCCTACCTGGTGCTTAAAATGCTGCTGTAACAACCGCACAAAAAAATTGGGGCCCCCTACAACTTGGGGCCCTTGGCTACAACCCAGGTTAGCCTGTGCGTAAGTCCAACCTTGAATGTTCCCATGTTACATATCAACTAATCGGCACTTAAACATGATTTACAGCTAACTGGGGAGTATGGACCATTGAAAGATGAAGCTTACTGCCAGATCCTCAAGCAGATCACTGCAAACACGAGTTCGAAACCGTGAGTGTGCTTCCACACTCTCTGTTGGAGTCTTTGCTGACGTTCTGCGGGGCCGCGGTAACCTTTTTGGCTGGTGTTGCTAACGCCGTACAGGGACAGCTCTCAGAGAGGCTGGAGGCTGCTGTACATCCTGTCAGCCTACTACCGCTGCTCAGAGGTGCTGAAGCCCTACCTCCTGAAATTTCTGCAGGACACCTCTAAAGGGCCCGGGGTTCTCTTCCAAGGTATGCCGCCAACAGTAGCCTAGGTTACAACCAAGGATGCGCACAGTGTTTATACGCAGGGATGGACACAACTGGTACGCAAGTACGCGCTCACCTTTAAAAACAATACATGCGACAATTGATTGTTTGTAAAAGCGCAAATGCATACTTATCTCACGTGCATTTGCACTGCTACCGCAGGAAAAAATCTTGCATTTTAACCTGTATACCGCAAATGAGGTAGAGTTAGCATATAAAGAATAAAATGCATTTTATTTTATTTTCTTATCAACGCAAATGCACATGAGTACGCATTTACACTGTTTATTACGATCGATTGTTGCATGTATTGCTTTAAAAGGTGAATGCGTACTTGCATACCAGTTATGTCTATCCCTGTTTATACTGTATGTATAGACAAGGCTGACTTAATGTTTCCATGCTAGGAATCGCTAAAGCTTGTGAGCAAAATCTCAGAAAGACGTTCCAGTGTGGTGGACGCCGAGTGTTCCCCAGTAACATGGAACTGAAGGCCATGGTGGTCAGTACATCAAGACTCGGCCTTTTAGTTTGTGACTCTGTTACGCTGGAATGTCCCTTAGAGACTTTGTCCCGCCCGTCTCCCTATTCAGGCGGGACGAAGCTCTAAGCGGCAGCTGATTCTCATCCCTGGAGGAATCGAGCGCCATCTCAAAATCAAAACGTGCACTGTAAGTCGCTCCAGGGTGACCTTCGTGCCTGCAAGATACCTCGTGCAGACACCTTGACATGTTTTGAATATTTAGCTAATATCCTGCACGTTTAATTTGCATTTCAGGTAGCATTGGATGTTATAGAGGAAATTTGTTATGAGATGGGACTGCAAAAAGCAGAGGCAATGCAGGAGTATGCCATTTTTGTGGTCACCAACAAAGGTAAGGATATGGGGTCCATATTCCACATTGTATGATTATAGATTCATGTATAGCTTTCCAAGCAAGTGAGCAAGAAAAAAAATGAATACGTCATTTTTGCCATCATCCATCTTCTAAACATTTACCCAGTGAAGGCATCATAGAGCATTAGGCAAGAGAACACTCTGGATAGGATCTCAGACTACAAACACACATGCAATTTAGAGATACGAATTCACGACAAGCCTTCGGACTGCGGAACATAAACAGAGAGTACCTGGAGGAAACCGTTAACCATTTCCAAATCATGTTCCTGAATCAGAGTGTTCTTGTAGGCCAGCATGTACGCCCACTGAACAAGAAAGAGTACATCCTGGACATCGCTACAGAGGCTGAGCAGACCGACAGCAGCTACAGTTTCTGGTTTAGGAGGGTGATCTGGACCCAACCACTGAAGTTTGACAACGAGCTTTGTGTCACTATGCACTTCAACCAGGTACACTCCGCTCTGGTATGGCCACTTCTGCCCGTCTGCTGCCTGGGCAGGTGCTCTGAATGACGGCCCATGTTCCTCCAGGTGCTTTCTGACTACCTAAAGGGTCTGCTCAGTGTCCTGCCCCAGGGGAAGCTCAGCGAGCAGCAATGTCAGCAAATGTGCAAGCTGGCTGCACTGCAACACCGTGCCAAGGACAGCATCTACCTGCCAACCATGTAGGTCTAAGGTGGCATATTACTCTTTGATGACATGTAAACCTTCTTAATCCACAGTCTACAAAGTGTCTAAGTGCCACCTGAAGTCATTTAAAAATCTTAAAACATTAAAAAAAAAAACTACATTTCCCATAATGAACTGCTTCCATGGCTCCATCCATATTTCATTTATTGACCTTGATATCTTACATACTATGAACTCTTATAAACTGGAGTTAGTGTGGATAAGAGTCTGTCATGAAACCTAACTTTGGATCTGTTTTTTCCCACATTTGTCCAACCCTCGCAGCCGTGAGGTTCAGGACTGCGTTCCAGCTAAGTTCTTTGGGTTGCAGCGCTCTCAGCAGTGGTTAAACATGGTGACTCAACACATGCAGCAGGTCCAAGCCCTGAGCCCTCACCAGGCCAGAGCACAATTCCTAGGTAGGAGCAATATTTTTTTTTTTTAAGTGCAATACGTTTAAATGCACTTACAGCAATACGCCCTGCCAGAAAGCGAAGTCACTGAGAGTATAAATGCCTCCTCCCATTTCTCTCTTTTTTAGACTCCGTTTTGCATATAGGACAATTCCAATCCTGGTAAACACATTTCATATGTCTCCTTCCTCCTCCGCTTGACTTTGCTTGTATGTCCAGGGCTGGTTAGCGCCTTCTCCATGTTCGGATCATCCTTCTTCTTCATCCAGAGTAGCAGCGACAGTTCCATTGTAACGCCGTGCATACTGGCTGTCAATCAGAATGGCCTGAACTTCCTGAACAAGGACTCTCTGGTGAGACCGACCTCTGACCTTCTCACTAGCCTGTGAAGCAACGATAGTACCTGGAGAAGCATCAATATACGGGTCATTGCTATGGTTTGGTGTTACGTTACACGTTTCCTGGGCAGAAGTTTGTCATGAACACATAAAACTAAGATGCTAGAGTCATATTAAAAGTTTAAATAATCTTCAACTCATGCATAAAACTTTAAATGTGAACAGTAATGACCTGACATGTAATAACTACCTAGTTTAGAAACGTGGGACCCGCAGCATGCAAAAACACGAGCTATCAGAGCACATTTATATCTTACCTGTATGTGGTGCAGTTTGTCCAAGTCTAATGTGGAGTCTTAAATGGCTTAAATCAGATTTGGTGAAAAAAAATGATCTGTCTGTCCCTTTGCAGGAGCTGATGGTGAAATTCCCTCTGAAGGAGGTGCAGTCTACACGCACACAGAGGCCTACAGCTGGCTCCAGCTTCCCCTACGTGGAGGTCACACTGGGAGACCTGATGTCCCAGCACATCACGCAGCTTCAGCTGGAGCAGGTAGCCCTGGGAACACTGGCACGACGCCACGGTCCCTTTTCTCTCCCATTATCCAGCTGCCCTGGCTCATAGGTGCACAGTGCCTCTGCTTTGCAAGCAGTTCTTTTTATCTACAATGACAAAAATATGCCTCATTTCTACAAACCGAACCAGCAAAATGCAGTAATATAGTTATCCGTGCTGGTTATCCTAGTTTAGCTACATTTCTGGCATTACTTGTGGATTCATTTTGTCTTATGCTAAAGACATTGTAATGATATTGGAACATGGAACACAGAAATTAAAATGAAAATAGAGGAGAAAAAGGCAAACCATTACAGGGAAAGTGGATCTTAAGACTCAGAGGTATGTAGCTCAGGAGTCTCTCCACCTGATCAGAAGGTCATTGGTTCAAATCCC
Source organism: Mormyrus lacerda (assembly GCA_015163995.2). Lineage (NCBI taxonomy): Eukaryota > Metazoa > Chordata > Actinopteri > Osteoglossiformes > Mormyridae > Mormyrus > Mormyrus lacerda. The sequence goes on along the minus strand of JAABNX020000106.1, from coordinate 24,425,788 downwards.
GTAGTCAGTCGAATGTTTTCACTTCTGGGCCCGTAACCCCAGCTACTCCACAACCTGCACTGTAAATTGTACCTCACTTCGGATAATTTTTTTTGCTAATAAATGTATATTAGTTTGCGAGTGTCTGAGAGAAATGTGCCCATGTCTGCCGGCAGGGCCTGGAGCTCTGTCGCGCTGTTGCCATGCACGTGGAGATGATGCTTTCAGCGCGAGAGAAGCGGCTGACCCTACCCCCAAGCGAAATCACCTTACTCTGACGGCGCTTTATCCACATAGCCATGCTGCAGCATGGCTGAGAAAACACTGTGACCTGCAAGGTAGAGAGAAACAGTCACATACTCACATAGAAATACTCACAGTTACTCTACCTACCTCTTTGTGAATAGACTTTACCTTAAACCTACTTAATGGACAGCTAAGGCAAGCTAAGCGTAAATCTCCTGAAATATATATATAATACATGGATGTAATTAAAATCATTCAGGCCTACAGGTTTATTCTGTAAAATACTGATTAGGCTTTGAAAAGTATTTGTTGCTTCTAGGCTTCTAGATAGATATGAAATGTTTTTTTGTTGATTTCAGAAAATCTGTTGTATAAAAAAGTGTACATATATTTTATGGCTGTATTTATAGTTTTTTCTGCTCTGAAGATTTCCACAACTGTTAAAATAAATGTTTTATATGACATTAAATATTTATACACAAAAAAGTCTTTTGTTCATTTAATCTATGTTGTGTATATGATGCAGTTGGTCAATACCAATGAAAAACAATTTAACAAAATCACCAAGCTCAATGTGTCACGTACACGCTTATGAACTGAAAAATATCAAAGCCGGCATTTAAATGTCCCCTGACCAAAATATCTCATGACCACCTTCTCCGTATCTGCCAAAGAACTTGCGCGACCTATATTTAATCTAGGGTCCGCAAGTAGCCTGCAAATTTCCCTCAATTATCTGCTCAGATTTAATCTTGGAATTGTAAACACTCAATTACTTTAGCAGATGACCAGCAGAAACCCAATTTGGGTGCAAATGTTAAGGAGCTCAGACATAGGGAGCTGGAGGGGCTTGACAGGTCAACCTTAGATATCACATAGAGAGTGATGGCAAATAGCGAGGAATTCTCCCCCGAAAACACTGTACCGCCATATAAATTGATAAAACTGGCGCATGTGTTCTAAAGAGCTAAGCAGGGATATCTAGGTCACCGTGAGGAGAAGCTCCCAATGACTCAGCAGAGTGACATTCATCTACAACAGCTGTGTTGTTACTCACTCAGATCAATGAGGCAACCATTCACAGGAGCTCGGAAGGAGTCTGTCAGCTGCAAAATGAACAGCGCCCGCCTTTCTAAAATCATCAAGATAACAGTGCTTAAGCTTGTTTTAAATGCATCACGCTAAGGAAAGGTTTGCAGTTCAGTCTTCAAAAGCGAATTCATAGAAAAAAAAAACCTCGCTGGTCATTTTCATCATACATGTAATGTTTCAGCATGTAAGTACTGTGGTTATCTATAAAATGATTAGTTCTTTTTCACTGTATGGGTTCCAGGGTGATTCTTTTTAACTCATCAACTTCTCTGCCTCATTTGAATTGAATAGCTCTTTTTTTCCCACATGGGCAATTGTACAGATATGTCAAACAAATACAATGCAGGAAGAGCTGCAAAAAAATGCCTTAAAGATACGCGCCTTACGTGATCAAAGGACGCGTGCCATTTGGATATAATAGATGACAGATGGGGGTATTTGCACTAGAGAGCAGCTAATCGGGACCACCATTAGTAGAAAATCATTATGTCACACAAAGCAATTCACATAAACCACGTGTCTTTGGACGTGGGACGAAACCTAGGCAAACACGGGAAGAATATGCAAATTGGCACAAAAAATCAGGTTATCATCCTACCCAGAATTTTCAGGCAAAAATCCGGAACGGTTAATCTCGTTTACATTGTCATGCGACGTAAAGTTGGAATCCTTAAATTTTCTGGCCTTAACTTAACGACTGTGGAATTGTCAATGGAAAAACCCTATATATTCCACATTGCACAATTGTTAATTTTTTAGCAACCCTGGAATCCTAGCATTTCTGTCCTCGTTGCAGTACCCGTTG
>JAABNX020000106.1:24403475-24423566 GCA_015163995.2 Mormyrus lacerda | reverse complement strand
CGACCCCAATTGGTAAAAAATGAGATTCCGGGCAAATGTCACAATTACTTAGGGCTTCCGGAATAAATTTACAAAATCCTGGAAAATCTTCATGAAAAAGCGGAAAGTTCTGGAATTGTTAGTGGTAGGACCAGTGTTAGGGGCACGAGTCAAACCCACATTCAGGTTTGACCGCCCGTGAATCATAGCGTCTGTAACCTCATATTCCAAGAAAAAAATATTTCAGTCATCATTTAGTTATTACTGTGAATAATGAGCATTAACTGTGCTTATCCTTAAAAATGGGATGTCAATGTGACTACTTGTCAAAACAATTATTAATTTATTTTGTATCGGACAAGAAAAAGCAAATATACAATGGTACGAAAATCAAATCGTAGCTCATAATACTTAATAACCTTCCACAAATATTTGCTCCTATGAAAAGGCAACAGGTACATAACACGCCCTAACACCTCTCCCGTTCCTAAATGGTACAAATTTTAAAAATTGGTAGTTTGACGCAGGCACATCAGAAGAACCTGTAACTTTCGGAAACTAGAATAAATAAGGTCACTGAAATGTCAAAGTTATATTTTCAGGCCAGTGGTCCGTGTTTTTTTCTGTATATTTTCCAATCACAGTCATCTGCAGGCGGGCTGAAATTGCACGGTTAGTCTGCGCCGTCATTTATAAAGCGGATTACTGCTCCACGGATGGGTGCAGGTGGACGTCACTTGTATGTGTGGCGCGTTTAGTTAACTAGGGCGCTTTATCAATGGGGGAGGCGCGTGACGTTCTTTTCCTCTCCCTGGGATGTAGAATCCACGTTCGGCACGCGCGAAGAGCGGCGCATGCGCTCTCCCCAGTCAGAGCGCGAGGGGGAGTTATCAGTCAGATTCGGTCCCCGCGTACCTCCTTCTGTGCTCCCGCTGAGGGGCAGCAGCTCGCATTTTTGGCCCCCCGGCGGATCTCGAAGCGTCTTTGTCTCTTTTTTTAACTTTACGCAGTTAGGCCGAGTCGCCGCGCAGCCTCGCCGAGCTTGCATACGTGGGGCACCCATGCGTTCGGCGCCGCTAGCATTAGCCACGTAGCCCGCTGGTCGCGGTTTGGCTCAGTACCGCCACGGAGTGACCGCCCCCTTCTCCGGGTCGGGGAGCTCGCTGGATTAGGGCTCTTTATCCACGCGTATCTCTCTTCTTTATGCATAAGCGGACTAGGTTAGCGGCGCGGCTACTTCGCTCAGGGGCTAAGTGGCGGCCAATAGCTTTCCGGTGACGGACACTTCGACACCGCAGGCGGACGCGGCGGCGCGCTTCACTGGGTTTGAGACATGGGGGCAGCCCGTCATCTTGAGGGCAGCGCCTGACGAGTCAGCCGGTGGACGGGAGGAGACATGGCGGCGGCGAGCGGCTTTACTGACCTCAGGGAGAAGCTGAGGTCCATGACCCCGCACAGTGACAATCACAGAAAGCCGCAGCGCGGCGGCACGCTGAAACGCCGGTACCACGACTCGGAGGAGGATCTGAGCGACCCGGAGGAGCGCCGGGAGGCGGAGGCCCGCAGGGTGAAGAGTAGCATCGAGCAGCTGAGCATCTTCAGCCCGGAGGAATGTACGCTCATCGAGGCCAAGATAGACGAAGTGGTGTCTAGTGGCGAGAAGGGTCTCTACCGGGAGCACACGGTGGACAGGGCGCCTCTCCGGAATAAGTACTTCTTCGGGGAGGGCTACACGTACGGCTCCCAGCTGGAGAAGCGGGGCCCTGGTCAGGAGCGTCTGTACTCCAAGGGGGAGGTGGACGAAATCCCCGACTGGGTCCATGAGCTGGTTATAAAGAAGCTGGTGGCCAGCGGTGTGATCCCGGCCGATTTCGTCAACAGCGCCGTGATCAACGACTACCAGCCGGGCGGCTGTATCGTATCCCATGTGGACCCCATCCACATCTTCGAGCGGCCCATCGTGTCCGTGTCCTTCTTCAGCGACTCGGCCCTGTGCTTCGGCTGCAAGTTCCAGTTCAAGCCCATACGGGTGTCGGAGCCGGTGCTGTTTCTGCCCGTCAAGCGCGGCAGTGTTACCGTGCTCAGGTGCGGAGCCGCGGGGCATGCTGGAGGGCAGACTATAATAGGGAGATGTGTTCTCAGGATAATTTAAAAATGGAGGCATTTTGCGTTCATCTAATCCTTCCCAATTGTATTGTAGCATTTTTAATCACCTCTTCCGAAATTACGTACTTGTTTTACAAAAGTTACTGCAGACTAACATTATGATTCACACACGAAAGTTCGTTTTTAGTGAGTCCTGCACCCCTGGATTTGAGTGGGCGGTGATCACTCGCTTCCTTCCTGTCTGAACAAGGTTCAGTCCATGCATGGCTAGAAATGTATGCTCGGTTTTGTAGTATACCTTTCTGCAAATCTGGCTTTCTAAGAATATTCTCCATATCAGATTCAAATACAGATTTATTTAAGGCTGTACTATTTGAATGCCAATAATATGGAATTGCGTGCATGCTTTATAATTTGTAGGTAATCTTGTGATTGTTGTCTGTATTTTGAGGTTTTATTTTATCATTTGCAAACTTTTATAGGTAGCCTAGGCTTTGGCATAAATGTACCCCTAACTAAAATAATATGACATCCATTTACGTCAATACTGTGGTCTGTGGACTGTGGTCCTTCTGCGAGTAACTTTCCTGATGCCAGTGTGTGTGTTAAGACCTGGCTCTGGATTTTCCCTGCAGTGGTTATGCAGCTGATGAAATCACCCACTGTATACGACCACAAGATATCAAGGCGAGAAGGGCTGTGGTCATCCTCAGAAAGTGAGTGTGACTGATGGCAAAGGCTGCACACAATGCAGTTTGTCTGGGCTCAGAAAGCTTATGTTTTAGGTTGGCTCTGAGGTATTTTCTATTTTTCTTGTTAGATTATATGGAAATCTGCTTAAAATGTAAATTGTAGCACTGCTGTTGATAATGGCATATCAACAATTGTGTTCTATTAGTTTTATCTGTTGAACATTTATTTTCACCATATTTGCATGAAGAACTTCACCAGAAAGTGATAGGAAGATGGATAGACTTATATGTGTCTTTTTTGAGTTTTTTTTTTTTAAACTTTTTTTGTTAAGGACAAGGCCCGACGCCCCACGTCTGGAGACAAATCTGCGAAGTGCTGCAGTCGTTCCCGTGTCTTTGGGAAGACCGCAGATCCTGAAACCAAAGAGGTCTCACCGGAAGGCTGATCCCGACGCGGCCCACAGGTAAGGCCTCCTGCTGATGCCACATGCGAACGCTGCATGCCGTCGTGTAAAAGGGGGTGTTTTTCCCGGATAGGCCGCTGTGCTGTCTGTGTGCCGCTGGTGCCCCCTGTGTGGCGCATGCGCTACGGTCCTTGAGGGATCAATCCATTTTCAAAGTGCAGATTAACTTTGCAGAGGTGTCTCAGTTGGTTCCACTTTACCCCCTCGGAATGATCCCTGAAGTTCTTATATTCTCAGGCTATACATTTTTATTTTACCATTCAGCTCTACGAATATCAATAAAATAGTCCCCAGTGTCTCTATATTGGTCTTGATAATACAAGTTCTCATATAAAATGGGGAGATGAATGCCCCCCCCCCCCCGACTATGGAGACCAAGATGGGGTAGACGAAGAGACAAATTCCAGTGTAACTGTACTCGTTCAAATGGCCCGTGAAGGATTTAACATTTACCGGTCCCACTAGTTCAGTGGGGTGGTTTCTTTGGAGCGTATTGCAGATTGAATCTAGGCCCTGTCGTTCTGTGGCTGCGCAGAACGTGCCAGCAGTGGAATTAATTGGCTTAGTTCCCCTGAGGGACAGAATAGGATGAGCCAGTGCCTCTGCAAAGCACCGGCAGTGTTCTGTGAGCCACTGGACACCATTGGGGGAGGATGTGTCACTGCTATTGGCGTCTAGCCCTCGCGCACAGTGCCAGGTGATTAGTATCGTGAAAGGAGGGGACGGTGTGTGGATGAGAGGCCTGCTAGGCCTCGCTCAAATACAGAGGAATGAAAATGAAGCTGAATGATTAGTAATCATGAGGAGAAATTAATGGGTGGTGACAGTCTCTTTATTTTTTTTCCTCCCTCCAGGCCGCGTATATTAGAGATGGACAAAGAAGAAAACCGACGCTCTGTGATTCTTCCCAGGTGGAGGCAGAGGAGCAGCTCAAGCTCGGAGAACTTCCGGAGGCGCTCCCATGAGTCTGCGGCTGGCTACAGCGGACCCGACGACGGCATGGATTCGCCACGAAGGGTTAAAATGAGGCGGCACTGAGAGCTTCCGTATCAATCCGACATTTCCATCCTCCCGGAGACTCCTTAGACATCAATCATTTGCATGCAGGTTTAAAAACAGTGAGTGCAGACGTCACTTGCCAAGCAGGGCATTTTTGGCGTTTTTGGGTTCGCGTCACCAGCAGGATTGAGGCAGGGCCCATTCTCAAAGTGGTCAGTAAGTGACTTGGAAATTCAGTTGCCCTAGAATTGTTTTTGGTTCTTGATTTGCTGCCCCTGTAGACCAGCCTGTGAAACCCCTCTGGGTTTTCACAACAGAAGGCATACATTTTATATACAGTTAGTTCCTGCATGGTTTTTTCTTAATTGTGAACTGTGCAAGTGGGAAAAATCTTGACCATGAATAAGATTACAGATTGTTAAACGCTTTTACTTTTTAGTTTTCTTCCCCCTTAGTTTAGAGCTTTTGGCTATTAAATGCAGTATTTTCAAATAAGAATGAAATATACTTTGGAAATTATTGAAAAATGTCACCAGTGCTTAGGCTGTTTATTGTACATAGTAGCATCTTTTTGATGCGCATACTGTTAAATCTGTTGAAATACAGCAGATGAGACTGCACAAAATGGAGCTTTACAGGTCAGACGTGCTATTTTAATAAATGCACCCCTGTCAAGGTATTCTTTTGGTTTTTAGGTTAAAAATGTTTTTAGTTTCATTTTCGGTTAAGTCAGAGTTGTTCTGATACATGTCAGAATTCAATCATAAGGATGTTAATTCTCAAACGAGGATATTTTCCAGGTATGATGCTCTCTGGATCAGCTGCTTTCTTGTATTTACTAGGAATGGATTGTGGTTCTGTTTCACCGGTTCGAGGACACGGTTCAGGCCACGCTGCATTGTGGGTAGTGCCTTGAAAGCCTCTCAGTTTCTTGTGTATGTTAAAGCCATCACTTTTAATCTCTTTTTGATATTGCTTGTTTTTGGAAGAGAGTATATTTAATGGCGATAATGAGAGAAGCTTGCGATCTTGTGTACAAAATCCTAAGAAATATTACTTGCCGTCATTTAAATGTGTATATAAAGCGAGAGCTGTTTGCCTTAATGTTCATTATCCACTGAATTTCACGTCATCCCAAAGGGGTCCTTCTTATACCACTGCTGATTCCCCCCCAAGAAACTCTTAGGAACAGATTCGTCATTGGTTCTAACACATCGCCATATTTAGTTGTTTACAGTTAAAGGGTCATTGTTCAGCATTTTCCCATGATTTGAAACTGAGATGGTTGCATAATGAGATATATGATCAGTTCTTTGCAGGTGGGATTCGAAACTGTGTTCTTAGGAAATATGCATGTAACAAAGAAGTACAGGCCTAAACAGAGTGCGAGAACTATTGCAAGATGAAATTTTTTATTTTTTTTTCCTTCAAAACCTTTGTAACCGAATTTTATTTAAGGACATGAGCCAGATTCATTTAATCTTGATGATTGTTTTAAAAAGCCCACAGCTGTGTCAGTACTGAGCGGAAAGATGTGGTACGTTTATGTATTTTCAAAAGAAATTTTTAAAGGGTTTGTTTCATCTTGCGTGAAGACCCCTGCTAAAACTTATCTTCCTCTCCTGATGTTTTTAATAATGACGATGCAACTTTATGAAATGTATTTTTTAAATTATGTTAAAATATTTGTGGTAAAACCATATTCATTGTTAGTCTTGGTCATGTTGCCCTGAAGGTCTATTTGATCATAAATTTTTCTTTTGTAGCTGTTTGTGACAGCTCAATCTGTAGCAATGAATACAGTTTTACTTCCCTTTCGTTTTACTGTTTTTTCACTAATTATAAATTGAACATTTCTACAGCTTTTCCCCTGTTTATATTCTCAGATAGTAACCATTTTCATATTTAATTTTCCTTGTACTGTAATGTGTTGCATTTGATTAAATAAAAGCAAAAAAAGAGGTCAGATTTGTTTAAAAACATCTTGGAAACCAATGCCATGTTTTTGTTGCGAAAAATATTAAGGTAATAAATACTAATATTTAGTAAAATTCGAATAGAGCTTCATTTTTAAATGTGCATTGAATACTGTATTCTCTAGGAGGAAGATGCTTAGTAACGCCTAGACAATATGCTGTTATTGACCACAAGGGGGCGTCAGATGCTTGTAAATTGCTGTCAACCACATTTCCTGGATAGCATTCTTCACACTGCTTTGTTTTCGTTTGCACCTGCAGCGGGCTCCTGTCAGGACGTTGTAGTCGTGCATGTTTAAAAACCGGAAGAGATGTCACCATTTATTTTAAAATACCGGATTATAAATAATTGAACTATTTATTACTGTTTTTACATTTAAAAAGCCTAATGCAAATAGCCGGAAACGGTAGATGAATAAATTACATATCTAAGCTTTGCACACACATTACTGGGAAAGTGTTTCCTCTGTTTACAATACACCACTAGCAACTGTGACTGCTCAACCCATGGAAAATGTAACACCATTTTCTGAATAATTTTACTTTTTGAAACGAGGCATTAAATTTACCATCGCTGTTAGTGGTAAATCTCCACAAATGTGTCCCTTATCGAAAGAGCTAGTGTGCCACCGCTAGTACGTGCATCCAGTCGTAATTAGCTTTCCATTTACGGCAAATACAATGGCATTTGGCTTGATTTGCAATTGCATGCATTAATTATATCTCTGTCTGCTATCTTTATTACTAATTAAGCATCAGTTTTTGGGTTTGACGCAATCTTTAAACAATTACGTAAACGTACTCATATCCCCAAAATATTACCTGGTTTATAATTTTGTGATGTTTTGATTTGAGTAAATTTGTTTCTAAATATTCGATTATTCCAACTCCTTAAGAAGTACTGGGTTACAGTGTATTTAAAAAATCAAACGACAGTAAGAAAAACGAAGACGTATTAACGATTTGGAAATTTTTATGATGTGCCAATACTCCTGAATATTGCGACCAGAATTATATTTACCATGTCTGTTAAGACACCATTCAGATACCTCCTGAAATAAGAAATACTGAATTAGACTGACATGGTTTTGTCTCAGGTTCCCGAATTCACGTAAATGCATCATATTGTGTTATGTTATTTGTAGTATTATTTTTAGTACACTAAGTTAGGTGTGATGTAAAGACTAGCGGGGTTGTGAGCAGGTATGGCATCAGCTCAGCCAAATAACATGCAGCACGATTTACTACAGCATTGTGGAGTACTTAGATTACAGCGCGTATACGCGCCACAGCCAAACCGCATACTACAACTGCATTATAGGGCGAGATTTTTATTTATTTATTTATTTATTTAATCTTTGGTGCATTGCAAATCAGCAGACTTTTTTTCTCATTGTGTTTGGCTGCAATATGCTAACCAAGATTTACGCATCTGCAACCACCCGTCGACGATATACCAACCAACACGCAAACTAATCAAAGGAAAACTACAATTCCCGCAAGTCAGATTTGGCTTGAAACACTTCTTCGACTGTAATCACATTTATGTCCTGCCCGATTCACTCTCCTATTTGATTGGATAACGGAAATTGCTGCCATAGCTTGATAGGCTGCCTAACATGTCAATCACAACCAAAACGTATTCAGCTTTCTGGCATGTAGTTGCAGCCTTTGAGAACTGGGTACAAAGAATCGAGAGCGTGTATGGGGAACTTATTGTTTACCATCAATATAAACCTAAAGGAATTTACAACTTTTGCAGTTTGCAAGAACTCTTTTTCTTTTGTCGATACTCTTCGACCGGCATCAGGATGATGAAGTTTAGGTTCAGGAGGCAGGGCAATGATCCCCAGAGAGAGAAAATCAAGCAGGACCTTTTTGCATTTAATAAGGTACGGTAAATTGTGAGACAATTGTAGAAATCCCGTTTATACCGGAATCTTGCTTTGTGTAGCTTCAATACACTTGTTAACATAACCATGTGCATTTTTTTTCTGGCGGGTTTTTAAGAATATTTCTGTGTATTTCTCCCGTGCAACAAGATTGCATCAATTTAACCGTGGGCTGTGATTAAACGTATCGCCTAGTCAGTCTCACAAGTGCAGCGGGGAACTTGCAAAATTAACTAATCGATTCTTTATCGCACATTACAAAAAGAAGGGGGGCGAGAGAAAGGGAAAATAATTGCTTTGGCGAACTGGATCTTTTTCTTCGCTTTCATTTTAAAATGTCTTGCAAAGAATGTACCATTCTTTAGAGTCAATCGATATTTAAACAGTCATATATAAAATTTCGTATAAGGCGACAGTCTTATTCATTGCGTTAGTTGTGGGGATCTTTCTTAAAAGTGCCGGCCGCTGAGATCAAAGATTGGCCGGTTGTGGGAAGCGGACAGAAGTTCAGTAAAACCTACGGCGTTAAACCCAATGTTCTCTCCCTCCCCAGCACCTTTCATTTCTGCGATCACCATAACTTAGTTTTGTTTTTTTTGTCGTCGAAGGGAACTGGTCAGTGTCTTCTTTAAGTAACTGGGTTATTTAGCGTTACGTATTTCCTACTGTTTGTATTTTGTGCTTAATGCGGTGGTCACAGATCTGACCCCAATGAAATGGAGGGGGGGGATTAGTCATTAATCATCATTGCTGCCCCTTTATTTAGTAAAAAGCTTAGATAATGACTTTTCAAGTGGAAATCTAATTTGTAATTTATAATGTGGCCTGTCCTTTAATAGCAACATGTAAGTCACTCGTATTAAGGGTACATTTTCTATTGAGCGTATTTGTTTTCCACATCCATCACGTCTTCCTATAGCTGTACACAGCGTGGTGTTGTTCGGTGTTGTCGTAAACTGGGGGTCGGTCCTCATTCAAAGTATTACTGCTCCATTGTCTTTCTGTTTGAGCTCTGTTGTGAAGGGATTCTTTTGGGAGAAATGACCCATTGTGAAGCCCAGCGATGCCTCTGAGTGGTCACACTATGGCATGGTCATGCATTTATGACCAGTGCCACTCGGCAGGTGTCCTCTACCATAAGAGTGGGGGGAGGAATGAAATGTCCCCATAATGTGATTTAAAAACCTGCTCTTTTGATGTCATTGGGACAATATTTTCTGTCACAGACCCAGGGAAATTCAACTTTACAAAAATCGGGGACTGCAATCAAAAAACTAAAAATGCCAAAAGACTTGTATTTTGTTTGGTTACGTACTGTTAATGTTAGGGTAGGGAAGGGTTAAAGCTATCATTGTTGGGGTTAGGGTTTTTTCCATAGAAATGAATGGAGAGTCCCCACAAAGATATGAGTATGCGTGTGTGGGCTTGTTTGTGTTGGGGGTAGCTGTAGGTGGCTTGGCCTTTTTTCCAATGCAGTTTCATTTGTGCTACAGAGGGCTCTGCTGACACCCCGCACGCTCAACTTGCTAATGACCGATGACGTTAATATTTCATGGTGTCATCTGAGGATGTCCGACCTCCTGTGGCTTTATGAGACGTGACAGAGTATGAATGGCTTTCGCCTTGTTTTTCCCATGAAGTGATGGGCTTTATCTACCAGCCCTAATATAGATTCTTAAATGAACTTGTCTCCTGAGAGCCTTTGATGGTTTAGTGTGGTAGACCTAAGGTGTGATGCATTTTTCTGTCAATGTAAGTAAATGGTTTGTTTTAATGTATCACTGATTGCAGAATGTCCTTAATTTGGTTATGTGCTGCCAATGTATCGCGTTTGTCCTGTTGCAGACCGTCGAGCATGGGTTCCCCAATCAGCCCAGCGCTCTGGCCTACGACCCCAAGCTGCAACTCATGGCCATTGGGACGAAATCTGGAGCAGTGAAAGTGTATCCTTTCTCAAAGTGTATGCCTGATTCTGCACTGTCTCGCTGCCAGGAAGGTAAATCTTACCTAAACCTATTCTCGGATTGCCGCATCAGGATCGATTTAACATCAATGCCAGATTACCTATATGATCACTTGTGTCTAGTCTAGTGTTTGGGTTTTTTTTTTTTTGTCAGATCCAGCCCTCCTTCTTATAATAAATTCCTAGCAATGCATCTCTGGATGTAGCCTGAAAAGATTTAATTACAAGGTTGATATTTGTTATGGCGTTTAATGTCATGGTGATTTATCACGCTTGTACTGTTGGTGAGCTTGTCAGTGTCCCAGCTTGCAGTGGCAGTGCAGAGTAGTGTTATCATGATACTGTCTAAACTGGATAAGTGCTCTGAGAATGCAATAAACTTCAATCTAAAGTTTTAAATTACCCTTTTACCCCCCCCCCCATTATCAATGTAAAGTACCCCAGTGAGAGTTCAAGATCATTATGGGAATAATGTAAAACCCCACAGAGATGGGGGGGGCAGCAATAATCACATGTGTATGTCCCTCTAGGCCAGTCCCTTCTGCTGTAATGTACCAAATCTTTCAATTCCATAGAAGATATTGTGGCGTCACTTCAGATGAGTGTCTGGAAGAACGGAGTGGAAGAAGCCTCTGTTCTCGGTTTGCCGTTTCATTGGTTGACGTTTTCCGGAATGTAGCATCTCTGGAGAAGGGGGTTCTTCCACGAAACCAGTATGTAACGTGTGTGTATAGGCTGCCACATCCAGCAGTGTGAGGAAGGAGCCCAGCTCTGGGTTTGTGAGCGCATAAAAGCTGGATATCTCAACAGTGTGAACAGTTAGACTTGCCGTAAGGAGACTGGTACAGAGAGGATCTTGGCTCCATGCCTAACTGAGTGGGCGTGCATTGGCTGCTTTTAGGCTTGCCGTATGTAGGGGGAGATGTTCTGTTAGCTGTGTTCTGGCATATTATGCACTGATGCCTCTGGTCTGCATGCGTGACCCTCACATAGGTTGGAGGAATCGGTTCCTAGACCACTTATAGCTTATGGTGGATTCGTTGTTTCTCTTGGTTTGTGCGAATGCTCATTGGGCATGTAGAGCTATGTGGAAAAGGCCTTGAATTTTCATACTTTATGTGTTGACTTCCTGCCAGCTTCGCCTCTGGCTGTCCTGCTGGGACATAAGTCTGTCAGCCAGAGAGTTTACAACGACGCGGTGCCTCTGGCTTCCGTGTCCGTGAGGAGCACAAACTGTTAATTAGTACATGAAGAATGTAAACGGAGTGCGGGGTGTATGTTCAGGTGCTTTTTGGAAAAATCAGGACTGATGAAGCTCTTTTGAAAGCTTGAATTTGCTTTCTGCTTGCTGTCTTTGTTAACAATATGGTTACATTTACAGTGAGGTTGTGGAGGAAGTATGGGTAGGTGATCTTTTCTGGGTTAATAAGTTAGACTGTAGGAAAAATACACACACACTTTCTGGTGGTCTAAATAAGCTGTATCTTTAACTGTTTCACAGCTTTGTAAATGTCTGCAAACACCACCAAGTTTAAATAATGAGGAAAAGACAAATCAGTTAGTATTTCAGTTCTGCTTGGCACCAACTCTGAGAAAACTGCCTTTTGTTCAGTTTTTTGTTTGCTATGAAGTTGTTAATTTCGAAATGATCTAACTTTTCGTCGTGGTTCGAGTTGGGCAGGGTCATTTCAGACGTCCCCGATATCAGGAAAAAACCAAGGTCCCCTAAACGGGAATTTTGATGAGCAGTCTTCTCCTCCCGTCCATGATGAAAGCGCTTGCTTGACCTTTGTGTACTGTCACTCACTCCAGCAGTAATTGAATGAGCTGCTGTCCCATCATTGAATTTAAAAGGTGCCGTTTCTGAAGCAGCGCTGTTGGTCCCCCCCCCTGTATGTCTGTTTAAGGAATCGTAACCATTTGGCATTTTTCCGAAAAAGCCAGTCATTTTGTGTAGTTTTATAAGGGCTAACAAGATTTATGAGGGGAGCTGATTGGGTGAGTCCAGGATGTCATTGCCGGAGGTGTGATCTGTGTCTGCTAAAGTAGTTTGAAATGTTTGCCTGTTTTTTTTTCTTTTTTGATGTGTTCCAGAATAAACCTGCAGGCTTGTAACAGAATATAGTGGGGTGCTTGGGTTTGTGCAAGGCTATGCATTCTCTAAAATGAGCAGTGGTTCCTTATTGACTGCATCTCTGATTCTCAGTCTTGATGACTTGTGTGGTCAGTCCAAGCTGAACCTGGTTCTGCAGCTGTCTTTAAAAATATCTCCTCCTCCCATCCAGCATTAAATCTGAGAAACGAATTTTTTTTTCTCTCAAAACGGAGCATTTTGGCATGATATTCTGTGTTATAGGAGTGTACCTGTTGGTTGCTAGGTCGTTGCTTGGTGTGTAGACTATGAGCCCTTTCATGTCCCATCCCCTAAGGTTCTGGAAGTAGGCAGCTTGGTTATTACTCACAATTGCCAAGATGTGCAGCGTATGAGCAAGCTTGAGCTTTGCATCATGAAGGCCAGGCCAAAAAAATAAGACCTTTATGTCTCAGGCTGTGTTTAAGTGAGGAAGCTGTGTAATACATATATGTTTTTTAGATGGTAGTTGAGTTGAGCCAGACTAACTTGCTCGCCCCATGTCTTGGAATGTTCCCCTTCCACACATTCAGTCAACTTCAACGTCAGGAATGACTGTTTGATAAGGGCCTCAGTCTTGACGTTGCCCACTGACTGGTGGTATTTGGGAAATTCAGATGTGGATGAGACTCAGGTGGTTTAAGTTTAGTTTCAGCTGTTATTACATTTTTTTTTGTTTGTTTGGATGCATAGTCTGATTTCTGTTGTGTGCATTTAATCATATTTCTAATTGGGGATATTTGTGAGCTTGGTTGCATCTGGGTGATCAGAAATCCATCTATCACAGGTGGTTGTAAAATTTCTCTCTGACTTGCGGTAGATGTGATAAGAGAATTTGTGGTGCCTTGTCCAGTAAATCTAAATAATTCTGTCACACGCCTGCTGTAAATATCATGGCTTGTTTAAAATGTCTCTACTTTCTCAATTGACCCGGGAGGAAGAGTCATTAGCTGGAAAGCACAATGGAACAAACAGATGGACAAGAGAAGCGACCATTATGAAACGGTGGAAGAGGCTATTGGGCTAAGCAGGGGGAGATGTAAAAGTACAATTGCAGTTGAGTGTTGTCATTGAGATGGTATGCTCCAAAAGCAGTATGCTCCCCCGAGGAATGTATATTGTTGTGCTGTGAAGGGGCCCCCCCTCTCCTCCCTTTCGTAATGAGAGGAAATTCCTGGGAAGCTTTCTGGTTGCGTCTGGTCTCAAAGACATCTTTGAAATGGTTTCCAAGGCAACTGCAGTAGCAGCTAGATAACTAGGACATGGTTAGTTGAGGCACTAAAATGCATGGTGATGTCATCGCTTGGCTGCTAAATGTGCAGCTGGCATTGGATGTTGATATTTGTAATTTCGCGCAACTTTTTGTTCATGATGATTTCACGGGTATGAATCGGGAGGGTTTATTCCCTCTCTTTCGAATTGCTGTTCCAAAACTTTGTGAACCCATAGCCTTGCACGAAATGCGTGGTGAGGCTAAGTTCTGCCATGTAGTACCAATTTTGGTGCAAGGTTGATCAGCTGAATCATGAAACAGTACTGTGTTATGAGTCTGTCCTTGGCACATGTGTCTGCACTTAAAGCACACTGTCAAAGTGCGTAAACGCACACATTTATAGATGTGAAGAAACTCGTCAGCAGTGTCTTTGTGTATTACAGTTTTGTGAAGTTGGAGTATGAGAATGCGGACCTCTGTTTACGCCAGTTAAAAGTATAGTTTTTCTGTCCATTTTTGTCTGGTGTTTCCTTGCTCTGTGGTGTAGCCCACCAAACATCTAGAGAAATTCTGCTCTGTGCGGCAGTTCCACAAAAGGATTGCTCAGTCCTGGTTAGTAAGCCTGGGAGTATGACTCTAGCTACCATCATGAAATCGAGAATACTTGACAAAAAGAGACTTTTGTTCGGAAAAACTTATGGCGTAATATATAATTAACATTCTTCAGTTTGTTTGTGTTCCGGTTATTTACAATGTACGGGTTGTGCAAGACTATCCAAAAAGTTTGGTACAATTACGGCAGAGTTCATGAACTTTTTGCACGTTCGTCACTGATTTGAGTTTGGATATTATTCTTCTGTTTATCAGAAGCTTTAGTGTTGAAGTGGCTTTTAAGTGAAGTGTCTTTAGACTTTGACTGGGCTGTTGACTTCTGTGTTGAATGATGGTCTCTATGAAAGGTCTAACAGTTTCCCTTGATTGTACTGTGGCCCTTCCAGATTCGCTAATTTGACATTAGTGGATTTGGTTGCTCGGGAATTAGCTGTGAGCAGTCAAATGGGAATATTTTGGAGCTTACTGGAACACTCTGCCGACACACAAGCCAAAAATGTGTAAACAATACTGAAAATGATCTGGATTTCACAAAATTGTATATAAATATTTGTGTTTTTTAATATATGGTTTAAGTGCATACTGTAATTTTGGTTTAAAAAAACTGGCATCTCTGCATCTTGACTTGGGTACACTGGGCATCTTTGTCTTTGGGTACCAGCCTTTCTCGCGTGCCAGCTGTCTCTGCATCTCTCACAGTGACGTCTAAACTTTTCAGTGGCAATAATTTTGCATCTTTAATAATGGGTCCAAAGTGACTGACACACATGGTGGAAGTCTGCAAGTGTGCTAATGTTTTGTTTAGAAATTGGTAAATAGACTTTGTGTTATCAGTCAGCCTAGCAGTCTTATGGATTGGGGGGGGCAAACATTATTTGTATATGTGAAGGGTGACTATGTATGCATTAGGGCTGCACAATATTGGGGGGGGGGGAAATCACGTGTTAATATTTATTCTGCAAGACATATAAATATATAGCGATATTGGGAATAAAAAAAATGTAATTAGTTGAATATCCCTACAATAGAGCTATTGAACTAAAATTTCAAGAAGTGTCCGGTTAGAGAGAATTTTTTGAAGCCAAGGTCTGGAAGATCATAATGTCTAACTATTTAGTCTGATGTATATTTAAGTAGCCTATCAGTTGTATCAACATTGCATGTAATCAGTACCTGACTGTCAAATTAAGTTAATTCAGTACAATTCAATTTGAGATGTCTGCATACATATGCAACAGTTCTTACTTTGTAAATAGTTTGCTTTTGTATTTAACCGTGTAAATACACTTTTGACGTAGCTTATTTTAGGATTATAATGGAATAATATAGATTTGGCATAAGATTTCCTGCGCGAGTTTGAAATCGTGAGTGTCATGCCAGATGCTGAAAACGTACAATTTTTGTTTCACCTGAGTTGATTTATATAACAGATAACATTACTTTATACAGTTGTTAAAAAGCAGAAACTTCCACGAACATAACATCACCAATAAACTATGTCTATTTATCCAACATGTTATATAATACATACTGTGTTTGAAAACTTTTCAGCTGTATGATTTCAGGACAGATCAGCCACTCTGTGGCTTTTCGGTCGCTTCACCGCTGCTATTAACACTAACGGCACATTAGTGCAGACAAAGGGCTGCATGTGCCGAACTACGATTTGTGGTTAAAGGCGTTTGACATTCATTGACATGGGAAGCGGCGCTTCTAGTGCTAAACCGCCACCGAAAAGAATACAAACGCTGCACCGGTTTAAATAGAAGCGTCCCGTCAGATTTTAAATCCAAACTTTCTGTTTTGGCTGTCGGTCTGGGTCCGTATGGGACAGCTCCTGGGTCCAGACCTCGACCACGGTCCGCCTGTTAGTGACCGCTGCTCTATTGGTATAATTAATGATTCTAGAAAGATTGAGCTGATTTTGCCCAAATATGCTGGTAATGATTACTTAATCAGTACTGATTACTTAAACAGTGCATTAGCATTAAAGGAAGCTTATCGCATATGGGAGTTAACATGAGTGACAGAATAGCGCTAGGTTAAATGGTTAGCGCTGGGATCGAGAATGTTTGTTTGTTAGCTGCTGGTGCAAAGCTACGTGTCGGCCTTGTATCCAAAGACCTTTAAATTAACCTAAATTATATGACAGACTTTTGTGGATTGTTTAAGAATAAGAACAGTGTGACGTTTATTAGTTTAGCAAAAACACCAAAAGCGTTGTTCATGCACGTCCTGCGATGTGACTACTGCAGATGCGTACATCGCGATCATGCTGAAACGATATATCGTGCAGCCCAATATACATTAGGGTTTCAGGAAAAATGTTTTTTGGCATTAAATTTTCGCAAGAAGCTGAATATTTTAAGGCATTTGCTACTGTATTTACTCTTGGCATGTACTGTTTACAGACCAAGGGCAGCATTGGCTTGAACTCCCAGCCAAGAGGTCAGCATCACACTGAAGTTCAGATCAAGGAGTTGCATGTTACATGTTGCCAAGAATCAATGCTGGTATTTTTGATCAGTTGACTGCATCTCAGCGTTTTGAAATGCAGTGGGTTGAGTGAAGACATGGAGACATGATACGTTCACTTCAGAAGACCCAGTGTTCTCAAAGGGAGATGTAAAATGATTTCTTGTACTGTACATGAAAATGAACATGGTGTATACAGATTCCCACAGCTCAAAATCATTGCCTCCTTTTCTGCTCAATACTCCATTCTGTTTCATGAGTGAGATGAAAATGCTTTAAAGGAATAATGTCTCTAAAGTTGATGTCCAGCCTTAGACATTTGTGGAAGATTATGAACAGTAGAGGAAATATTAATGTTTTACAGTTTGCTCTTTAGACCTCAGTTTCTGTGAGACACCTTTTTAACTGAGCAGCAGTGAGGCATTGACTCTGGGTGGGTCTTTTACATACAGTGGACTCGCAACATATTTGCAGCTGGTCCTGTTTGCAGCAGAGTTAGATCATGTCTCCACCCTAAGGCCGGGGTCCTGGGGAATTGGGGGCGGGTGCTTTGGCGGGGTCTTGAAGGCTCATGTAATGTTTTGAACTGAGTAGGTGTTGGAAGCACTGGTTTTAACCTGCATTGAGACGGACTACAGGGATGCTGTGGACTCTCCGCAGCCACCTGCAGACCTGAACCCTACATAACTGTGTATGGGGGCCTCCCCAGTGCCTGGGTTACAGCAAAGGGCAACTCGAATCTGGAAATTCAGAGTGCCTGCGTTCCCTGTGGGCCAACTGCCGTCCCCCCCAGTCATAGCCTCAGCCTGGTTTTTCTCCTCCTGGAATACCGAGTGAGATCTGTGTGGTCCCATTGCAGGGGTGGGGGTGCCGCATGAACAGCTCTGTGCCGCTCGGTTTGGCAGCGGCGGGCTAAGTGGGGTCGCCCCAGACCTCCGGGGGTGTGAATGATGGCGCTGACACACCGGGGCTCCCCATCCCGCTCGAGGTCGCTCACCGGGGGTACTGTCAGCGTAAGGAGACCCCCAAAAAAAGCTTTAATTTGCTAGTGTTAGTGTGTTTTAATTCCTGAAATAGGGTTGTCAGTTCTGATAATTTTTAGATGAGGAAGCTTTCTGTGGAGAATTTATGGGAATTTTGGGGAATTTGTTATGTATAATTGTCAAAAATAGTATACTGATTAAAGAGAGGGATTTAACAACTTTAATGAATGCGAACACAGTTTGCTGACGTTATTGATCAGTAACGCATGACTTGAGGCTTGATGATCAAAGTCTGCTCAGTCTGGAGAACCTGCTGTATGTCATGACTGACTTTTGTGTGCATATTGCCAAAGAGTGATACCAGTTGCGCTTGGAGGCCGCTGATGTTGGGACGATTTGTCAGATTATAACTGCAGATAACAGGGACTCTAACAGGGGAAACTTTCCTAAGACTGACATTGGCAAGATTGCTAGCTAGCTAAATCATTGTAGCTCATCTGTTAGCCTATCTTGAGTACTTCAGGGGTGGCTGACTAGTTTTCTGATCATTTTTAAAATTTTAAGCTGTAAAAGTGGATGTACACTACTGTAAACTAAAATTATCTACAAAATTCCGTTCTGCAATTGACCAGCTTTTGGCGACACATAAATTCCTTTTATTGAAATTTCTATGGAATATTTCTGGAAACTTTACCAAAAATTACTGGAAATTCTCTACTCCTTTGCAACCCTATGTTGAATGTATTTAAAAACAAAAAAACAAACTAGTTACGGGGGCTGGCCGTTCTCTCTCATTGATGTTTTTTGTCTCTGACAGAAGGCCTAGAAACCAACATTCTTTTTTAGATTTTAATGCTTCTCCTGGTGGCTTTCTATGGCTAAAAATACTCCTCTTTTAATTTTGTATATTCTATGGTTTTCATAAAAAAAAAAAAAAATGCTGTTAATTTATTGGCTTTTTTACAACAAAGTGACCTAGGATATTAAGTGGCCATCTGTCATTACTGCTTGGAAAGTCTTGTCTACAAAACGAACCTTGAAATGATTTCTCTTTTGAAAAATGTTTGGTTTGTTGCTATGGTTTGGGCCTCTGGTGTAACTCTGGAATTTAATATATTTTGTTAATTGATTTTTCTCTGAGTAGGACAGAGATTCCCTCATTAATTTTTGTTTACGGCGTACGTGACGCGAAGCGTGTGGAACATCAGCTAGTTGTGGCCGTTTCTCATTCTGACTGAGTGCGTCTGCAGTTCTGCCCCTCTTAAATGTGTCCTCGGGGTCCAAAGGTTGAAGCTCACCCGGCGGGTTGCAGACGTGATGCCTGGAAGACCTCTGATCCGCTGACGGCATGACCCGACGATGGGGGGGGGATAACCCTGGGCCCTAACCGGCTTCCTGTGGAGTGCCATGTTTAGCCCGTCCTTAGTTTTCCGTTGAGCCCATGTCGTTTCCTTGCATTCCTTGCCGTCCTCAGAGGTCTCTGCTCGGATGGGAGGGGGGAAGGTCAGATGACGGGTCAGTTTTTGTTCCGCGCATTCAGATGCCGTCTTGTCCAGAAATCGGTGTAAGTCTGTACACACCCATCAGTGACCTGCCAGAAGAGGGTCTGTGTTTCCAACTCGAGCTCTGCTTGGAGAATTTGCACCCCCCCCCCCCCCCTCGTCTCAGATATATAAGGTTTGAGATTAATCACTAGGATTTGAAGCTAGCTCAAGATATGCTTGCGGCTTTAGGAACAAATTTTATTATGAGCAATGGTGTGAATGTGAATTCAGCCGGATCATGCTTTTTGGTAGCAATTCGGCTTTGTGGCTGGGCTAAGGGGTAAGTTATATTTTTTTTTTTTTTTTTTTTTTTTTTTCCCTTTCTCAATAGGTTATAACTCCCACGCTGTTAGAAAGGAATCTGCCTCTCAGTGTCCGGAAGCAGGGCGCTTATGTGGGACTGCAGTTTTTCCTCCTGCTTGGTTTTTTTATTTACTTTTTTTTTGCCTGCGTTTTATTGGTAGCTGGTACCCGCTGCTCGTTCCATGTGCCCCTCGAACCCGAGTCCTGCTCCTTTAGGCCGACATGCAGCCAGTTTCGACGCAGCTGCTTTTATCGGTCGGTGTTTACATGCTCTCCTGTCGGTGCACTGACCATCTGCTTTGTATCAGTGGCTCAGCCATTGGCCCACCACCCCCCCCGCACCCCCCCACTCCGTGTGGACTCCACAGCGTTCCTCCCAGGACCGGCCCCGTGTCCGCAATGCACCCAGTGCAGTTTTTATCGTGGCTGAATGCAGAGCAGTCTGAAATACAAGCATGCCTTTCGTTGAGTTGGAGCGCTGCCCGCGTCTGGCCACGCAGGTCTGAGAGGGACTCGGACAGTACCGGACAATTCCATTGGCAGGCGTAAAACACAAATATGGCAAAAGGTGTCAGTCATGTTGCTGTGCGAATATGGTGAATGTTCTCCGTCTGGGATTCCCATGCTGCTTTGTAGCTTTCGCTCCTAGAAACCTGTTAGGTCTTAGTGTGGCTGATATATATATATACAAACTTTGGATAGAGTGTGTGTGTGTGTGTGTGTGTGTGTGTGTGTGTGTGTGTGTGTGTGTGTGTGTGT
>JAABNX020000106.1:24348388-24388522 GCA_015163995.2 Mormyrus lacerda | reverse complement strand
AGCGGGCGAGGGGTGGCAGCTGGAGGGGCCAAAGGTGACCGTGAGGCTGGACCATCTAATCCTTCACCACCTCCCAGCATGGTATCCTCATTGCAATCACCGTAAACTCTTCACCCAATTCATTCCAGATGCACCCTCCATCCCAACGATTCCCTGGCCATGGAGGGTCCTCTTTCTCGCGTGAAGTCACTAAAGAAGTCCCTGCGCCAGTCCTTCAGAAGAATCCGGAAAAGCAGGGTCTCCGGGAAGAAGCGCATGGTAGCCAGTAGCCCGACCAGCAAGGTAGTGTCGGGTAGAGCTGCTTTTAAGTAGAGTTCACACATCCCATCTCTTTTTCCATGAGAGACATGGGCACACAAGTATGTTAGTTACAGAGTGCAGTTGGCATGAAGGGTCTTGCTCATGGGCCCAGTGGTGATGTGATTACCAGCTAAGGGATTCAATACCTTGACCTGAACAAAAATTGAACTACACCATGCTACACCATTTTGGTTAAATGTCTGCCTGTGTAAAAGGGCAGAAGGTCACTTTAGTGGATGTGGTACCTCCTGATATTCTGCAAGGGCTGACACATCAATCACTTGATGGCAGGGATGAAAACCTGGACTCGGTTTACAAGCTCTGGCCTTTCATACCATGCAAGCTGCGTGCAGAGCGCTTCAGCCCAGCCATGATGACGTGATGGATTCCTCTGCCCCCAGGTCCAGGAGGCCAACGCCCAGCTGGCGGAGCAGGCCGGCCCTCACGACGTGGAGGTGACGCCAATTCAGAGGCGGATCGAGCCTCGCTCTGCTGACGACTCTCTCTCCGGCGTGGTCCGCTGCCTGTGCTTTGCAGACACTTACCTGAGGGATGGTAAGAGAGGCCTCCGACCACGTGCACAGTTAATCTGTTCACCTTGGGTCGTAGTCTTGATCTTGAACTGGTGATCATGTGATGGTCCAGGGCCATCCAGGGTACGGCCGCCCGTGTCAGAATTGGAGGCATCTGTATTTGTCTGGTCTTTGAGGTTTCTATAGCGCCAGTGTGGTATGTTTTCATTATGTGTGACTGTTTAGCTTTTGGAGAGTAGAGTACACACTCCAGTGTCATTACAGAGGGCTGAATGTACCCCGCTGCTCCAGAATACATGGCCCCTGCTCATTTGTGGCAATATGGTAGCGATTATATTCCCGGCTCAGCTCCTTAAGCTCTTCGTGTCGTGGCCAGCTGAGTGGGACCGATCTGAGAGATCTGATCTTCAGCCTTCTGCTGTCTACAAGGGCAGTCATGTGACCCAGGGCAGCAAATGGGATTCACTGAGCATTAAAATAGGCGGCTCTGGAGGTCACCTGCACATCTGGGTGTGACTCTGTGAGGACGTTCATGGGAAAATCATTTGTCTCTGTGCTTTCCACTCGACTTTTTTTTTGTGGCTGAAATATTTTTAAGACCACCGTGAGGATTTGTTTACGCCGTTTTTTTCCTAAACGGTGTGAAAGCCGCTGCCAGACCAACCCCGTTGTTCCCGGGGACGGCGGGCGACGCTGACAGCCGCTCTCCCCCGCTGCAGCCGGGCACCACGGGCCCACCATGTGGGCGGGCACCAACTCGGGCTCGGTGTACGCCTACGCGCTGGAGGTACCCTCCCAGGAGAAGTTCTCGGAGCAGAGCGTGGAAGCCGTGCTGGGGAAGGAGATCCAACTGATGCATCGGGCCCCTGTGGTGGCCATCGCGGTCCTGGACGGCCGGGGGAACCCACTTCCGGAGCCGTACGAGGTGTCCCGTGACCTGGCGAAGGCTCCCGACATGCAGGGCAGCCACTCCGTCCTTATCGCATCAGAGGAGCAGTTCAAGGTGAGGCTCTGCCACACTTTCAGTCATGAGTGACTCCTTGTCACCTGGCCTGAAGAGCAGTCAGACCCCTCACCTACTGGGTTTAGTTTTGACCAGAGTTATTCTTGCACCAGAAGCCTACTTCACCTCAATCAGGGTTAGGGTGTCGAGGAACATATTAAACACTATTTTGTGTGTGTGTGTGTGTGTGTGTGTGTGTGTGTGTGTGTGTGTGTGTGTGTGTGTGTGTGTGTGTGTGTGTGTGTAATGGCGGCTTTAGTAATTTTAGAGCTCTGTGTTTGCTGTGTGTGTTTTTTCTTCTTATCTATAATATTTTGTATAAAGGGGTTGTTTGTTTTTCTGGGGATTCCTGAATTGTGGTTCTGAAAGGGTCAGGTATGATGATCCTTTACGGCGGTCCCAGCTCCAGCTTGAGAAGCACTGCTTTATGGCAGTCTAGGCTGACAGGTGCTCCACTGCTGACAAACTCCCCCCCCGCCCAGGTCTTCACGCTACCCAAGGTCAGCGCCAAGACTAAGTTCAAACTGACGGCGCACGAGGGTTGCCGCGTCCGCAAGGTGGCGCTGGCGAGCTTCGTCAGCGCCTCGACAGAGGAGTACTGCGAGAACGGCCTGGTCTGCCTCACCAACCTGGGCGATATCCACGTGTTCAGCGTGCCCCTGCTGCGGCCGCAGGTGCGCTACGACTGCATCCGCAAGGAGGACATCAGCGGCATCGCCTCCTGCGTGTTCACCAAGACCGGACAGGGTTAGGCCCTAATCCTGCTCATCCGCCATCACACTTGTTCTTTCTTGATGCTTCTGCCTCCTTCTCTCTGCCTCTTTTCTACTGTAAGCATTTCTCAGTCTCTGTCTCTCTGAGTCTCTCCTACTGTAAGCATCTCATTTCCTTTTGTTTACATGTCAGCCTGAAATAAAATGAACAAGTTTCTGTCACGTTAACTCGCCCTCCCTCATCCCGCCAATGGCGGTGCTCATCTCTGTACCCTGCAGGTTTCTACCTTATCTCCCCCTCGGAGTTCGCCCGCTTCTCCCTGTCGGCCCGGGTCATCACGGAGCCCCGGTGCACTGTGGAGGTGGAGCGGGTGTGTGACACCCTCGCCCTCAGGTAGGATCCCCCCCCCCCAGGGGTACCTGCTGTGTTGCGTGAACTCACCATGCTTTTTCTGACATCTGACTGCCCCTCCCCCCGCAGACCCTGCACGACCATGTCCCTCCAGTCCAATGGCACACACAAGGGACAGCCCTGTGGAGGTGGCCATTCTCTAGGAGAGCCGGAAGGTATGGCATCCCCCTGTGGTCCTCTTTACCGTCCTGCGGCCCTGTGGTCCACTTTGTCATACCTCAACAACCAGTCAGAACCAGATTATCCCCCTAATTTAGTACATTAAGTTACTCCTTCCCATTTTCATTTTGCCATTGCATCCGTTTTTCTTGTGCCTTTTAAAAATGGTCCCTTTACCTGTGGGCCGCCTGTCATTCTGCTGAAATGGTGTTCAGTGAAGGGTCCGTTCAGCACTGCTGATTGGGATCTTTTAATTCCCTGTGGCTCTTTTCAAAGCAAAGCTTATTCAGTCCCCCTGGCACCTCTCTGAGCTCTCACCGGTACAGGGCCGCCTTGCTGCGTGGCCTCCGGTTTCTATAGCGATAACCGTAACCGTGGTGGCTGAGTTTTTCTTTTAAACCCCCACCCTACCCCGTCTTACGGCTCCAGTGGCTGTTGATTGTGTTTTTCCAGACCTTTGTTTCCGTCCGGTTTAATAACTCTGGGCTGCTTCAGCGCACCACTTTTAATCAGGCAGGGTAAGTCACCAGGGGTTGTCATGGCAGTAACCATAGCAACTCCACAGAGACGTCCACTCCAGTCAACCCCAATAATAAAGGCACTATTAAGAATTCATGAGGGGAAATTCCTTGCCGGGAGTGGATTCCTGTGAGGAAGTTTTGAAATGATGGGCGCCGTTTAGCGAAATGTCATGCTTTGTAAGGATGCAAGGAAACTTTCCACGTTTTATGTGATAATAGGAATGTCCATATCAGACTTTTATTATATAATTGCTAAAGCCCCCCCCTCCCCCCAGGCCAGCATTAAATCAGCTGTCTGTGTCATTTTGTATGAGTCATTGAGATGCGGACTTGCGTCACAGAGACCAGCAGTATGTGAGGATGCAGCTGACCCGCACCCAGGAGAGTGACTGAGCGGCCTTCGGAGTTGACTTGGAAGCAGCATAACAAAGTGACTTCTAGACCGACCCGGTCTGGGAGATGTGCTGATTGAGCGTGGGTGCCGGGGGGGGGCATGGCAGGCTTAGCATCGGTGACGTCCCTCTGCTCTGCGTTTTTCCTTTTGGCTCGTGCGACGCTCGTATTTCATGGATCCTGAGAAATGGCTTTGACGGCTTAAATTTGCCCCCCACCCCCCATGACCATCTGTCGAGCACTTAGCACGATCTACCATAAACGCATACCGACAATAATATTCTATTTATATTCTTTTTATGCAACTTTTTGGAGGGGGGTGTCATCTCACAAATTGAGTGCATCCAAAGTATTTCTCCTGTACTGGCCGCATCGGAACAATCGTATAATCGCCGTGCTTGGTTTTTCCGATCGTCTTGCATGAAATTTCATGCTTAATGTGCTCCGTCACGCTGAGAAGTGTGTTCAGCACTCCTCCTGGTAGAGTAGTGATTCTTTTGTGGGACAGATGGATGGTGGAGAAGAGCAGGTCTTTGCGTTAACCTTTCAGACTGGGCATGGATGTGTCTGTGTGTGATGTAGGTGCCCCCCCNNNGGGTTGGCTGTGATTATTGGGATGTCTGCATGTCTGGCACTGCTGGCTGACTTATCCGTTTGCCCGAATTTTAGTTCTGTCTTGCGCCAGCCTATTGGAGGCGCTGCTGTCCTCGTCCTGGTATCTCATTCACCTTCCATATGCTGCTTTCCTTCATCCTAAAAGTAATATCCTGCAGCCGTGTGAGAAATGAAGTCCGGATGATGTTTTGCTGGGTTCTTTCGGAGGTTTGGTCGCCAGGGTAAAAGTAATACGTCAACAATGTTAAAAATTCCAGCAGTTGGGGGGAAAAGCAGTATAATTTCCATTTTGCTCACCAACGGAAATTATGCCACAAAGTGCAAGGGCTCGTCAGTTGACAGGTGATTTAATGCCGTATTTTAAGAGTGTGTGGTTTTTATGCTGCTGGTAAATGCTCTCGCTAACTCGTTAGCGCTCGCTCTCCGCGGTCCCAATTCCCATCTCCACCGCTCAGGCCTCTCGGTGTGTTCAGATGAAGGCCAGGCTGGACGTTCACCTGGCCTGGACTCCCCCAACAGCAGCGGTGACGTCACACTGGACACCACCGGGGACATCACAGTGGAGGATGTTAAAGACTTCTTAACGTGAGTCTGCAGACGGGGGCTTCGATTTCATTTAAACTTTGATTTTAACTGTAGATTTTAATTCTTATCCCTCCTCACGCTTGTGTGGGTGCCTGTATATTTTTTATTTTATTTTTAATTTTTTTGGCAAAACCATCGACTGTGCAGTGTATAGCTCTCTTCTGGGTAATCGACACATGATTGAGGTGTGATTTTGACAGTATCTTCTTTCGTTTCGTCTCTGTGGGATGGCTCCTCCTGCTCATCTTGTTAAACAGCCCCGTCAGTAAACTGGGCATTAAATCAGAATGCTGGGTCCCTTCTTACTGTCTTTTATCATGCTCTCGAATAACATGCCACAGAATTGTTACATCCTGCTCTGGTGAAATGCACATTGAACTAGAATAGGGGACACAAAGCAACCCCCCCCCCCTTCCCCCTTTCACTCCGGCAAACAATTAGGAAAAAAATGTATGCATACATTTGTTAAGGATCAGTTTTTAAAAAGGATGCAGATATTACCAATTAGTCTAACTGTGCAAAACCCTTAAGGCTTAATAGAAACTTCTGGTTTGTTAAGTGGCCATATTGCTAATAACTGCAGCTTGTAATTTTTGGGCGGAATCGGTGGTGAAGGACTTGTTTTACATCACTTCCTACATGAGTGAGTCTGGGTCGTACCATTTATAATCCCGGCGGGTAGAGTCTTCCTATGCGTCAGGCCCTTGGTGTAATGACCCAGATGTTGTTCCGGTGCCCAAGCTGCAAAGACAGCCACACTCGGCCGCTAGATAAAGCCCGCACTCTTCAGCGGTGTGATCTGGGTCACCAAGGCTTCGAAAGGGGAGAGAGTGGCTCGTTCGAGACAGTGCAAAACACGGGCATGCTTCCAGGCGATTGCGGGCGCACATGGAGGCAGTTTGAGAGACGGGCAGCTTTTTAGTCCCGTTTTTGTGTATGGTAATGAATTCCACAGGCTGTGTTAGATGCAACATGAATGCTGTTTTTGTGGATTGCTGTTCTGCAGTAATCGTGCTTCTCTCTACTTGGAAGATTAGCTTTTAAATTCACGCTGTGCACAAATGTGCTTTGTAGATATGCTGTGAAAATGCCCACAAGCGCTTATTATGGCACCTAATATTTCACTTCTCACTTTTTTTTGTGTAGTGAGGAGCTGGGGAGGATGATGTGATAGAGTTGCTTTTTGGGGGGTGGGCTTTAGCAAAAAGGCAGAGTGAGAGCTGGGGGAGCAGCTGTTGGGCTCCATGAAAGGTCCATCCTGACCCTTTTTCTTTTGTAGGTCTGTAGATGAAGCGGAAAATAACCTGAGGAACATTTCTGAGGAAGATGGTCGCTCTACGGGAATTCTGATCAGCTGAAGAGGTACCAATTTGTACCTTTTTGAGGGTACAATTACTTATAACTGAGGCTATACCCTCAAGGGTCTGCCAGTTGTACCCTATGTGTAGATAAATGTACCTTTTAAGGAACAGAAATGGATGTTTGTACCTTGGGGAACAAAATCGTACCAGGGCTCTACCCTTT
Organism: Mormyrus lacerda; assembly: GCA_015163995.2. Lineage (NCBI taxonomy): Eukaryota > Metazoa > Chordata > Actinopteri > Osteoglossiformes > Mormyridae > Mormyrus > Mormyrus lacerda. The sequence continues at coordinate 24,381,764 of JAABNX020000106.1, read as the reverse complement.
TTTCCGACTGTGTACGGCTTTTATTCAAAGTATATTAATGCGTTGCACGGTAGGAGATGCCTGTATCTCTGGAGGGGTTAGGGTACATTTTGATTATGCTGAAGCCTCGAGCCAGGGAAGTTTGAGGGCAAGCAGGGTCTTCTCAGAAGGAGGTGGGGTCTTCTGTAACCATGGAGGCGATTTTTAAGTCCTCAGCTCGGGAGATGCTAATGGGCCAGAGGAAGACGGTTAGTAGCAGCCTAGGTTGGGATTTGTGTTCTCCTGGAAGATACCCTTTGGAGTAAGAGCTTTAAGCAGATGGATGAATGTTTAATATTCCCCCCCCTCCAGCACATTGGTTTCCAGATACAGAAGCAATAACATCAACGTCAGTGGCTGATCGTAGCTGATATAAATAATGCAATATTGCACAAAACTGGTGTGATTTTGTGTGTTTATTCTTCAGGCCCGTCTGACTGGTACTCTGGGAAGAAGCCTGATGTTTGTGAAGATGGCTGCCACGCCTAATGAAACCGGACTGAAAAACTAATAACAGAACTGAAGTAGGACCCGTACTGCCTTCTGTGGGATTTTGACAAGCAATGCAAGGACACAAATGCATCATCTGTGCCGAAAGGCAATAAACACCAGCCCCCCCTCCGTTCCCCCACCTGCCCACTGCCCTCGTCTGCCATCCCGTCCCTCCATCTGATCTCGCGAAACGTGTTCTTCCTGTTTTAACTAGAAATGCCTTTGACTGTCAGTCAGATGCCATGTCAGTCCAGTCCTGTGAGCGGACTGCCGCCTGTTCCAAATAAGGATTTTCTGTCACGCTCGCCCACGACATCATGGCTGGGGCGTAAGTCGACGCCATGCAGTCATATCCACAAGCTAAGGTCATTTGCGCAGTTAGACTGGACGTCAGTTGGAGTGATGCTACCCCCTGCAGTGTTGACGTGCCCTGCCCAGTCCCTTATACTCGACTCTGGTTATGTTGTGGCCAAAGTCTCTCTGGCAGCTGCCGGTAATATTGAAGGGGATTTATATGATGTATGAATTGCTTTTTTGCAGTTTGACATACCGTGATGTATGAAGAATCTGAAAGGTGTTAAAGTTGGACTCTGTGGGTTATCAGCTGGTCATTCCTCATGTCGTTTCTGTTGTAGTGGAAGGTCCATGAATTCGCCCTCATCGTTTTCCCATGTGATTTGGTTAATAGTACATTAACTGGGATTTTTCCCCCCTTCTCTCCATGCACTGATGTGGAACCCCCCCCCCCCCCCACGACTGCAGATGGACTGTTTGTTTTTTTTTTTGTTTTTTTTTTATATACCGCATCTGGGCCCGTGGTCAGACGATGTTAACCAGCCTTTTTGTGGTCCGTTTAAATGTTCTTCATGATATTAGCAATTCACACTTACTGGGGATTACATCTTGGCCATGATGAATTAACATATTATCAATGTTCAGGCTCTTACGTTGAGGTGATGTAGCTGTGTGCATCATTAAATGACACAATGTCCTGTTTTTAGATAACGTGCCTCCTCATTGGTCTGTTCACAGTATTAACACTATAGATACTTTTTGTTTTTAATGGAAACTGATTCTATAGTGCCAGGGTGTGAAAGCTCTAATTGTTATAACTGTTCTGCCGGGTATTATCAAGCTAAATGGTACTGTAATAAGAGAACGACAGGTGAAGGAGGCTTCTTCAGAAATGGAGGAGAGCAACAGATAGTTTAATCCGTAAGTATTTGACTGCAAGAAGAACAGCCAGTATAAACAATTGGTAAAATGTAGATTAGAAGGAAACATGCTTGAATGGTGACGTACATGAAGGGTGGATACATTTCTGTCCAGTATTTCTTACGATTTGCAATAGGGGTATAACTTTGGTCAGTGCAGACAGTGACCAGTGTCAGATCTTTACATCCAGAGGGTCTCTTGGCTCCTGGATCTGTAGGGGTGAAATGTAATCAAACTTTTAAATATTTTTACTGTGTAAAAAAGTCTACTTCCATTGAACTGATGTCAAACCTTGTCAAAGCCTGTCCCTCTCATCAGACTTTGGGTTGATCACACTTGAGTAAATGGCACTTTCACTTACGCTTTAGTGTTTTTTAGAACCACTTTGAAAGGGACCGTAAACTTAGTCTAATTTATACATGTCGTGTTCAATATTTTTTTTTTTCCTTTAAATGACAAATGGACTTTTTAAAATACTTTGCTGGCAACTATCCTGTGAAACTTTTAAAAGTAGTTTACATTTAATTTGTGTGTTTTTTTTTTTTTTTTGTGTTCTCTCCCTTATACAAATTGTACCTGATTTACTGATAGAGCATTAAGAAATTGTTTGATTTAATGTCAATAAAGCATTTACTGCCTAGCGTCCAAACGATAGATTCATTTTCCTGCATCTTAATGCTGGTGGCTGGGGGTCATTATGCAGAATTATGGGTATGTTGTCTAGGCTTCAGAAATTAGTTAAATGGTCATGAAGTTTTGCCACATGGTGGCTCAGTGGGTCACAACGCGTGCTCATCATTTCCAGAGCCACCTCCAATCTGTGCTGGAGTGCATAGTCTCCTTCCTGATGGTTCACTTTCCTCCTGAAGCTATTCAGCTGGACAGCGAGTCTCCTAAATAAGCCGTCCTGTTTCTGTGAGCCCAAGGGAGAGCTAACTGCAGTTCTTTGACTTTAACACATGGTGGTTTGGTATTGCATGGTCATGCCTGTCATCTAAAGCACTACCGGAAGCTGTCTTAACGTTTTGCTTAGCCCCAAACATTCCTACAGTTATGGGGTCTCAGCTGCTGTCATAAAAAAAACTTTACGTCATTTCAGCTAAAAGATGGTGAAACTCATTAGCCCCTACTTAACTCCCCTCGGTTGTCATACAATCCAAAACTTCTTAAATGGCTACTGCCTTAATGCAGTGTATTCTGCATAGAGCACGTAGATGTAGCTTTCCCATTTTTTTTTTTATTTCTCTTTCCCATCACCTGTGTTTTTCTCCGTTTGGCTGCTGCTTGCTGTATATTTTCAGTGAGGTCTTTCCTTCATTTGTCCCTCCCGGTGAGTGGAGACAAAGCCCAAAAAAATGAGGCTTTAACTTATGCTGCAGCTTCTGCTTACTGCTGCCCTCCTGGCAAGAGCTTAATTACAGCCCTTGTTTTATTTTTAAAAACACAGGTTTTTCTTCTTTCAGCTAATGTGCCTCATCGTACCATACTGAGTAAGCACTGGAGGAATGTGTAGATAAAGGCACCTTTTAATGTAGTCCCATGAAAAAAAATCAGGACTTTAGTGAAGTTTAGAACTGGGTATGTCAGATAAAGTACAGTGAAACAGTCAACTGTGTGACATTTTATTTTGGTACAAAATAAATACAATTTCTCTCAATAACCAGATCCCATACAGTAAACCATCTCTCAGGGATATCGAGTAATGCTCAGGTGCAAAATCAGGTTTTGTAGCTACCAAAGGAAAATGTAGTAAGAATATGGTTAAAACTGATGAAAGGCAAAGACTTAAAAGGATGGGCGGCAACAGAACAACATTCAGTGTTTAAGAATACTGTACTAAACACACACAAATGAAAACTAACAGTGAGAGTCAAAAGGGAACTCAGACATGTGCGTAATGTATACATACCAACAGCATTATGTCGTGTGATAATGTGCGCTAATGTAAAATCCCATCACTAGTAAACAAATTATATAAGGTTCCACCTGATTTTAGTCTCCTGCTATGCACCGTTTACCAGGCGGTTCGCTGGACAGAATACTGGTTACTCGCCCTAAAACTACTCAATGGCAATGATCTGCTTAAAAAAAAATCCGACAGGACTCTCTCTTGGTTGCACATTCATGAAAGAAAGAGTTGCAGTTTACCCATCAGGGCTGCATTGGCACTGTTTCATTAAGCATCACCCATAAACATTAGCTTTTCAATGACAGAATCCTGATATATAGATATATAGACCTACAATGGGACTGACTGCACACAGGTAGAATCTCTGGAAAACTGAGGGCTATTAGATCACTGCATATTGTGCTCAGGATATTTATCTTAAACTCTGCTATAGGTTATATAGGGTAACTATGATTCCAACACTTTTGACAGTATGTACACTTTCGTCTTGGGATGCAATTTCATTAAGCCCCACATTCAATCTAAATGCAGCAGTAAAATATCTTGTATGTAAATTGGCACAAATATCTAGACGTGTGGAATTGAGACCAGCAAAATGGAGGTGACGTCATGTGCATAAGTATTGATTCTAAGTAAAATTTTAGCTATTAGCGATACTGTCATTATTTAGCCCAAACAAAGGCAGACTTTCACCCTGAACTGTTTATGCAGATCTGCTTTTGGGGAAAAAAAAACTAATTGAAATATAGCTTTTAAAAAGATTTAAACGTTTACAGCCTCAGAACCTCATATACAGTCATTACAATTCCCAAAATGCTAAATCAAAGAAAACCGTTTAAATGACCTCTTTTAAAAGTAAATACAGCGAGCAGAACGCGGATAAAAGCGGCGTGTGACTGTACGGCCTGTGACCTACGCAGCAGACGGCACGCGGGAGGCCGGTCGCTCCCTGCCTAAGCGGGCGGCTGCTTGAACGCACTCCAGGCATGGAAGCAGCGGGTGAAGCAGTGAGGTTCGTTGCCCTTTCGCACCAGGCGCAGCTTCCTGGGCTGCTCAGAGTCCTTGGTCCTCATATGCTGGATATAGACCTGAGGCAGGCAGGGTCAGAGGTCAGAGGTCAGATATAAGGTAAAACATCACAGACGGCTTTTAAGTCTTGGCCTTAGGTCTCACCTGGCAAGCTTTCAGGCTCAGTTTAATCTCCACCTGACTGGTTTGAGTACCGACCCACATATACACCTGCATACAAGACAGGGAGAATATCAAATTAGAATTTATTTATCATTAAAACACAAAAGAGATCCACAGAAACCACATTCACATGCTTATCTTTCATCGATTAAAAGACAGACTGCTTATGACCCACCAGTTTATTTTTAGCCAATTAGGCAGAATCTCATTGAATTCTCAAAGTGGGAGCCACTGACCTCTTGTCCGTTGTCCAGAAGCATGATGTCATCATCGGCGAGGTCATCCTGACAGAAGTCTGAACACTTCTCAGACACGGCGAAGAATCCTTTCTCGTTTGAGCACCTGGCACAGAACCCAGAGTCATGGAGTGTCATGCTGTTCAAGGTAAAGCTGGCCTTCTCTGTAATCACTCGCTGCGTCATTTAAACCACTGACAGCTCACACGTTTGACAGGTACCTGAAGAGCCTGGCATATTTCATGTAGTCAGCATCTTCGTCATAAGGCTTCTGGGAGCCGATCCCCACCCAGAAGAAGTTTTCTGGCTCCTCGCCCTCGTTGATCACCTACAGGCATGACCCCAGTCACGTTAGTCGCTCATCAGTCCAGCACACGCTGCAGCTACTTCACGTGGGATCCAGCTTTCAGGAGCTTTGTCACACGTTTCTGCTTTACCTGTTTGCTGTAGCTGTCGTCAAACATGCGGTTCATGATATCCTCCGCCAGTTTGGCCTCGTCCGGGTCTGCAGCTCGGCCCACCCATGTGTACACTATACCCTGGTTATCTGTGCTCTCGAACGGCACCTAAATCAAGAGTATATTTCAATTCAGCGTGAACATAGAGCACCAAGTTAAAATAAATTAAATGCGGGAATGCTAGCTTTAGAAAGGGGGGCAGGTTTCTGCAAACGTAAAGACTGAAAAGCACTTCATTTCCTGCATCTGTCCCTGACCAAAGCCGACGGTCTTCTGGTGCAGGACTTGTGTTTCCGAGCGACGCTGTATGGATGTGCTGTAATGTTAGTGTGTGGCCTGCGGGGCACGGCTCAGAGAGAGAGGCCTTTGCATGCTTTGGCCCTTAACCAGAGGCAGCCAGGAAATAAGAACCACCTGCCACATTCTTCAGGTTTACTTTAGAGACGACCCCGTGAATTAAATAATGATTAGCATCAAGCTCTGCGGGGAGAATGCTGCGCCGCCTCCATACAAATAAAACAATCTGGAAGTCATGATTCAATTTTTGAAAACATATAGTGTCTCTCCCACATATTTCCTGGACAGAAGTTCAAATTCAATTCGATAAGTTTGCATTGCTGGTGTCACAAGTGTAATTTATATCATTTTCTCCCGTTCTCATGAGAGCGGAAATTAAATCACTGCAGAATAACATCACACTGTTGGATTCCTAGTTATGGGATCCTGGCATTTGTCGAAATATTTAAAAACAGTTGTGCAGCAGGACTACCCTTGTTTATGAAATAACCCCAGGTCGTAAAACAGGGAAGCAAACATGACGTCCTTATACTAAACCGTACAACACAAGGTCAACTAGGTAATTATTTTATTTAACATTATCTTAAGGAAATTCATGTCAGTAAACACTTCTCAGATAATCGCGTGGCCAGACTCCTTAAGTGGTCTATCGTGCTGTTGTAAAATCCAGCCATGACATGCAAACATGTAACAAGGACTTTGTTAGTTCAGTTTGCTAATTTTCCTGAGCATTTGCGCCGTTAGGGGTCTTAAAAGGGGCAGAGAGGTTCCCTTTCCTCCAAATGACTGCTGGAACACGACGTGGCAAGATGTCCATCTCTAAGCGAGCGACTAGCTTCACAGTCACTACTGCAGGCTGGACCAGCACTTTGGCACAGCAGCATACATTTTATCCAGGCATGCTGCCAGGGGATCAAAATTCCATAATGTGTTGAGAGCTGAGGAATAGTCAAAAGGGGGGGAAAAAAAAAAAAAAAAAAAAAAAAAAACTCGACCTCAGAACACAGGGAGCCTCACCTTTAATATGAAGCAGAATTCTGAGTTGAGGTTGCTGGAGTCTGTGGCAATCTGGATTGTCCTTAGGACATAAAAATCAAAGAGGATCAATAAATGTTATACCAAGGAGTTGAGTTTTCCCACTTTTTTTTAAATGATACATCTTACTACAATAGCAGGAGGCTTGGGTAATCACATTGTACTTGTATACTTTCAATTTCCACAGTACAAATGCACCAGACATCTCTCCAAAGGCTTGTGTTACTGCGAGAAGGAACCATGGCCACTGCCTGCCTTAGGAGGAAGAATGTCGGGGTTAAAGTCATTTATCCCCTTCCTCCCTATATTGGTACGACCCAAGGATTCAGCCCCTAGCAGAGCAGAGTCAATGCCAGTCAAAACCGCTAGTCGTATCTCAACTTCACAGCTGAAATCGACCACTTTATTTTTAGGGCAGCTTTTGTTTTGCATTTCAGTTTGCACTACTGAGGAGAGCAAGTAAAGAGCAATTATAAACTCGTCAGTTTCTGTATTTTGACAAGTTTACAATTGCTTTTCACTTACTCTCTTCGGCATTTTTCTAGATTCCGTGCTAGATAAAAACAAGCTGATTGAAGCATTTTTTGTGTGGCTTGGAGTGGGTTGTGATTCTATGTCTTAAAATCCAACATCCAGATGCTCTCTGCAAACATTATACAACCTTCTTGCTTTCACAAATGTTTTGTATTTGCGTTGACCTCATGGATCAAACTTTTCACGGTATAAAGAAGTGGTTTACCGCTTTCCTCTGCTTGTTTGCGAGCATTTCTCATATTTTAGAAGACATGGCAATACCTAGCTGTATAACTGTAGCCCTGATTGGCTGAGGAGATCATTGCTTCCTGCAGGCAAGTCCTCCAGCTGGTGGGTGGCGCTGTTGCTTACCTGGTGCAGAGGGCGCTGCCGTTAGTCCTGATGTGGTACAAGCTAGGCTGGATATTGTCATCCTTCAGCTTTCTCTTTCCTCTATGGATGATGAACTTCCTCTTGAAGTGAGACAGAAACTTGAGGTTCTCCTGCTGCTGAGTCATCCGCACGACCTGGGTGTAAAGACAGATGGGCGTGTCTATGGCAGGGTGAAACACGCCCCTTAGGGGTGGACTGAAGCGTACACTGACTTGTGTTAGAGTTTCAGCTGAGGCTTCAGTAAGGTTTCTTAGCAGAATGCTACAGGGAGAAAAACTGCAGCAAAATCAGACAAGGTAATTTGGCGCCCCCTGCTGAGCGAACACAATACTGTAGCTTGATTGCATCATCTGATCAGCATTATTTGCACATATGCAAATATGCTGCAACACAAAGGAGATGCTTCATATGGAGCTATTAGAAGACATGTGCTGACCTCCAGTTTACCGGGGAAGAGACTCTCAAACTTCTTTTGCAGGCTGAAGGTGAATGTGAGCCAGCCCATGTTTGAGGCCTCACGGCCCTGCCAGAAATAGACCACACACTGGAAGTCCTCCTCCGGCTGTTTGTCCTCATCCTCTGCCTCATCATCTCCTTTCTCTCCATTCTTCTCCTGGTCCTCCTCGCTCTCCATGGGCACCCAGTACCTGCAGAGAAAACAGCATGATAACCAGACCGATCCCACTCAGCTTCAGCATTGATGGATATGCTCCCTACTTGATATGAAGAGCTCCCAACAGTGACAAATGCATTAGTGAAAACTGGGACAGGTACAAGGTGTGGTACTAACACACAACATTGACATGCAAGTTGGGAAAGGATGGAAAGCACAGGCAGAGGGTTTTGGGTGCGACAGGACACCAACCCAAATGGCGGCGGCCTAATAATTAGGGCACTTGTAATTGAAAGATTGCCGATTCAAATCCCCAAACAGTAAAGTACCACTGAGGTACCCTGAACAAGGTACCGCCCCCAAGCACTGCCCCCCCGGGTGCTGAATCAGCTGCCCCCTGCCATGTCACAATGTCACATATGGGTCAAATTCAAAGGAGGCATTTCATCGCACCATAGTGTGAGAACAATGATGACTAAATCACTTTCACTATTATACAAATCCACAGCAAATAATTCATCTGTGAAACTGAGCAGCCAAAAACTGGGGAGTACATGGCAACTACAAACCTCCAGTCAGAGTGTTAATTCTCTAAGAGAATCAGATACACATGACACTTTATAAGGACAGTGCCTTGGCCTCCGGATCCTCTCAGCTGCAAGATAAGCTAAATTACATGACGCATGCCATGGGCCATTATGATTTGAAATCTTCTGTAGTTGGGCATGCAGAATTGTAAAACCAAACCCCATTCCTGATAGTGATAGAACCAATTATCATTATAGACCCAAAGCATCATACAGTTAAGCACATTTAGGAGCAATCAAGCAGCGTGCGGCTACTTTACGGCCTTCATTTACCTGCAGAGGAACACATAACAATCCTGAGTGTAGAAGTGCCCAAATTCCTCCTCTGGAAGACGTGCAAACTTCTTTCCCTCCAAAACAAAGCCTTCCATTCCATCCAGGTCCATATTCCACTCCTCCATCATCTGCTCTGCCTGCAAACAAACAAACAAACCTCTAAACACTACAGTTTTCTGCAGCACCATGTGCTAAGAAAGCACACCAGCACTCCATGGAGGACGGGGGGGCTGCACTCTTACCTCTGTGAGGGGCATGGGGGGCTGTCGTGGCAGGAACAGGGCCGTCAGGTCAGCCTTCATCTGGTTCTTCTGATCCACATCCTTCTTCACCTTTCCAGTCAGACCTTCGTTCTTCAGCACCATGTCTGCGTTCCTTGTGTAGTCGACCTTCAGCACGTCGTCCCAGTTCTTGAACTTGGACTTGAAAACCTTAAATTGTTTAAAATTATTTAAAAACGACCCGTACAAACCTACTCAGAGGAACCAACTGAATGTTTACCAGGTGGTTGGGTACTGTCCTACCTGGCACTCGGTTCCCTCCAGGTTCCGGATCACCATGGCGTGCTTGGGCCGGTGTAACATGCTGCATACCTCCTGGCCCAGTTTCAGGGCAGCTGCTCTGACCAACCGCAGAGACTTGCGGCCGATCCATATGAAGACTTCCGACCAGCAATCGAGGATGTACACTCCCTTTGTGTCCAAGAGACTCTGGAGCTGTGGCCACCAAAGGGACACACGTCATAGGATTTCCAACATCAGAGTGCGCCATTTTACTGCTGTCTAAGCTGTTATGAAAAAAAAATACATTATGCAACTGAGTAGATATTCCTAGAATGCTTAAAGGCAAGAGCTGGATCGTACCAATCTCCGTTCAGGGAGGACATCCAACTTCAGCTTCTGTTTGTGCTCCACCGACAGCTTGTAGTTAATCTGAGGAAGCTCCAGATAACCCAAGCCAAGACCAACCTACAAGCAGGAATGGTTTCTACATCAGAACAAGGTAGGCGGTCTATAGTGGTTTAATTGTAATAAATTTAAATTTTTTAAATAGCTATCCTGGCCCGTAGGTCTTCAATAACAGTGTTCATGCTGCACTTCTATCTATTACTTAACGTCCATTTGAGGCAGAATTATGCAACAATCAATTCACCACGGTATCGAACTGACAGCACATTAAAATACCTTATAGAGTTTAGAACGAAAAGGTGTGAAGTCATCAGGAACATGCTTCTTGATTTCTTCAGGCTGACCCCCAAGTATCTCCCAGAACTCTGGAGTCTCCTGATTCTGGACCAGCAACGTGATCTCTGCCTTGCCCTTCCGTTCATTCTTGTTGATCTTCTCTGCAAACAGCCTGAAACGGTTGCGAGGAAATCAGGGCTTATGTTTCTTTGTGTCATTTACACACTACAAATCATAAAATAAGAGCACCATCGGGACACACCAGGGGAGTACATTTTTCATACCTGGCCTTCGTGGTGCCGCTCAGAGTGGCATTCAGTCCTCTCCATATGTGTATCTCCAAACCAGCATCCAGCAAGAAAACAAAACTAGACAGACATTGCAAGAAGTTGAGGCTCAGTACTCAGGTTTTGCACATGGCTTTGTCTGAAGAAAACGTGATTAGGATAAATCATCCCACCCCCACACAGACACAATGATGGGTCACGTCTGCTGCTTACCGTGGGTCCAGGGAAGCACCCTTCAAGGGGACAGACTCCAGCTTGATGTTCTTCTTGCCATACACACGGTAGAGTCTGTTGGCAACACAAAGCTCTACTTTAAAAAAAAAAAAGAAAAAAAACCTACTGCCCTACCCTACTGTGGCACAGGAGCCATCTCAAGTCCCATCAAAGTTGTTCCGCCCCATTTTTACCTCGTGACATACTGGGTATCCTCAACTGTGAAGAATCCACTGGCAGTGCCCCCCTCGATGTATGAAATACCACTGTCAAACACCTACGCATGGAGTGAATGGCACAGTGACTTAATACGGCTAAAATCGGTTAGCATTTAGATGGCAGTGGTAATGCATCAAAGAAAGTAATATGAAGACAGGCCGCTCTACCAATACGACTAACCGCATTAAACTCTTCGCTCTCGTCACCCATCTCCTCCCGCAGGGTCCTGCCTTCGGCACCCAAGTAGTTGCGCAAGTTGACCGCATGGATGGCCGAACACGCTTTCTTGTCAAGCGTGGCTTCCTGGCCGATCCAGTAGAAGATCTGCCAGTTCAAGGCATTATTATCATCCAGGTAGGTCTGAAAGAGACACAAAATAAAAAAAGGACACCTATCAATTACCACACTGGGAAGCGAAGTGCGTGGGCATGTGTGAGGATAGGTAACATTTAACGTCGGCTATCCTTGCCTTCAGCACAATGTAGCAGTCAGCCTCATAGAACTTCCCAATAAATGACTCGTCAACCTGAATGGGCACAAAGTTCTCAATCTGCCACACGGTGATGCCAGGAATCTGGCCCACGTCCTCCAAGAAAAACTCGGAATAGTCCAGCTGGGGTTTTTCCAGATTCTTATCCCAGCGTCGCCCCTTTGAATCTGAATATTTTGCACTGCTGTCGTCCTAACAGAACACAAGAACATTGAGGGTTACGTTTAGCTTTACTTTTACACCAAATCTACTCACAGACTGAATAATGTAAAATGCTCTCAAAGCCAAACTATGAGACCAAAATATATACACCCTAACCCAATTAAAAATCCTTTAAAAAAAGCAATCAGATCGCCAGCGTGACTGAGCCGAAATACCTCGATGGATTTGTTCTTCTCTTGAGCCACGTCCGACATACCCTTCAGCACCTGCTTCGCCTGGTCGTCCTGGACAGAATCCTTCCGTATTCTCAGTCTCATCTTCCTGGCTAGTGGGTCTCTGGGGCTGTTCCCTGCAGGACCAACTTTGTTTTATCATCCCCGTTGACCTTTTTCGGCAGAAACAACCTCCGACCTCATACGGGATGAGGCCGAGTGCAACGGCAATGCTCAAATGCTTACCTCCGCCAGCCGCAGCCACAGTAGCCGGAGACGCACCGGCCAGTCGGAGCTGGTTTTGCAGGGAGAAGTCGATGTTGTACCACTCGGACGTCCTGTCTATCGGTTTTGGTGGCATCACCAGATTTGGATTTTCTCTGACATCAAGGACCTAGGCCAAACCACGTTTAGCTAAGTACAATAAACTGAAGGATGAATTCCAACATATATATTTCTGCATATTTAAAAATAATCCAAAATTTCACATTGATGATCAGACCATACCTCAAGGTCTGTGAGGAAATGGATGGCTTCTGGTAATGTGACAAGACGATTTTTATTAATCACCAGTTTCTTCAGCTTCCCACATCTAAACATTCAAGCACAATGGTGATTAAAACGCTTAATTTACCACACAAATAATTTAACATGTTACAGGCACACACCTGCACAGTCCTTCTGGAATCAGCTCGAGATTATTATTGGCTGCCATGAATTCCACCAGACTGGACAGCTTCCCAATCCCTGATGGGATTCCATCAAAATCAAGCTTGTTTGAATTCAAATACAACTTCTTCAGCTTGGCCAGCTTGCAGATAGCGGACTGAAAGAGAGCAAGAAGATTAAGAAAAAGTTCCTACGGATCCTAGAATTTTTCAGTCCATTCCGACAGTATACAATTGTCCTTACGGGGAGAGATGTAAGCTGGTTCCTGGAGAGGTTTAGGGTCTCCATCTGTGTCCACTGGTCAATGCACAAGGACAGCTCAGAAATCTGATTGCTGCTTAGGTTGAGGCGCTTGAGGTTGGACAACGTGTAAAGGCACTCTGGTACTCTATTTAGATCATTGCCGGACAGGTCCACATCTGAAAAGAGTAAGAGAGTGAGTGTGAGGGACTTATGGTGCGTTCGATTATTTCTTTCCAACTCGGAACTCAGATGAAAACGTCACGAAAAACGTCCCTTCCCATCGGAAACACGCCTCTTTTATGACGTTGATGTCGGACAAGATTTTGTTGTCCGAGTTGCCCCTGTGACGTAATTTCAACATGGCGGCTTATAGTTTTTGCGCCTCTCGAAAAAAGAATAATTGCTATGAATGTGCTAAAATATTTTATAAAGCTTTTAATTTGGTTTGACTAGTTCGTGTTTCTTGTTTGTTTGTCTCTCGGAAAAAAAATCTCCAAATTATCCAATTATAATACTCTAAATCTGCTAAAATGTAAAGCAACAGCACACAGCAGCGTGTTCATGGAGGCCGCCATGTTTGTTCCGAGATGTGGGAGCTCGAACGGGAGATTGTCAGATATGATGTCACTCAACTCGGAATTTCTTAGAGAAAAACGAACGCACCATAAGTGAAGTATTCAACTGGCCGTTGGTTCGTATCCTACAAATGTCATTTCATAGTTGGGGAATAAAGAAAAATATTGAGGGCTCACTACAAGCAAGCAATATACATTATCCCTCAATATATAGATTTCATATGCTTCACTTAGCAACCAAGTTGGGAAAAAAAAAACATTATTCCAGTCTACTTGCCCAAGGCACTGTTTAAGAAGGCATTCATTACAGAGATGATCTGAATATTATTATCACTACAGCAAACATATACAATTCCTATACATCTCTGCCCTACATTGTCTGTCAAAAACCAAACAGCATTGAAGTAATACATCACACACACACCACATCACAAAACTTCCCTACATAATTTAGAACTCACACAATCTTTTTTCACTTTACAAGCATACGTGGTTCAAATGCTGCTGTAAAGGTTGTCATGGAAACATAGACATTAGTCTCACATTACCAGCGAGATTGGTGAGGCCCTCCAGACTCGTTGGCATATTGCTTTGGGTGCGCTGGGTATTTCTCAGATGAAGGGTTTGTAGCGCTAACATAGCTGGAAGTTGTCTATTTGAAAACAGAGAGAACAAATGTTAAAGAAACGTTTAGGCCCAGTGCATTTTCTACGCCCACGCGCCCATGTACAGAAGACAGCTCCCTTACCTCAGCTGGGCGTGCATGAGCGGGTTATTGTTCAGTATTAAAGTCTGTAAGTGAACCAGCCGTCTCATTTGGGGTGGCAGGCTTTCCAGCTTGTTGTCACTCATATCCAAAAACAGCAAATCCGTGAGGTTGATGAAAAGCTGATTTGGTATGCTGTCAATGCTTGGGAAACAAAAAGACAGGGCGTCTTTGGAGATTAAGAAATAATCATGTTCTAGGCGGATGGCTGCTAGACAATGGAGGATTTCATTTTACAAGAATATCTACTGGCACTTAAATAATATAGGCACCTGTTGTGACTAAGGTTGAGAACCAGCATGTTCTTGGAGTGCTCAAGGTCTCGGGGAACCTCCGTAAGTTGGTTATAACTCAAATCCTGCCAGGAAAAGAACATAAAAAGAAAAAATTAGAATGACAGAAGCATTTTCCACTATTAACTGAACCCCCTGGAAAGTTCAAGTGCTCACTACTCTGTCAAGGCAGATGAACTGCATATAGTTTTCCCTTTTTTTGTTCTTATAATTCATGCAGCAGCTGCTGTACCTTGGTTGCAGAATTAATTACCTATCAATAGTAAACTGGACTCTACAAGAACTAGTCAACTTCTATGCCAGGAATAAAGCATAAATTATATGTTTAAGTAAATTTAACATTTAATGTTTCATGACAGTGATTCATAAATAGACGATAAACTTCACCTGACTTGACCCTCCTACACATGTGGTATCACCTGGAGCAAATTAGATCCCCTGTTTATGCTAAGAAAACACACTACTAGATGGGATGCAATCCCAAAGTGATTAGACAGGCACCTGATCCTGGATCCCCATGGCATTTCTGTCCTACACCTATCACCGGAGTCTTTTTGTGACACCAACTCCTAATAGTACTGTGCGCTATTTAGATGTATCACTTCCATTTACAGCTCTTACACCATACAATCTGTACTCTTTTTCAGATACATTTCTACACTGTTGCTGAATTATTGTTAGGCACTTTAGGGCAACAACTCTAGGAAAAGCAGTACAGAAAAATAAACCCAACTGAATAATTTACAGTAGCAATTTTGTTTCTTTCGGTTCACTTAAGCTGCACAGGGCCAGAGGGGTAAAATAAATTGTGGTACACAGAGGACAAGGCAAGCAAAGGAAACTTTTAATATGGGTCAATATGTTTTGGTTTTTAGAGCTGTGTAGTGTTTGGTACATGGATGTCTGGAGTCCTTCAGGGGGAAAAAAATCTGATAACTTTGCATACCAGCACAGAGAGGTCATCCAGCTGAAATATGTCATCCGGAACCCCAGAGTTCTTCAGGTTGTTTGCACGGGCAACAATTGCCTTCGTTTAAAATAAGAAATACCAATTTTAAACAAAAGCAGTCCTAAGAACATTTTCAGTTGGGTACTAACTTTCCAGAATGGGAAAGTTTAAGTCCTATGATGATAATTCTATGTATAGGATCTACACAGTTCAGGCAGTCCCGGGTTAAGAACATCTGACAATTCATACTTACGCACGGATTGCCATAAAACTTATTATATTAAAAATCTGAGTTAAATACAATGATTTGTAACAATGAACACACACTCTACTTTGTGACGCTCATGAAAAGATTGAACAGCTGAAGCTGCTCTTCGGTTCAAGGTACAGTACAGAACAGTAAATATATAATATATACTAAAATAAACATCTGACTGACTGACACTAAATAAGAACCATATGAACCTACAAATTATACTTAATGACAGACTGTGGGAAAAGATCTGGTTTGTAACCAGGGGGCTGCCTGTAGAACTGGCTCACAATTATTTAACTTTATCCAGCATACATGAACCACAAATACTGCTCCATGAATAGCAGGATAAATGTAGAAAGACTTTACCCTGAGACATGGTAGGCTAGACAGTTCTCCATGTAAAGTTGTCAGGCTGTTGTGGCTTACTGACAAATGTTCCTTCATTCAGGAAAAAAAAAAGAATACATCTTAATTAAAACAATGACAGACTTGTGTATTAATACTAAGCAAAAATTCTTCAATAAACAGTTATTAGTGAATCATGATACAATCAGAATAAATTAATTCGCAGACATTACCAATTTCTGGAGCGATGCCAATTCCTCTGGGAGATAGCAGAGTCCAGTTTTATTGAGCTTCAGCCATCGTAAGCTCGTCATGGACCTCACGTGTTCAGGAAAATAACCCCCCTAGAATCAAAACAACGTAGAAAAAGTGTAAAATGTGAAAAAGTGTAAAATGTAAAACAGCGATATTTTATTCAAAGCATATCCAAATTATGATGCACAGCCTTTAAAACACCAAGGATTATACCCCAAAGTGACATAACACGATAACCAAACATGTAATATGGCCTGGCAACACCCGTCAGGGTTACATTTTGACTGAATTTGATGCAACATTAAAGACTGACACAGAGAGACTGAGCCAGCAACGTTCGACTGTAAAAAGGGATTAACTAGACGGACAGCACGTATTGCAAAAACTGCAATGGCTGGTCAACTAACACGTTATTACTAAGTTTGAGAAATAGTTCTTTACCAACCAAATACTACCAATGGGATATATATGTGCGGTGACTAAACAGGAAATGATGAATTACAAGAAACAGAAATAGTAGCCAACGGCAGCTTCTCGCACATAGGAACTTTCTCTAGCTACTTAGTTAGTGAACTCTTGGGGTAAGTTGCCAACAGAAATGTTGAATAACAATATAAACTCTATTTAGATACACGTTAGGTACATGTTTCTCTTTACAAAGCACCCTTTCCGTACAATTAGCCAACTACGCTAGCTCAACCGCTAGCAGGGCAGCGACAACCGGCATCGGGCCGACCGCTGGGTCACTATACCCGCCATAATATTGAATCTTTAACAAGCCGACAAGGTGATTTAATTCGCTTACTTTGAAGTCATTTCCACTGAGGTCTACCCCCCTGATGAAGGGAAGGACTCCGGTAGCCGCCATGGCAGTCCACTGCTCGACGTCAACCTGTTTCTATTCCTGGGCGTGTTCCTGAGTTCGTACGGCCGGCTACATGGGGATCGAGGAGAGACAGCTGCACCGCGCAAAGAGCCACAGGCTTCCCCTTCCACCGGGCACAGAATGGTACGACCCGGAACACGTGACCGATTTCATTTCGCCGTGGTGGGAGGGCAGAGGTAATGCAACCCAGCTGTTTGTTTGGTTTCCAATAGAAATTCCATAAAATTATTATACGTCTGATAGACTTAAGAACATGACAGTTATACATCACTGACGTGATATACGTATTTCATAGTTTCACTAGAAGTATTTACTTGCGTTTATGTGCCACCAATTTCTTTGTTGACGCTTGTGCATTTTATATTGACTGACCTAGATGTTTTAATCACCCCTTTATTGTTATCTTCGTATGGATTTTTAATTTAAATCCCGTATTTTGAACTCTGAATTATTGCTGCAAAGTCAAGCTGGTCGCCGTACTGCGCATGTAGGGTCGGGGGATCGTGCGAGCCGTGAGTGTTTTTTTAGACGTTGATACACGCCTTCGGTCCCGCCCATCACCCCGATGTCCGTCCATTTAGGGAGGTGCGAACAGCAGCGTCCCCTGCTCTGATTGGTCCATTTGGTTGTCGGTAAATTCGGCCTCTGGCCTACGGTCACTGCGCCGAGACGCCGGAGTTGGGAGGGTATCGCAACTCTGGAAGAAAATTAGTCAGACATAAAAACTTGGTGTCAGATATAAGATGTCATCCTTTCCCTAAAACAAAGGAGGTACGTTATAGATTTATAAGACATTGACGCAAATCGTTGTTGTTCCCATAGAAAAGATTATGTAAGCTTAATTAACTAGCAAGCTAGTCGTTTTCGTGTTATCTTAAACGACGAGGTTAACCAGTTAGCTGCCGTGCTGGTTAGACATTTACCAGCTGTATTGGTGCTATTTCAGAAAACAACGGCTGGTTAACCTATGTCGCTAATAACGCGCGTGACCTGGTTGCGCGTAGGTCGGCAGCAAACCAGCTAGTTACGGCTCGTTGTCTCGGCAGCTGGTATACTAAGTACATGGCTTGCAGTGTTTTGGATATTAAGCATGTTGTAATTTACTTACTTATTTACCAACGTAGGTATCTAGTTAACTCGCTAAGCACATAACATTGTAGCATGCTGTCATACATTCCAATATTTCGTTTTAAAGGAACGCTGTCTAGTTCAAGTGGTCTGTTGCTAGTTCCTAGGAACCAAGTAACCAATGACCTTTTGTCAGCTGTCATGGGATGAAACATACCCAATATCCTTAATGGTAAAACTAATGTTATCTATATCCAGGAAGCCAAATGATAGCCGTTAGGGTAGGGGATAAAGGTTAACAAGTGGAGTTGCCAGGAAAATGTTATTAATGACTCGGAAAACGTTATTTTAAGCCAGGATATCCCAGTCCTGAAAAAGGGGACCTGGTTTGCTCCCTTCTACATTTTATAAAAGATTTCTTAATTAGACTTTTTACAAACTCCTCATACAGACATTACATGTTTTAAAGGCTCATTCAAAATCTTGATGTGGTTGATTGGACCAATCCTTGATCTTTTTGAATCCTTTTATATGGAGGGATGTGATTTATTCAGGCAAGTGAAGTTGAATGTTTATTACTAATCACCTCATCCAGATTGGTCACTTTAATAGTTTAGCACTGTCAGTATTTTAAATGAGGGGTGAAAAGTTTGAAAATCATTCAGTATCTTTAAGTATGTTATTTACCTTGGACATGCCTTATCTAATAACTATGCAGCAGAGTCTGTAAGGGTCCTTGCGTGTGCCTCTGAATTCAGAAGCCGTTTCCGAAGGTGGGACAGAAATGTGTTGGATGTGCATAGTGTCAGATGACAGCAGCATAGATTCTCATGGTGGGTAGCACTGGATCAGAGTCAATGCCAAGGAACCAGTCAAGCTTGATTTTGGGGGACCTGAAATCCTGCATGTAGGAAAAGCCTTTTTTTTTTAAATTGATTTTTACTTGCTTGTTATTTTCTCATTAGGCATTAGTACACATTTCTGTACTGGGTGACTTGGATAGGCATTCCATCTTCAGTAATCTTAGTGGGAATAACCAGGCAAAATGAAGAACTTCCAAATCTGTCCAAAAAAAATTTACACACTTCCTGATTAGCTATAAGTATTTTATCATTGTCTATTACATGTTTGCCACTATGGCTGTACAAATAACAGCAGTTCTTGCGTGAATTTAATGTAAACATAGGCTATGTTTAAACATGGGATGATCATTTGTATGTTTGCTACATTGCTAAACATCTTTGATCTTTCTGAGGGCTATCTGTTCAGCATGATATGGTTCATGTGAGAATTAAATGCTGGAATACAAATATTTAAGTATCTGGTCTTTCTGTCTACAGATTGTACTGTATAACTGAAGAATATACTGATACTTACAAATGATGATAAATGATTTAGAAATGTACCCATGATCCATTTTGATTCACAAAAATAGTTACAGGTCGCCTCTTTAAAGAGGTTTATTGCTAACCTTCAAGCAGCCCAAGCCTGGTAAACTGATATCAATGGATGAAATGGTACTTCAGTTTCCAGAAAGATATATTTTTGTTCTTCCCACAGTTTTAAGTCACTGTTGTATAAAGTTACTTTATAAATAATGAGGTAAAACTTAAGTTAGTTCACTTTAGCTTGGCTTGTCGTTTTTCTCTTTGGTGACCTTTTAAACTCTGGAGTACTGATGCTTAATTTGCATTACAAGGTAAACTTATCTCGGAGTGAGCTATATTAAATGGAAGGAGAAATGATCAGCTCTGGCCAAGCCCAGCCAGGTATCCTCTGACTGTCTGAAACCCATGAAAGTCTATTTTCAATGAATTTCTGAATGCAAGCAGCTTGTCATAGGTGGAGAAAGTGAGCCATAGGGTGGCATTATGATTCATCCCACAGGGCGTGTTTATGTTCAGTGTGTATCGCTTTGGACCGTTTCACTATTTGTTCAACTTCTGGTTATATAATATTGTGGTAATGTAAACTACAGTTTTTCTGGTATGAAAATCGAGGAGGTGGTTCATTGTAAAAACATTTGTCGCTTGACTGTGTCAGCCTTATTGGAGATTTGTTTTGTAATGCCCATTATCGTAATTGACGTGACTTGCAAACATGACCTTTCAAAGTCTACATGCTTATTTTCTTGGTTGCCTGACTAAGCTTTCAAAAAGTTTGCCAGCAGGTCTACGGTTAATACTCAAAGTAAGCTAAGGCAATTGATGAAAGAAGGCTACAGTTGAAATGTCTCTGCCTGTGGACACTGTCAGCTGTTCCGTGATACAGGGTCAAAGTGTGCATGCACTCAGTCTGCAGGGAAGATGAACCATCAGGGAAAGAGGCGGGACGAGGACGGCTTTGCCGCTGTGATTGACTTCTTGCTGGCCAATGCCCGGCTGGTGCTGGGAGTAGGTGGAGCAGCAGTGCTGGGAATAGCCACCCTGGCTGTCAAGCGGGTAAGTAAACCTGAATAGGTATATCAGGCAGCTATAAAGAACCTAACAAGGTCACCGAGAGAGCTAGCGGTGGGTGGTTTGTGTGAGGAGACCCGCTGAAAGAGCACAAATTCTGATATCGCAGCTGATCGAACGTGCCGGCAGACCCCCGGAAGACGAGAAGGGGGATCAGAAGGCGATGGACAGCTGGGAGGAGCTCAGCTTGGTCAGTGCCTCTCCAAAACTGCTGAAGAAGGGTATCGAGGGGGTGGTCATGAAGCAGATTGTGGCCGCAGCTAAGGCTCAGAAAGGTACGTCTCAAGTTCAGAACGCACGTCTTACACAGGAATAACACTCCAGTCAGGTTTTTTTTTTTTTTTATTATTATATATAAATTTTATTACTGTGTAGGAACACTGCAGGGAAAGAGTCTAATTATCAGATCAGATTTGCTTCTGTGTCAGGAATAATGAAAGGAAACATTGTGCTCTGACCTCTTTTCTGCTTTCCAGCGGAGTTAAACAGGCCTGTCGGTGTGGCGGAGAAGCCCAAGGCCGCAGAAAAGAAGGAGCTCCTGTGCTTCACTCTTCAGGAGAAGTTGCAGCACTACTATCAGACCCGGGTGGTTCTTTCCATAGAGGATGTGAGCCGAGCCCAGCAGCAAGCTTTGGACATCTGCACAGAAATCCAGGGCTTCCTCCACTCCAAGCACCCTGACATGCCCCTGGGAGAGATGCATCTGGGCGGCTCCTTGTTGGACGATTTTCAGGTCATGGCCGCAGACCATGCCTGCCTCCTGGTGCCCTTACAAGTCGAGGACACGCTCTGGGCACTGATTCCAGGAGAGGAGACGATCCTCGGAAACCCCCAATTCTGGATGGTGCGTCGAAAGAACCTGGAGTACTTTCCACGTGGACGAAGTTTCTGGGACAGGTTCTTAGTGGGAGGCTACCTTTCCTCGAAGCTGATCACCGAAGTCCTTAACAAGTCTGTGATGGAGACCATGAACTGGCCATCGATCAGCAGCACCTTGGAGTGCCAGGTAAGGCCAGTTATGGGGTCCCAGGAGCTGAAGCTGGAGGTTTTGGACCAGAACAGTAAGCTGTACATCAACATCCTGCCCACTGTGTATCTGAATAACACCATCCTAACTGCTCAACTGGAAGTCACTGGCAATTTTGACAACTTATGGTACCAAAGCTTTTACACCTCCGAGACTGCTAAGCTCGCCGAACTAGACGAAAAGGACTGTGGTCTTCGCAAGAAGTGTGTGAAAACCCTGAAGGCGGTGTGCAAAAACAACCCCGCATTGCAGAAGCTGTCTGGACGACACCTGATAAATCTCATTTTACATCTCAGTGAAAAGGAATCCGATTGGACAGAAGCTGCTTTTGCCGATAGGTTTCAACAGGCAATCAAAGAGATGATTGGCTACCTTGAAATATGGTGCCTTCCCAGTTACTTTAAAGAGAATGTGAACTTGCTGTCTGAGTTTTCTGAGGAAGAAATTGATGAAATGGGTTTTATGTTGTACTGTGCCGTCTCTGAACCAGAGGTTCTGCTCCAAGCACTATAACTCTTTGAATATGTGTTGGTTTTACCCTAAAAGTTGTCCCCCCTAACAAATGTTCACCTAAATAAAATTAAAGTCTATATTTTTTAATTTTGCCAAGTTGAAGTGTAAATTTAAGTTTTGTTTACTGAATTATTTTTCTTGGATGAATTGTGCTTTTTCTTTTAGGTCAAGTGGTATTTAAACTGTGGAAATCATTGAAAACAAATTGTTTTACAATGATGATTCGGCAGTAAATTTTTCATTTAAATGCCGTACAAAATCACCACTCTGCACTTTATTGTTCTTTGTTAAAGTTTCTTGATTTGAATTCGAGGGATGTATCCTTTTCCTTCCTGTCTTTCAGGCAAACAGATTTATGTAACATATATGAAATGTTAGACTATTGAACATACATTTGTAAAATTAAAAATCTTTAATTCTTGTTTTCATGTACCACAGAATTTTGGGAGGGGGGGTGGGTTCGTTAGAACCGGTTTTCGCCAGTCCATAACAATTTTTTAAATTTTCAGTTAATAATTAGTAGTGTCGTCTGGATTTTTATTCCTGTGGGGCATATGTTCACCAGTGAAACACCTCTGCTTAACTGCAATTATGGTAAGATAGTAACACCATTCATGCACTATTAAAATGTACTATTGTATTGCACTTGGCTGGGAGTGTGTCATTCTCTTTCCAGCACCAGGATAGCCACTATTTATTGGAAACCAACAATGCTGTCTTTTTAAGGTGTTACGTTAAATCTGGAGGGGGCTTATACGGAACTTTAAGCAAATCTCCAACAAACAGTTTAAAAGTCTTTTGGTTTTCAATTTCTTTAGAAGAATAGACATTGAGTAAAGAAATGTCATATACCGGCAAGCTAATTAAAGGCAGGCTGTGTCTGTAAGAGTAACACTATTGAATAAAGCAGATGGATAATAATGCTTTGATTAAAACTTTTCTTTCGCAAAACGTTGCTAGACATTGACTTCGGCCGCGATGAAAGCAAAATGAAAAACTTTCTTCACTCTGCTAAGGAAATGATAAAAGAATCCTTGCTGATTTTGTATATAATAATGTATATTTTTGTAGTCGCACAAATGTAGCCCGCAATGAGGGGTTAATGGTTATTAGTAAATAATTTAAAGCAATGAAAGCAGCAAAATAGGACGACAACTTTTTAGGCTATAGTCCTGTGTGTTCGGGGGAACACAGTGGAAAATCTTGCACTGTAGTTTTGGAGGGGGGGGGGGGGGAGCAGGAGCGTGGAGGGACAGTAGGTCAACAGTTCAAATACAGGATAAAACAGCAGTGGAGCAAAAGAAACAATATAAACCAAGTAAAACCCGCCGAATAATAATAATTTCACCGGTCAGTGGGATGGATGTCAGCTTCTTGTTGTGGCGTGCTGTCAACCAGCGATGGAATTTATCTAAACATAATGTCTAAAATAATTTGACTGGACAATTTAATCCCGAGTCCCTTTCAGCACCCTGCATGCCCGATGAATTTTTTCAAAGTCAGGGTGCGGAGTAGTAAAAAAATCGCCGTATGTTTTGCTAGATTTCATAGAGAGACAGTGACTGGCAAGAAGCTTACGGCTTACCGACTGACCAAGACCAGGGACCCAGCCCCTTCGCTGTGTCTTTAAGACATGACGTCAGTCCGCCAAAAATTAATTATTAATTATTAACCCTTTCCCGTTCTGTCAAAGTAAACCACAGACGTAGATCGGGTAAGATAGGCTGTTTGCTATCCGATCTCGGATCAGTGGGATGTATTGCAACCACATTTTAAGAGTGAAGACTCAAGCAGGCGAAATTGATTCTGCATCAGCTGTCAGAGGCAAGGAAGTAACTAAAGATACCATATGCTACGATCGGGTATCTAAATAAATATTACAGAAAAATGATCACAGATAGCTAAAACATAAATGTTTAATATTTTTACAGTTATTAGCTTGCGGTGCGGTATTTTGCCTGGACCTTTCAATGCAGTATAAATAAGAGAGAAGTGCGCTTGGTACTTCCTTGTTGCAAGGTTGTCACATGGCTAAATATGGCTGATGATCTCCACCGCTGGCTTCAGATGTGCTTCGCTCCATTTTCGCCGTCGTCTCTCCGTCACTTACGCTTTCTGCAAAAAATCTGATTTGGAGAGGGTGGGACGCAGAGGAGGAGATGTCGTTAACCTAGTTTCCCGGCGCCTTACCTTCGGCAAGTCAGTAACACGGCACATCTCGTTCTTATTTTCTTGTTCGCGTTGCCGTAAGATAACACAGTGTTGTGGATCGTTTTGCCTAGGCAATAGCGTTTATTAATAGCGTTGAAAGGAGAAACACAGATCACCTCACAGCGTAAACTTATAAGCGCTCGTGGAAAGGTCCAAGTGTGTTATATACAATTTTTAAATTCTGTATTATGCTCTACTCGTTACTGTGGATATTGAACATAGCGAATATGTATGGAAGTGCAGCTATTTCTTGACAGTGTTGAAAACATGACTGGTGATTGCAAAAAGACAGCAGGATAACTCTTTATCCATGCTATCTACACGGAAATAGAAAATATGATTGGCTCCCCCGATTTGGTGGCATTTACCAAAGAAAATGATTTTGGAGATGCCAATGTAGATAATTCTCTGCTACCAGAGGAGTTCAACGTACCTCCGTTCCCTTATTCTGAAAATGAAAATCCGTGGTCAAAGACTTCTTATGCGAAATTTACCAAGGATTTCATTCTCATCTCAGAGTTTTCCGAGCAGGTCGGCCCACAGCCTTTACTTACCATTCCAGATGGACCTAAGGTTTGTGGCACATTTGATCTCAATTACTTCTCCCTGCGTATCATGTCCGTAGATTACCAAGCCTCCTTTGTGGGACACCCTCCTGGATGTAGCTATCCAAAACTTAACTTTGTGGAGGACTCTAAAGTTGTGCTCGGGGATTCAAAGGAAGGTGCTTTTGCCTACGTGCACCATCTCACCCTTTATGACTTAGAAGCTCGGGGCTTCGTCAGGCCGTTCTGCATGGCATACGTTTCAGCCGATGAGAGGAAGATAATGCAGCAGTTTCTAGAGTTGTCCGCTGAATTCTCCAAAGCGTCCGAGTGTTTGAAGACTGGAAATCGGAAAGCTTTCGCAAATGAAGTTGAAAAGAAACTCAAGGATCTGGAATATACCCGAGTCATCCTACATAAGGAAACCGAATTACAGAAACAGAGCAATGGCTGCTTTTCCACTCAAGCAATAGAAAAAGCGAATGAGTTAGCCAACGTTGAAAAGTCTATATATGAGCATAAAGATCTTTTGAGGCAAATTACTTCCTACCCAAACAGAAAAATGAAAGACCCCGACTTTCTTCCCTATGATTCAGAAAATATCGTTGAGTCGACCGACTTGGGTCAGGACCCCGTGAGTGACTCCAAACCCCAAGGTCAGTCGGACAGCCCCGATATTAAACGCAGTCCCTCGTACACCCCTCAGCTCATAAAGCCAAAATCAGCTAAATGCTTTGATAAGCGCTTGAAGACACTCGAGGAGCTCTGTGACTTGTATTTCTACCACCAAACCATGGATCAGCTAAAACAAATTGAGAAGACCTTCAGAGGAGATCTTTGCTATATCTACACGAATCAGATAGGTCAAGCTCTGCTGAAGAAACAGAAAGTGACAAACTTCCTTTTTGAAGATTACAGCAGCTGGGAGACAGAAGAGGGCGACAAGGACACTTATGACGAAAAGGATAATTTGCTTAATCTACCTCTTCCTGCTTCCATCCAGGCAGGTGAACCTGTGAGTCTTGAATCTTACTCTTCCTGTGTAGAAACCCTTCATATAAAAATGGACCCAGGTGATAAAGTAAAAGTTTTTCAGGAAGAAGACTCGACAGAAGCTTGTGCTTGTGACATCACACAGGGTCTTTCGGATGAATGTATTGATGCTACGATGAAAGGGAGCCTAAGCAGTGGTGAGAGCATTGAAGTTCTTGGCACGGAGAAGTCTTTTAAAGCTCAGGGACCTCAGCTGAATGAGACCGTCACACATCTTTCCCCACATTATCCTGTCACGGTCAGAAAACGGATCGTCACCAAGAGGACCAATAGCGAAGATAGCATCGAAGTCTTGAGCACTACAGATTCCATCATACCCGAGGATTTGAGAGCATCCTATCCTTGTGCTATTTATGAAGAAGACTGCAGCGATACAGGGGAAGACTGCACAAGCAATATGCACGAGCCAATATTCTCCATGAATTCAGACACCGTCGCCCATAATGAATGTGTTTACGATACAGCAACTTTGATCCAAGTGGATGCGACTTGCTGCATGGGACAGGAGGGCCTTAATTATAAAGTACCCTCCACGGAGCTGGCACAGGAGTGCTCCGTCAATGGAGTGGTCAAACAAGAGCCGCAGTCTTGCCGCCAGGGGGACTTGGCACTGCAGGTGGATTTCACACTCGATGACACAAGCGTGTCTGATGGGCCTGTATCTGGCATTACCCCTTACGAGCTGAACCCCAACTGTCTGTCAGACGAGACCTCTAGGATGACCCTGGATGATTGCTCTGACAGCACCAGCTTCATGAGCACCTCTACGTGCTCTGACAGGACAAACCCGCCTTTTCTCTACGGGAGTCCCATTACTGTGAAGCAGAAGAAGAAGTCTGGGCAGTGTGCCCTCAGATTTATCAGACAGTATCCCTTTGCTCAGCAGGCCATTCATTGCCTTCTGAGTGGAAGGCCCCTGATCGTTTTGGGAAGTGATGAAAGAACTGTGAAAAAGCTAGTTAGTGCTTTGTCCATTTATGTACCTAATCTGGGCAAGTATGGCGAATCTGTGAAAGTGTGGCTGTCTTCTCCCTTCCAACTGACAGACCTGCAGATCTGGAAGCTGATTGGTATTCACAAGTAAGTGTCTTATCGTATGCCAATGCTAAGCATATACACTATTTAAAAGTTTAATACTGCGGCCTGTTGTAGTTATTACCAGTACACTAGTTTTACTACTAGTCAGTTCTGTCCGCAATTTTTTGTATAATTGATAGATGTGTACTTCAGCATATGAGTATTTGTGTCTACTTTGTCACAGGTGATCCTGTTTGAAGAATTGTGACATTTGAGTTTTGATCATGTCACAATCATTTTGATCATGATCATATCCAGAAATAGAAATAAATTGAAGAGCAAATTTGCAAAACTTACTCAGTTCATGGGTTTTTGAGAAAATTTCTGTGGGTGAGTTTTGGAAATTTAACGAAAGTTCCTCTTCGGATTTCATGAGAACTGTGTGAGATTTAGTTCCCAGTACTGTAACATATGATGAGGAAGACTGACTTTAGGTCATTGGCTGTCAAAGAACAAAACTAAAAATTACCTACTGAGTGTGTTTTGGAAATTTGGTCTTTAATTCCACCTTCTTAAACGTTTCCACAGATTAGACACAAACATTGTTAAAAAGTCTAACTCAATCTGACTGTAGATTGGGGTGCATTGATCTGCAAAACAGAGTTGTTCTAGTGAAAATGTGATATTATTATCGAGTTATAACGGGGAACTGTAGAGCCTGTTTATGTCTTACGCCATACTGGCTTCTGCAAAAACTTGTTTTTTTTTCACATGACACAGCAGTCAGTGCATGAAAGCAGAAAAAACCTGGGCGTTTCCCTGTTAGCACCAAATCTACCAGGCAGCTGAGTCTTAGTGCTAAAATGCATTCACCCCATACCACACCTCGCATTGTCTACTGAATTAAGGTCCAAGTCCTGTTGTTTAATTCATTTCTTGGAGTACAGTAAGCCATAAAGCATGAGTGAGTTATAGTACAGTCTACTGTACAATGTGTTATGACCTCCCCTTCCCCCCTGCTTTTTCAGGGTCGCCTCTCCAGCAGGTTTTAGCATCCTCCACTCCCTGAAGCGATATGGCCGTTACATCAGCATCCTGGATGCTGATCAGAAGACCCTACGCTGCCCCCCATACAGAGGAACGCTGGTGGAACGCCTGGCCGACCACCGGACGCAGATCAAGCATGGCAGCACCTACTTCCTGCACGCGCAGAGCTCGCTGACGCGGCTCTGCGCCAAGGCCTTCCTGTACACTTTCTGCCACCACCTGCATCTCTCCGTGAACCCCAGCGAGGACCAGGAAGTCGTGGCCGCTCGCAGGACGCAATTCCTGCGGCACTTCAGCTGCGATCCAGAGGACGGCGAGGTCTTGCAGTTCCTGTCTGAGCTCATCAAATGCCATTACCTGCGGGGGCCCGGGAAGGGGGTCAGCCCCCCCATCTTTGGCTTTAATTACGTCACCAGCGTCGTGTATAAAATATAGATGTGAGTATGTCATGTGCCGGGTTGCATTACTGACCTATTCGTTCGAAAGTTTTATTTTCCAGTCATGCCGTGGTAAGAATGTCTAGAGAACTAATGAATTTGACATGTTCTTTCGTTTTTCCCAAATGCCTGTGAATGTGAAGTCCAATGAACGCGTTTGCTGTGATTTCTCCTCTTGTACTTTGTAAGCTGTTAGTACTTAATCCGTATGTTATTTGAGAGCCATATCAATGGGAGAATAGCAACTAATATACTGTATTATGAGCAAAAATCATAACCCCAACAGTGGGGTATTTTAACTAAGAGAATTTAATCTCGAAAACATGTTGTATGATGTGAATGTGCATATATATTTTATCAAAGAACAACTTTCAGGTTACGTGCTGTTTTTGTGCCACAATTGTACATGTGGTGTAGAAACGACGTACCGAATGCTCAAGGGATGCTGCTGTCTTTTGTCCGCCAAAACAGGTTTTGTTCATCTCGTGGCATTTTATCACCAGAAAATGTTCTGAGGGCTTAGGGTCACCGAGACCTTTGGAATCAGGACATTTTGTGATGGTTTGTGAATGTCTGTGCAAAAAAAAAAAAAAAAAAGAAAGAAACCTTGAGAATCTTAACTAAGAACATGAACTGGGAGCAGGAAAAGGATGGATGGGGAATCGATGTGAGTGGAACTGGGATGTGCTTTAGCGTGGGCGATTGGGAAATGCTCAGAGCTGGCACAGGTCTGGCCCGGTTCTGCAGGTGTGCAGTGGCTTGCAAAAAAGGACTACTCCCTCTGCAGTGGTGTGATGAACACTGTTGCCTTCCGACCACTTACTATGATGCAAAGATGGAGTGCAGGAGAGATACGTACAAAGGCCATGATACCACACACAGCTGAGGGCTCCTTTACGCTGCGGACATTTTCTCACGTGGCACCTGTTCGCCTTTGTTTCAGCTTTTTTTCCATCCACTAGGAGTGAATCACTGTGCCTGTAAACAAACACTAATAATCAGTTTATCATTTCCAAAGTGTCTGACGTTAAGGCTGAGTGATGACTAACTACCGATATATCTGAACATGGAAACCATTTTAGCTGCTGATCTTTGATGTCGGGGCAGACAGATGAATTAACCTATAAGAAAAAAATATGGTGTTCTGGGTCAAGTTGTGTGCAGAATCACAGATGAAAATCAATATTCAATCAGGGTCCTGGGTTCTGTGCATGGTGTAATATAAAAATGTCATTGCATGCTAAAAACATATTTTATGATGTATGTATGTATGTATGTATGTATGTATACGTGTGTGTCTGGGATCCGCTATCATTAATTCCATGTTATCAGTTGTTTATTTGAATCAATGCTAGTAATAATGTCTTTACCTAATTGTTGAACATAATCTGATTAATCATCATAACTTAATATCCTTAACATTTAGCTGATCCCATTGTTTCTGAGAATGAACACGGTTCCGTTTGGCAAATTCTCACATCTCATATAAACATAGTGGCCTCTTAATTTATTGAGAGTGTTGTACAAAGCCATGAGGTCCTTAAGCAACCACAGTGTTACATATTTACGCCAAATGATGTGATTTCCGCCGGCTTCGATTGGTGCCAGCGATTAGGCATGTGTGTAGGTCCACATCCCAAAGGTTTATGCCGCCTTCCAGAACAAATCTTGTTTGAAATGATTGAAGCTGCCATAGTGTTTTTTGCTTTTTGCAAGCTGTGGTTTTTAATGTTATTCTTTAATAAGCCATAATGCAGTGAAGCCGTTTGGGAAATCAGTAGGTGTGTGCTCTGGATTTTTTAAATGTGCCCTTTTCAGATTCATTACCATCAAACACTGATACTGGATTGACAGCCCTGAAGTTGTTGAAGACCAACCGATCCGGTAATCAGCGATATATACTGTACACTACTCGTTTATTTTGCATACCTCACAAAATATTTTTCCAGATTGTCTGAGGTACTTTTCAAAAACTCAGATGTTGTTTTCAGAATTAAACGTTACAGGATTTGTAGCTAAAGATGAGGCAGACTGATCTAATGCCTCGTGATCTGATCTGTGTACGCACAGTTTATCCATACTGCCTTTGTGTGTCAGTGCATGTTGATGTGTGTGAGGTACAGAGAGTGAGAGTCTGTGTGGTTAAAGTTCTTAGCGTTTGCTAATTATTTAGAGCATTAATATGACAAACTGTAAGTCTGTATTTTCGGTATTGATTTTGCACAAAAATGAAATTCACAGATTATTTATTGTTATTTTTCTTTTATCTATGTACTGTTAATTGTACACAGAATTATATCTAATAAAGAAAATGGCATTGATACTGACAACAGTGCTTAGGGTCATCGTGGATTTATTTTTGCAGCGTGCAAAGAAAAATGTTCAGGAGTAATAAGCATGTAAGATCTTGCGCGAGTATGATAACGTCCAGAAAAATGTAATGGTGCAAGAGAGCCATACTTAGCTGTATTACTGTTAGCAATAAGACATTTTCTGCTGTAATATGATGCTGTATATGAACATGCTCCTGTAAATTAATACTATACATCAGTCTTCTAAAACTTCACCCCATTTCATACTTCAGCAGCTGCTTCCACACTTGAACATTTGGTGTAAACCGTCTCTCTCGTAGTTTGTTGAGCTACAGAATAACCAAGCTGATACAGAACAACAAGGGCTTTTCAATTAAGCTTCACAACAAAGACTTAGCAGGGAGGTTCTCATGCACCCTCTGCACGGTGGAACAAACCAGTTGGAGCTGGTTTTCAGCAGAAGTGTGCAAGCCCCGATTATCCCCGTGATGGCTGTTTACAGACTCCTTCTTGCCTCTTTCGTCCAGCCTCTATCTTCTGTTAGCACAGGAAGCTGAATAAAGCCGACTGGATACTGGAATTCATCTTTCCACGTTCTTCCTTTCATATATTCATGTCTGATGTCCACATTGCAAAAACCTCAGCAGAAGTGTGATTATTTTGATTTATTAAGAATGGGTGCATTGGGCCTGAACTCTGAAGAACATTCTTGCACAAATAAATTACATACCTTTATATAAATTGCCCACGATGTATTAACACTACACAAGACTATTAACAGCACCTGATTCATGAACTCACTACCTTCCCTCACACATTTCAAACACAAAAAAGTACGAGTCCATTTGTACTCCCTATAGTGCAATGAACGCTATTCAAGAGACTTAGTGACTTCCTGAATATAACCGACATTTGTTTTTCCATCACATAGGCACTGCTTGTACTACTTTCTAACGTTTATTCTTTGGCCTGATTCGTCTTTTCACTGACATCTTCTGGCTCTCGTGTTGGCAGTTTAAACCTTTCCCAAGGATGCGGAGTCTCCTGGCCGGGCACCGACTTGAGCCAGCGAGCGTAGTAACCTCGGAAACCATCGATTTTATCCAGGTAGGTATTTCTTGATTTGTACTAGAAAGGGGGATACAAACAATACTCTTTAATTTAGCGATTTATATGTGTGTGATTCTCCACACACCCAATGATGGGTAAAGGTAGCCATCTGCATTCAGTGAGATTTAAAGTCGGTTGATAACTCACCCTGTCGTACTTCTGCGGATACTGAGCCACGAACTCGAGCTGCCGTATGACGAGCTCCGTCGGGGCAACCTTGTTGTGCTTCATACTTTTGAGAATCTCCTTCAAATATATGTAGTCCAGCCGTTTAGAAGCACTACTGATGAGGGCGCTGTACACATGGACGTTGGGAATGACCCCAGAAGCCTACGGTCAAACACACGACACACTTAAGCCACACGCACGCCAATCCATCATCATCCTGACACATCAAAGCACAAACACATTCCATTTTCAGAAAACAAGACTGTGGCCCATCCTTCAGAGTCCTGTTCTGTGACACTCTTGATTTTCTCAAAGTTCACTCAAAGAGGACACGTCACTCATTCACCATCTTCTCATGGCCTCGATGGAACCTCTGCCCATCCACAAGGTCCAAGGAAGTCATTGAAGCACATTGACCTTCTTAATCTTAAGCCACTCTAGTACTGATTTGACCCAATTCTACATTACGCCTGAATAGCATGCACTGTGGCTGTGGTTTTCAGCTTCGGCAATCTGGCAAAATGCTGCCGTCGCCCCTGATCCAGGAGCCCAAAATACACTCATCTCACCTGCATTTCAGATAGCAGCTGCAGCCCATCTTCCTTTCTGCTGCAACCAACAGCCAGGCTACAGTATGTCTGAAGATCAGCCGTCAAACCCCTCTCAGCCAGCATGGGAATAAGGGCCTGAAAGGGATCGTTTACAAGGTGAGCTTCTTCTAAATAGCACAAATGATGATCATCACATGTAACAATAACAATAATAATAATAATACATTTAATCATACTGGACAGCGACAGGATTCATGGTGTTCATGTGTTTTTTTCCATGACAGCAGTCAATATAACAACTGAACTAAACATCAGAACATTTCTTTTTAGTGTCGCCAACAGTTTAGCGAGTGTTGCCATCTTCACCACCCTGGGAGTGTTAAAAAACAGAGATATTTTTGTCTGCTTTTCAGACGCGTGCTCTCTGTCCACTGGTGGAAGTGTGGTCACATGTGTGCGCGCGTCGGGGCGGAACTCCGCCATGCACGATACAGAGAGCGGGGGAGAATTGTAAATGCACGACTGTGCAGAGATAAAAATGACAAGCTAAATAAGATAAATAACATAAGGCTATTTAGTTTGTTTAATAAAAGGACAATGTATAGACCTGTTCTATAGGAAAGG
>JAABNX020000106.1:24333453-24346553 GCA_015163995.2 Mormyrus lacerda | reverse complement strand
TATAATAATTTGCAGGCACTACAAATATAAATCTTGTAAATGTTAAGATTAGAGTGTCTATGATGTGGAAATGCAGGGCTTTCATTGGGAACCTTTCAGTGGCTTAGTATTGAATATCATATCGCGATACAGCCTAAGCATGTCTTTTCTTGCACAACTGAGTTATAATGTACTGTTTTTACACATTATTTTTGCATGCTTTTTTGTTGGCATCATTTTCACATGCTCCAGAACTATTAGAAAAACAGTTTAGTCATCATAATCAGAAAACCTCAAAACCAGACACGCACATGTCAGTGTGTGCATCTGGACAAATGTACGAGAACGAACAAATGTGACCAACCTGACAGTAACCTGCATCTAAAACTCGATATAAAGATCGCCACTTTGAAAAATCACGATTTGTAACTGAATCGATTTCCCTCCACCCTAATGCATTATATATGAATATATAATGTATGATAATGTAGTAATTCAATAACTGTATATTATTGTATTGGTGTACTCT
Organism: Mormyrus lacerda; assembly: GCA_015163995.2. Taxonomy (NCBI): domain Eukaryota; kingdom Metazoa; phylum Chordata; class Actinopteri; order Osteoglossiformes; family Mormyridae; genus Mormyrus; species Mormyrus lacerda. Next base: position 24,346,045 of record JAABNX020000106.1, on the reverse strand, counting down.
TATCTAATAGGTTAATTGAATTAATGATAAAGTGTTAAATAAAATGAGGTTACAATTACATTCAGTGATATTGTGGTGTTTATGGGTCATTTTAGGGAAATATTCCTGACCTTTGCTCTGTTTAAGTCCCCTGCTCGGGCTCTTTTTCTCACTAGCGTGTTAAAGAAGGCGATGTCCAGCTTCAGACCGTGCTGCTCAGAAACGGCCAGCAGGCTCGCCTCCGCCGCGTCTCCCGGCTCCGTCACCTCGCTGAGCAGCGTCAGCGTCTTGATGTCGGGCGTCAGACTGTCAGAGAGCATCTTCTTCAGGAAGCCCTCCATGCCCCCCATGACCGCCAGCCTGTCGCAGGGGCGGCCCATATTCCCCAGGGAGACCACGTCGGAATGGACAGCTCCAACGTTGAGAAGGTTGGGCAAGTTCTCACCAAGATGCTGAATGGGAGCGGACTGGTTGTGATAAACCTGGCTCAGTGCTGGGGTAGGGAGCTGGCTGGGGTTAATTTGCTGTCGAGACCCAGTCTGTTCACTCGGGGCTGTCCCATCTAGACCCCCCCTGTCGGAGACCACACCACCGTGCCCCGTCGTATCACAGCATCCTGGGTCCTTCTCCACGAAGACCTGCCTTTCGAAGGAATCCACGTCGAAATCCATCATCTGCGGTTCCTGACCTCTTTCACGCTCCCTCGACCCCCGTCCTCGTCTTGTCGCCTTGGGGTCCGATGCCCCATCATCCCTCAGCAGCAGAAGAGAGGCCACAGCCGGGTCGCCAATGCCACAGTCCCGAGCGGCACGGAGGAGCAAGTTATAACTGTGCAAATTGGGCTTTATTCCACACTTCAGCATCTGGCGCCAAACCTATATTTAAAAAAAAAAAAAAAAAACACAGGCTAAAAAACTCCATTTGGACATTCCATATGCTTAAATAACACATGGAGAGGTTCAAAATACAACCCTGACCTGTAAGGAGAGCCTGAACCCATCTTTTTTGTCTTTAATGCATCCCATCAGCAAAAAGTTGAATGTCTCATGTGTGATGATGTGGCCACCCTGCATCATCTCCTGCAATGATGAATTTCAATTACAGGGCGCCTGGGGGGCGTGCAAGAGACCGCATGTGGATAAAGACATGAGGAGCAGCGCCTCCCTCACCCGCAGTACGTGGAAACAGCCCCGGAGGTCAGAGCAGAGCGCGTGGGTCTTGAGCAGAGCGTGGTACGTGATGGTGCTCAGCTGCATGTTCTTCCTCCTGAGCTCCTGCTGAAGGCTGAGGGCTTGCTGGAGGCCGGACTCCTTCCAGGGAGACTCGGCACAGGCGTTGAACAGGGCGGTGTAGGTCGCGTCGGTGGGGACAAGGCCCCGCTTCTTCATCTGTCGTTAAGTAGAAGAATTTCACTTACATTTGTTCAGCAGATGCTTAAGACCAAAAAAGGCGAAACACACTAACTACACGCCGACTGAAACTGAGAAAAAGGCTGTTTTCCCTTGGTTTTAGTGTGAATTTCATTGAGTCCGTAATTTTCATGTTCTCTTGAAAAGTGAGGACAGTCAAACTAAGGTACATTCTCACAAAATAAAACAGAGCCCAAGAGACCTGATTTTGGTCATAACTGACTTATGACAAACTGTGTTAACTGTGTTTTGCCTTTGCGGGGCAGTATATCACAGGCATAAAGTTGTTAGGGAACCAACACAGGTACTAGCTCAGCTAGGCTGACCTTCCAGTGAGTGACCAGGATACACAAAACATCACATGACATTGCAAGGACCTGAACTTTGAAGAAGCTAGTCAGATCAAAACAACATGAGGAAGAGATTCCTGCTAAACAACTGCAAAATACAAGTGTCCAGTGTTGCCAGGAGACCATAATGACCAAGGGATGGCCAATCAAGATGGAAAGCAGGTCAGCTGAGCTAGTTTTCATGGAAGAATACTATGAACACATGCCTGGTTTCTCTTTATGGTTCTATTCATAATACCTGCTGAGGATCTTTATATTGGATATTATGAGTTAATCTAAATAATGCTGCTTAAAGTTTAAGTAGACACCTTTACACTTCTCCCATGCCAAAATTAGTTCCGTACAAAAACAACCTAGCTTTAACTCTTGATGAACAGCGGCTCACTAACATTGGCAGCAATAAGTTGGCAGCGATATTTAGGTGTTATTTTACCAGCAGAGACTTCCACTCACATCACTGTACAGCCTGAAAGCCTTTTTGACATAGCCGACGCGGCCGCAGCCCCCTATCAGCACAGTGTAATTGAATTCCTCTGGATGCAGCCGCTCAACCTTCAACATCTGCGTCTCAAACATGTCCAGTGCTTCAGCCAGCTAAAACATGCGGGAAAACAGGGGAAAAAAATACACTTCAAACACTTCCATGTTCTCTCCAGTACTTCAAATTACTGAAACACGACTTATTCTATTCTCTGCTATAATTATATTGTGCAATTAATTCATGGTTTTATTTCATCACCTGATATTGGCTACATATCTAAAGTGAAGGTATTACCACAATTTACCTTGTTTTTCTTTATCAGCTTCTTACACTGAAGGAAATACCAGTACTGGGTGTTTCTTCTGACTGGCCTGGGCCGCAGTTCAGCTTCATCCTCTCCATTTTCACTGCTGTACGCATAATCTTGGACTTCGGGTGACGTCTTGCGAAAAAACTTTCGGGTTGAAAACCTCGAAGAGAGGGACCCAAAGCCATGTTCGGTTCCAATATTCGTGTCCTTGTCACAGACATCTGATGGTGACAGACCCCTCTGATCCACCTTGCGATTATGGGAATTATTTTGTGAAGTGACGGACGAACTAAACCGTCTACTGTGTCCAAATACAATATTCTCCGACGTCACGGTTTTAAATACAGTCAAATTTCCCCCATGAGTTGTCCAAGTTGAACCAGTATAGTATTTTAGACTATGGTTGAGAATAGCGCGTCCGCGTAGAATAAACCTTAAAGGCATTCTCGTCACAGATGCAACACCTCAAAAAATCATTTCTGTTCTTTGTTAAAGTAAACAGCTCGTTAAACAGTCTTGATGACAGCTATCTCCTGACATGAAAGCATCGATGTTCAAATATTTGTGTGTAATTTAAATTCGCATCATATGAAATCAGGTAATACACTCACATCCAGAGCCATTCACTTAGCTGTAGAGAATAAAAGGAAATTTCAAAATAAGGAGTCCTATTCGCAATCTTGAGAAATATGCTTCGCGAAATAAGCGTCTCTCTCATACAGCATGGCCTTGCACAGCAGCCATATAGGAAACACTCACATGGTTACCGCTGTCTTCGCTAAGGTTTGATCTGTCCAGGCCTACTAGTAGATGCAATTTTTCAAGACCCATTAGGTTTTTCACAAATAAAGACGCCAACAACGAAAGTCGTTCTACATTCATACTGTTCGTATAATTCGAATTAAATAGTGTGAAATAATTCCAAACTAATTCGGTTAATTCACGAAGCGCGGCAGCCTTCACTCTGGGCTCGATTAGTCTGGCCTGGAAGGTCGGAGTTCGGAGTTCAGGTCGTCGGGTTTTCGGCAGGAGGGAGAGGGATTTTCTTATTGAAGAAAAGTGACCAGTCTCTGAAAGTAATTTATCTCATATTTGTACGGAAAGCTTACGTTTCCATGTCCCTCGAGTTCATCGGAAGCATTTTGAACAAACGCGTGTTTTTGCTCGATTAGATACTGGTTTGTGCATAGCTGGTCTCTCACAGGTGGGAAACATGCAGGACTTGATAGCTACAGTGGATCATATCAAATTTGATCTGGAACTTGCTGTTGAGCAGCAACTGGGCGCTCAGCCTTTACCCTTCCCAGGAATGGACAGTAAGTGCAAATATTTCATCAGCTAGCCCTCCAGTTCGAAAAAATGATTGGATCGCACAAAAGTGCTGGTCGCTATAGTAAGTTAACATAGAAGTGGCGCGTCTTCCGTGACATCATACACACCGTCGCCAAGTCAGATAAACATTGATCAATTGGCTCATTTTCAAATACAAAATTTAACGTATTAATAATACCTTAGTTTTGTATATCGCGTTTCGTGTAGAGGATTGATATTTAAAGCGAAAATGTCCTTTACTGTACTTTATCTGTAGTTTCACAATACTTTCTTTCAGAATCAGGAGCGGCTGTGTGTGAATTTTTCATGAAAGCAGCTTGTTTAAAGGGTAGGTATAAAATCTCGTTTCAGTTTATAGTTTACCGTTAATCCGGGGTGCCATCGACGTGAATTTAAATCCCTACTGATTATAACATGGTAGTTATTTTAATGTTAAGATTTATTTTAAAAGATATATATTTAATTATATCTAATGACTGTTTTCTTTCTTTACTACTTTCATGTTGCTGTGGTGTTTGTGTTGCCGTTTTCAGTAGCCACTGCCTCTTGTTGTATTTCTTATGTGTTCCTCTGTTTTGAAGGCGGCATGTGTCCATTCCGCCATATCAGCGGGGAGAAAACGGTGGTTTGTAAGCACTGGCTGCGGGGTCTCTGTAAAAAAGGCGACCAGTGCGAGTTTCTCCATGAGTATGACATGACCAAGATGCCCGAGTGCTACTTCTACTCCAAGTTCGGTGAGTTGGCCTGCCACACATCCACAGAGCAGATCGATGCCATTCGGGTCGTCCCACAGGCTGACTGATTCTCAAACATCTCTACAGGCGAGTGCAGTAATAAGGAATGTCCATTCTTGCACATTGACCCCGAGTCAAAGATTAAGGACTGTCCCTGGTATGACAGAGGATTCTGCAAACATGGTGAGCGTTTTACATGTTGGTCTGTAATATGAAGTGTAAATTACAAATACGCATGCAGAATACGAGTTATGTGGGGCCATGTTCCGCATGCATAAATGGCACCTGTTTCATGTATATGTACTTAAACTTTTTCTGACTGCTCTTACAGGTCCCGACTGCAGACACCGACACACCAGGAGAGTTATCTGTGTCAACTACCTGGTGGGCTTTTGTCCAGAAGGCCGGTCTTGCAAATTTATGCAGTGAGTGCTTTTTTTTTTAAAAAAACCCTTTCATCCAATATATACTTTTGCCATATAATTTATAAAATAGTGACAGTGTGGCGGCTGCATACCTCGTGAGTTGGGGTTAATATCCCACTCTTGTGTGTGCGCGCACGCGCGCGGTCCAGCTATACCTTATGTTGTGGTCCCCACAATGTGATAAACATCTGTTATTTTGACTGTGGGGACCATTGCTCCCATCTAAAGGTGGTGGCATGTGTTGGCTGGAGTCTGCTTCGGATGCAAGAAAGTAGTGATGGTTTAGGAATAACCTCAATTTTTAAAAAAATCTGTGACTGCAATCAAAAAAGCAAAAAATGCCAAAAGTGTTGTATTTTGTTTGGTTACTTATGGTTAAGGTTAGGGCTGGGGTAAGGTTGTTATTGCTGGCATTAGGGTTTTGCCCATAGAAATGAATGGACGGTCCCCACAAAGATATGAATACAGGTCTGTGTGTGTGTGACGGAGAGGGAGTGAGGGAGAGAGAGAGAGACATTCATATATTCTCTCTGTATCACATGGGTTTCCACTGGGTTCTCTGGTTTTCTCCTGTATAGTGTGTGATTGTGTGCTTATTTCACTGGCATTTCGTCCAGGGTCTTCTTCTGCCTAAGCAGCTTTTGATGAATAGAGAACCTAACAGTGTCAGTTATGTCCTACAGCCCACGCTTTGAGTTGCCCATGGGGACCACCGAACAACAACCGCTCCCACAGCAAACCCAGAACCAGCAAAAGGTACGCAGCGCTCAGGTGTTACTCTGCCGATGTAGGGTGTGTGGGTGCGCATCCCCGGAGGTTCCTGCATGTACATTCTCTGCGTTTGACGTACAAACCTAAAGATCACTTAGCGTAGAATTAGCGCAGCTCAGCTGGGGATAGATGTAGTTTCTTCTTCTTTCTCTTAGCTAAATATTCAGCCCATGAATATGAGGTCGTCCTCGTCATTGATCCAGTTAACCAATTCTAAAGTCAACACCAACCACCAACAGCAATACCAGAGGACGCCACAAGTCATCGGGGCTGTGCACTCAAACAACAGCACGACTGGGCACAGAGGACCACGCCCACTGGAACAGGTCACATGTTACAAGGTAATTAGCCCCTCTGGGCATTTCAGGGAGGGTCCAGAAACATCGTATTGTCTGGATTGCGAAAATGTATTACGCTAAGAAGATCATCTGATGTTCATTTCATTCACTATGTATGTAAATGGATTATATATGTACCATCTGTAATGTTATCATTTGCTCTAAGATTGTTTTGCACAGTGACGCTAATTGTTTTCTTTTTCTTAGTGCGGAGAGAAGGGCCACTATGCAAACAAGTGCACAAAGGGACATCTGGCCTTCCTGAGTGGACAGTGACCGTCGCGCGGATGTGCTGTCGACACGGGATGAAGCCGCAGCTCGTCGCCGGAGCAGATTTCCGGAGCTCGTCCCCGAAGCGGATTTCCGGAGCGATCCGGGCCGGTTTTCACTTGCCAGCCAGCACCAGCTCTTCCTCTTTTTAAATTTAAAAATGAGTTCAGGCTCTAATGTGTCTCAAAGTCTCACTCTGCAGGACATGCAGCTGTCACAGCCCCCTTCCTCTGCAGAGGGATGCCAAAACGCAGCCGGCAGCAGACAGACTGAATTCAGCCCCCTCCTCCCTCCTTGATTTTTACGGGGAGAATTCTGTACCCGACGGTAAACCATCAAACACTTGCGTCGATCTCACCGGGACAAAGAAACCTTTACAGCTCCCAAAGCGTCGAAAGCAGTCCGTTCCGTGTCTCTGAAATGTCACCTGACCGCGAATGGCTGCTGGAATTTCTCTACCAAGATGCCAATTTTCTGGGAAGGACTGTTCAACAATAAAGGCAATCTTCAAATGAAAAGAACTTGATTCGTGGTTTGCCGTGAAATCGCCCTGTTTTTTTTATTGTCGCGGTGTGTCAAGCTGCGTGAGTATTACAGGTTTTTGGCTTGGTTGTGTAAAGGCTAAATCAGCCTTTATGGTTTTTTGACACCTTTACTGTGACATTTAAGGTAGCCATCTTTTCACAGGCAGTTTGAAAGCTCTGCTCCGTGGTGTTCATTCCGTAATGACATGCTAGGTTTTATTTAAGGTTTTTCATGAAGTGTATTGAGTATCCTTTTAGATATAAGGCTTACCTGGTGTGCAGCTGCATTTTAACTGGTGAGCAGGTTAAAAACGGATGGAAAAAATTATTACAGATGTTGGATGGCAGGACTTAAAAACAACACCTGGTTACCTGAGATTTTTTTGCCGACATGCATTTTTGTACTCTGATTAAAATTTTATTTGCAGATATCTGGGGTGGCTTGATATCCATTCCAACACGATGTTGGATCTGAATTGATGGGATTTGTGCGCCCCCACAAACTCAAGGTGCTCGCCCACTACATGATCACCATCTCCCCGCATCTCATTATCAATGACGGCATGTGATGGCTGAGAACTACTTTGGGTGCAGAAAAGTAGTTATGGCAAAATGAAGCTTCATGAACCATTTGCTGTATTTTTTTTACCCCACTAGATGGCGATCTTGGTTTGTCCTTGGCCACGCTTTAAGGCCTTTTTTGAATGGAAAGCACCATCTCGTGCAGTCAGAAAATCCAACAAATGGCTCAGTGATCACCATACATAAACGGCTCTGGAAAAATCTGAGACCACCCATTATTTTAAAAAAATTAACAACTGCATTTTTAAATCCTGGTTTAATCCTGGTTCTACTAGCACAAGGCTACACTGTCAGGCTACTTCCAGGCTCAAAGTTTCGAAGACAGCAGTTCACAGAACAAGGTGAAGCAGGAGACACTGCGAATTACCAAAAATCAGCTAGGTAGAGAGCAGAAAGGACTTTCTAATGCCGGAGATGATTGTCAACTTATCTGGTAGTGCCTCATGAATCTGACGATGACCTCAAGTGATCTTCAAAAAGAATGAGAACCATTAAATGGTGTGGAGTGCACTGCAAGGACAGTATGCACCTGGTTCCTAGAAGCAGGACTGAGGTCCCGTAAATCAAGGAAGACACCCTTCATTAATGAGAAACAGGGATGAGCCAGGCAGCAGTTTGCAAAAACATTTTATTCATGGATACACACCCATCAATTGAGAAATGAGTGAAACAAAATTTTTTACTGTGGTCTCCTATTTTTTTCCAGAGCTCTATATATGTGCACACATAACTGCAACTTGCATTTCTGTCTATTTAACACACCATATTATTTTCCTGTCCCAAGAGTAGTGCCTTAATTTTCACAGGGTCTGAGCCTTGTCAGAAAGCAACTAAAAAACTTACACTGACAATTTCCCAAATTATATTTACAATTAAAAACATTCCTACTGCTTGACAGGTGATGCATAAAACATGTTTTGTTACCATGGTAACAGCCTGATTAGGATTCAAAGAAACATGAGAAGAACATTGTGTTGCGATGATGTACAGTTTTACCATATTTTCAGGAACACACATTTTCAATGACATTCCTGGTCAGCAAAATCAAATTAAAGTAACAGCAAACTGGTCTTGTGATCCAGGCTATTTCCAAGGAATGCTAACTGGGACAATTCAGCCCTGTTCACAGAGGCCTCTGTGGCATAGAGGCACTGAAACCCAGCTAAGAGTTACAGGGGAATGACTGTAGTCAGAGGCGCTTATAGACACTGAGTACGGATTTGCAGCTTGGGCAGATGTGAGTGGCGTTTCTCAGGCGGTTGACACAGAAAGGGATAAGGCAGCAGCCCAGTACACACCTGAAAATCAAGTAAGAAATATAAACCGGCGTTTCAGTCACAGACGATAAAGGATCATCATCACATGCTTCTTACAAGCAAAATACATGTAATCCTGATGCTTCAGTCACATATGACTAGAATTTAGTGACCAGCGACCATTGTTAACACACCACAGCACACAGTGCGCAACAACGAAATGTGTCCTCTGCATTTAACCCATATGTGACTTTTGTGACATAGCAGGGGGCAGCTAATTCAGCGCCCGGGGAGCAGTGCTTGGGGACGGTACCTTGCTCAGGGTACCTCAGTGGTGACTTGCTGGTGGGGCATTCGAACCTGCAATCTTGTCACACACCTGCCCCATCAAGCCACCACTGCCCTCTTGACTGATCTCTAATGCATATGCCTGGTTTTTACATGCCGTTTTTGTAATACGATGCGTTATGATTATATATGCATTATAATATTATATATTCTGTTACATACCCACAGAATAACAGGCCCCCGCAGAAGAGGTAAGTAAGCAGCCCGGAGGAGAATTCCACTTTGGTCACGATGGTCTGATGGCAAACAGGGCAAATCACTTGGACCGGGATGTCTGTGAAATTCACATGTCTCCCTGAGGGGGGGACAAGGAACACACATGGTTATGAAGAAATACTACAACCATATAATATCATTATTTTATAAAAAGCACATTTTAAATGCCAACATACCAACAAGTGCCTGAGGGTAAGCTGCAACGTTTGCCATTTTCCCTTTTAAAAGAAAAACACATATTTCATCTTTCACATTAAATACTACATATTTAATATAGTGGGTATATAAATAGTGAAAATGACCAATATGGCAATCAAGAGGTTTTGCAGCTTTACAACATAAAACATAACTCTTAAAGAATCTAGACAAATCAATGGACAAAAAAACCTGTACTTACACTCACTTGCTCGATTGTCTCCGGCGTCACAAAAAATAAGGATGGCTGACCTGAGCTGAGCTTTGGAAATGGGTACTTGTGGAGGCCACACCCCCTAATAAGACCGAGGTCCAATCGGTTTTTGTAGGCATTTCCACAGAGGTTGCTCAGCATGTATGCCGTGTTAAAATGTGGTGAAAAATTAGTGAAGTCATTTTGTCTTCAGCAACCTTCCAACCCTTATTCTGGTTGGGGTCGCAGGGAGTCCTGGAGCTTATCTCAGGCAGCACAGGGGTCAAGACTGGGGTAATGAGATGCTGCTCCATCCTGGGACCCGTAGATACGCTGTCATATGCGACGGGGAATTTCCAAAGACCAATCAGGAGGAAACGTGCTTCACATAAGGGGCACATGCAAACTCCACACACACACAGCAGAGGTGTTGGTGTGGGGAAGCAGTGCTACCCACCCATACTTTGTGACTATTGATGTTAGTTCCTTTATATGTTCCCAAATATTAAGCTGTATGATGAAATAACTATAAAAAAAAAACAGCCATTCAAAACAGCCACATTTTAATGCCCTTATAACCACACATTAAGCACCAAAGAATGTCCCTTCATATGAACAGAATTACAGTCACTAAAAACAGTTTGAATCCAAACCAGTTATTTGCCATTAGCAACCCCCACAGCAAAATACATCGGCTTCATTCTGCCGAGGAGATAATTCCTTCTTGATTGCTAAGTTGAATAGAATTTGAGGTAAAAATTTCACATTAATTCAGATTGACGATACAGATTTGATTCACCTGAATGTACATCAGACTTTGATTTGTTACAATTCTCTGGACTTCCTAAGTCTGAAAATGAGATGTTAATAATTTTGAGAAAGTTTTTTATATGTATGAAAGTGTCCATGTGATACTAGTGTTTCTTAATTGCCATGATCCCTAAATACACTTACTTAGGACAGTCATAGTGAGCCTGGAGCCCATCCCAGGGGGGGGGGGGGCACCTTATGTGTGCCGCCAGAGCAGCTTAATTTGCTGGATAAAAATAAGTGCTTCTTCATTTTACTAATTTTTCCTCTTCGTCTCATAAGCATGATGATGGTTGACCTCCGCAACTTCAGCCAGGTGGTGCTGCTCTCTGACATCACAAGCGCCTGAAGACTCCCAGGGCGCGGTGGCAGCTGGGGCAGTAATGCGTCACGTCCTTCAGGCCGTCCCAACAGAACGGAATCAGGCAGCAGCCATAGGAGCAGCTGGAAGGAAGGAGGTCCGCAAGGACAGTGAGACTAAGTCTGGCTGCTTGGGAGAATAACTGCCAGAAAGACAGACAAATGATTGGCGACCTTCTGTATGGTGTAAAGGGGATAAAACTGCACCCCCCCTGACAAAATCACTCCCCCTGCTAGTTTCTACTTTCAATAAAAAACCAGTAATATTTGTTGAATGGATGCAAAAATACACAATATGCGTATGAACACAATGGATTTGCAATCCTGGATGATCTTGTAACATGCAGAATATTGTTACTGTACATAGTCAGGAGCCCCTGTAAAGAGCTGGGGCCCCTGAATCTGCACCCCCACCTCGCCAAGATCATCGCTGGAAGATTGAGGATCTTGTTTCGGTTTCATCTTGCTTATCTGGATTTCAAACCTGAATGAGAGCTCTAGTTGTTTTCAAGGTTCTGTGGCTCACCTACCCCACGATAAAGAGGCTAGCACAGAGAATCCAGGTGAGGACGCCTGAGCTGTGCTCCAGCCGCGTCACCACCACCTGCAGGCACGCAGGACACTGGATCTGCACTGGATCCTCCCCAAAAGCCTGGTGCACGACCACGTTCTGCACAGTCACTGGGAAAAGCAACGCGACATGCAGTGTGTATGACTCGGTGACAATTAAGTCAAGATAACTTGGTCGTGGGTTGGGGTGTATTTCATACATAACTGAGAGGTAGCAAATTTATGGCACACTGCGACAATGAATCAGAATAGTAACAGATAAAAATCATCCTGTGATCCAGGTTCACAGCTGCAGATTCAGAGCTGCTCAAGATACAACATCAAAGTCTTAAACCTCTACTACACGAGAGCTCAGTCTTCTAACATAACCAATCTTCAAACACCTTTTCACAAATCACAGGTAAGAGCTATAATGCAAACTAAAATGAGCTGAGTATGAGAAGAAAGCCCTTTACCTTGTGGTGGACTAATTACTGGGGGTGGACTGTTCCCCTGTGGTGGACGCGGTTCTTGCATGGTCTTGGCATAGTTTGGTGGAGGTGGCACTGGATTCGGGATGTTTGGGAGCCTCACAGCTTCTTCGTATGAAGGTAGTGGAGGCAGCCCTGAAGGAAGCTCTTCTACTGGTGGTGAAGCTGTTGCCATAATGTTCTGCATGAAAAACCAATAGAAATGGTTGTCCATCCACTAAGTGTATGGTTACGGATGGATCTAGAACCTATCACAGGTAGCATAGGGATTGGCCCTCAACCCTTGATGTCTGAAGTGACAATGCACCGCACTGTGACATCCCCATCGATTTCCCATAACTGCTTATCCAATAGAGCAGCGTTTCCCAACCCAGTCCTCGGAGATCCCCAGATGGTCCATGTTTTTGCTCCCTCCCAGCTCTGGGCAAGAACATGGACTGTCTGAGCACTTCACGAGAACCGTGTCAAAAAACACGGAGCCTGGGTGCTTCTAGAACGAAAGCTGAATATTTAGACAGAAATGCACCTGAGCACAGGGAGAGCAGAGTGGACCTGGAAGCAAATCCACTACCCTGAAGGTGGGAAGCTACACTGAGAACCCACGGCACCTACAGTACATGCAGATGAGAACCCACGGCACCTACAGTACATGCAGATGCTAGTATGACA
>JAABNX020000106.1:24307898-24318788 GCA_015163995.2 Mormyrus lacerda | reverse complement strand
TGCCGGCATTCGGGTGTGTGTGTGTGTGTGTGGAGGGGGGGGGGGAGGGATTTAAAGAGAAACAAACTACGGGAAGATGAGGTGCCAGGGGGAGAGGCACGGAAGGTCGATGACCTTGCCTTATGAAAGGAGAGACCAAAATAATCCCAGTAGTGTAAAAACAGAACGTACCTTCTGAGGATCCATGACTGTGCTGAGGAATGAGGCTGTCGTCACCTCCCTGATTAAGGACGTGGGGGACTTTGGCACAGGGCTGCCCACCAGGTGCCGCATCAGCGGGCTGTATGGGACGCTGAAGTTCTGTATGAAGTGCTCTGGAACACAGCAGTGCCGGTGAGCCAGACGTGACCAGAAACTCGGGGAGGGTCCCGGATCCCGGCTGACGGGGTCGACTGCACCCACAGGGACTACTACCCCGTGGGGCTACTTCCTGCTCCACACAGTGGATACAGACCACCTGCAGCTAATGATTTAGTATCAGTTCCCCCGCTGGAGTTAATTTTCTGCAAACTCATGTATCAACATTCTCTATTCCTTATTATTTAACCATTCACCGTTCTGGTAACTATGCAGCAACTACAACCCTGTCAACCCCATAAAAAGACTAAATCGGGCATAAAAATCCAAGCTGACACAATGACATATGAACATCACAAATATCCGATCCAGGACGTGAAATCCAACTTTTTTTTTTTTTTTTTACTGGGGATGCAAAAAAATATTCACTGATTTTTGGACAACGAGAATTTGATGGTTAACGGCTGGCGAAGGCTCACCTAGAGTGTCACTGAGTGTGTCGTTGAGGTCTGAGATGTAATGGGTCTCTTCCGGAAGGTTCACTATGGTCAGGAAGAGGCGCCGCCCATCTGCCCTGGGGGCCCCCAGCCGCACGGCCAGCTTCCAGTGCAGGTGGGAGTCCAGCAGGTAGAAGCGCAGCGTTTTGTTAGTCCTGCATCTGAGACCCGTGAGGCCCTGGAGCGAAGGCTCAGCGCCGGAGGGGACCCCCGAGTTCTGGGTTCGAGGCGGCGGGGGGGAAGGGAGCCCCAGGGTCTTGCAGCATGCGCTGTAGCGGCTGAACGGGCTATAAGAGGTGACGACATTGCTGCAGGCTGCACCGTGCATCGACGGATGAGTGAAGGTGCGTCGCATGAAGTGAAAGGACTCCAGTGCTGCCCCCATGTGGTGGAAGGAACAGCGGGCAGTTCGGATGGCACTGGGCCACAAGCCCGCCGATTCCTTCAGGCACAGCTCGCATACGTTGTGCATGCGCGCCAGGGTGTTCCAGTGAGGCAGTACCACCGTGTTGCAGCAGGAGGCAACAGAATTCTGTGAGTGCCCCATGCCATCTTGCTCCGCCCCCTCACTGTGGTTGCAAGCGTGGTACTGCAGGGCGACTTCAGCGATCTGAGGGACAGCGCACCCAAGTCATGCTCACATCGATTCACAGGGCAAACGTAACCAGCATTCAGGTGCCCACTTCAGTTAACGTCGTGCAGGTCAGTACAAGAGTACCTGTCACAGCGCCCCCTGACTGTTTATTTTGCATCAGCATTAGTCAGTTAAAAAAAAAGCTGAATTTTCTATTCCAGAGAACCTATTCAACATATTTTATTTCAGTGCCATGATAATAATCCCTGATGATAAAAGTACAATGTCTTTGAAGTCCCTGTATTTAGTAGCATTATTCTTAGCTAACTGAGAAAGTGGCATTAAAAACACGTTTAATCTGGACTGTTGACACCGACTGTAGCACCATCTGCAGGCTATGCAGCTACAGTACACAAGTGTTATGGCCAGGAAGCAGGGAGAGGCGAACTCATTTGACAAATTACTCTGGAGGAAAACTGATTACTCATCGCATCAGAGGGCAAATTATGAATAATCATTACAAGTGGTTTATGCAGATTTTACAGTGCTGCTTGAAACCTTAAAGACTGCTAACTTAGCTACCAAAATGTCGCTTGTCACATACAACAAAAAAAAAACCCTGTTCCGTCAAAATCAATATACAAGATTTTAAATAAATGTGTATCAGAGCACATATCAGCCGGCATAGTGTGAGAGACACCCAACCAGCATGAGGAAGTCTGGGTGAGCACCACCTACAGGCAGACTGCCTCACCACTGCGAAAGGGCCCATAAACCCACCGCGAGCTGCTCTGCCAGCTCTGGGGCCGTGGCCAGGCACCCAGAGGCGGACGTGCTTCAGAATGGCCACATATATTAAACTTTTGCTTGAAATGAGAAACTGAAAGCTTATATTGCAGAAGCTCCAAACTATGGGAGGTATTTTCTGCAAAAAATAAAATGAAAATGATAGAACGAAAATACAATCTCCACTTTGCCATTTAGTTTTCAAGTCTGTGTGCAAAAATGAAAATGAAATAGCATCATTTGCTTTTTCATTTTCCACTCATGTACGACTCAGATGTGAAAAATAAAATTAAAAACCCTTTTTGTCGTTTCATTTCCTACTTTGCCTTTTCGTTTTCAAGTTCACAACATGCAAATATATGTTAATTGGAGCGGGGCGGTGGGCGGAGCTACGGATCACTGCTGCGCTTCCTCAGTACGTTTGCAGATTCCGTTGTCTTCGCGTTTCTTGGCCATGAAAACTAAATGGCAAAGTGGAGACTGTATTTTCTTTTTATCATTTTCATTTTATTTTTTGCAGAAAATACCTCCCATACCAAACAGCACTGTGATCAAGTTAGCGTATTTTAATATTTACACTTTATTTAGCGGACGCATTTTTTTTTTTTATCCAAAGCAACATACATTTCAGAAAGCAGGGTCAGCTGGTTCTTGGGGCCATTGGGAGGTGAAGGGCCTCGCCCAGGGGCCCCATAGTGACATCTGCCGACTCTGGGAGTTAATAAATATAAATAAATCCTTTATTTGCCATTTGCCCAATACAGTGAAATTTTTCTCTTTGCCTACCCCATCTTGCTCGCCATAGATTAGGGGTCAGCAAATGGGGGGGGGGGATATAAGGGTCTTGCTCAAGGGCCCTTGAACTTATGACTGTTCTGCTGAAGTAGGGGCTCAAACCAGTCATCTTCTGATCATGGACACAGAGACATAAGCCACTAAGCCTCGAATCGCCCCCCCCCCCAAAAGGGTTTGATGTGGGGCCCCATGACTGACCTGCCGCACCAGGGGCTGGTGGGGGGCCAGTGGGTCAAAGGGCAGGAAGGCGAGAAGCGCCGGACCCTTACTGAGCTCCTGCTCCAGGAGGCGGCTCTTGGCCCCGTGGGGGCGGAGCCACTGCAGGACACTCTCCCTGTTCTCGTACGCCCAGCCGCAGATATTCTCCGACGTGAAGTTCCTCTCTGCCCGTGGGAAAATCTGCATGGGATCAGGCAAATAATTCAACCTGCAACCAATTTGAGGGGGGGGGGATTCTTATTTAGACAAAGCACTAAAAAAGGCACCCCATCCCGGCCATTAATGTGAACCCCCACCGCGGTATTTCTTTAGAGATTTTTCATTAAGCCTGTCAGCGTTCTTGAGTCTATAAAACAGAACCTGAAAGGCCTGCAGTCTTTGTCAGACGCTCCCTTGCATGCCGGCAGCTCCGCAGCGGCCCCTGCCGATTCCACTACTCACAAGTGACGCGTTGAAGTGCCGGTGCATGTAGACCGTCCCGTCTTCCTGCACCGAGATCGCTTCCGCCACCGGCTTGCTTGTCACCACTCCGAAGCGTACCACTCCCTGGAAATCTGCACCATATTCAAAATGCATACATCTCACCCTTTGGCACACCACAGTCCTCACTGCGATATCCCATCCACACGGTCCAGCTGCCCGAACGGGTTAACTAGCACTGACTGCAGGGCAGGCAGATACACGTGCATCATTGTACACAGCAGGCAATTAAAAGACTCCAGTTAGGCTGACTGCATGTCTTTGTACTGAGGGAAGACGTTGGACCACCTGGAGAAAACGACACGACACAGAGGGAACGTGCAAAGTCCTCAGAGGGGAAGCAGCAACAGATTCCCAGCACAGGATGGATGAGGCAGCATTGAACCACTAGGCCACCTTGTTCAAATGCAGGGATTTCTTTAAATAAAACAGAATAAAGCAGCCTTTTCTAAGAGCACGTTCGAGAGGAACGTCCAAAAGCGCGCCTACCCTTATGATCAGATAAAACCGAAGTATTTTTAAACTCTCCTCACAGCCGAACTTGCCGTGCCAACAGTGACATCATTAGTATAATACGGCAAGTGGATTTGTGAGGCTTAGTGTCTATCAAGCCTGGAGTCACACATCAAAATCTACAAAGGCCGTTAAATAAACGCTGACTGGTGACTGCAGACCCCAAAGCAGCGGTGCATGTGTGAACTGGTGGAGATGGACGAATGAAAGGCAAGGAGTTTCAAGCAGAGGCTATCAGAAACTCATCAAACCGACAGCATGTCACTTTAATCCCTGCTTGCAACGGTGCATTACCGTTTTGAGCAAGAGTCATTTCAGAGGCGAACAAAAACCGCCAGAAGTAAAAATAAGCAATTCAAGACTAACAGCATGACAGGCTCTCTGTCAGAGAGTGAGAGCCGGTATTCAGAGAGGTGTGTCTCAAAAGCAGCCCGCTGGGGAAAGCTGGCACCAAACGGCATTTGTTCATCCTGACATATCTTTGGTTTCATTTGAAACCAAAGTTGGTGTTGTTTTCACAACTCAGAATAATGCAGTTCAAGTTAACTCAGTATAAAACCGTACTCTCAGTAAGATTAATCGATTCTCACACTGCTAACTGAGCGTCGCTTAACCAAAGAACTCTAACACCAAAATCGTACAAGAATAATGCTCCTGGTTTAAATTTCCAATCATATATAAATACGACTTTATTTTGACATGTATATTACTTTGCCAACATTTTTCCTAGATATTTGACTTACCTCTCTTCAAAGCCTGTAAGGCTGATGTCAGGAATATGATGTATCCAGGAGGCTGCGGTGAAGCATTGAACTCAAAATAACCCACCACTCCTGGCTAAGAAAGGGGAAAAAAAAAACATAAATACAGTAAAATCCAGTTATATTAACGGGCTTCAAGGGACCTGGCAAAACAGTCTGTTATATCCAAAGTAGCTGTATGCCCAGAACACAACTACAGGACACCATTTACTCATGCCACACCCCAGCAGACACACTTGTGGTATAGATTATTATACTGTACATGTAGTAATCCAACTGAGCAGATGCGTAACTATTAATAATCCCGACTAGGTATCTACGCTGGATATCACCGGCACGCCATGCACCTTATAGGCGGAGCCTGCATGTCCGTTACAGCCAAACAAAACTACAGCTAAAAGCGGCCCTGGGGACCAAATTGTTTGTACGTTATAAGCGAAATTCCGGTATATGCGAGTCCTCTATATTTGATGCGTTTTCTGCATGTTCTTAAAGGCGCACGACCGGAACCAGCGGACCTTGTCCGTTATAGACGATATTCCGTTATAAGCGAGTCCACTGTATCATCAAACAATGATTTTCCTCTTCTGGGCTACAGCTGCACATTTTTTCAGAAGAGTGAGAAATTCTCTGACACGCCCCTGAACTTATACCATCTGCATTATTTCTAACACTGTCATGAATGAAACGAGACTTCAACATCGGGGAATCAGGGAATAGGGTCAGCCAGTGTCCCTGGAGCATTTTGGAGGTTAAGGGTCTTCCTCAAGGGACCAACAGTGATTACTCTGCTTCCCATGGGGTTCAAACCCACAACCTTCCTGAACAGAGGCACAAATCTCTCACCTGCCGTGCCGTACCGTAACAATAAGACGCCTTCTTAATATAATTTAAACCAGAATATCGTACTGCAATGACAATGCAACATTATACAAACACTTCTTGTAAAAGCACATGCAAATAATTCATGCAAAAAAAAACAAAACAATTTGCATACCAACACCAAAGCAACCGCTATAACAAATTAAAGGTCTACTGGCAGCTGCCTGCACATTAGCGCAATGAGAACCAGCCCTAATGGGAAGAAGACTCTACCAAGCTACAGTTGCACAATGCTTCCAGGCTGGCTCTTCACCTCATGATAGGAGAGGAAGTCTTGCAACGCTGCTTGTGAAGGCAGGTATGTCAAAGGGGTGATAACCCTCCGGGTGAACTTCTCCATGTAGGCGGCCATAAAGGGTCCCTTGTACTCAATAGGCCCGAACCTGTAAGACAATTTACATACTGTAAACATATACACACACTCACAGTCTATACTGACAGGAAAATTTTTCAAAGTTGGTGTTTCCAGCCCCCAAACCAACAGTGGGCTGGAGTTACTGTTGGCACCCGAACGTTACAGAATCACCCTGTATTGAAAAATAAAATCTGCATTCAGAATTATTGATCCACAATCCACAAAAATACACGACTTGTCCCATATTTCTGTACACATTGCAAAACCTCCCCACACTCATTCAGCAAATTATATGTTTAGGGACCCCTCACCCCCGCTCATAAAATGTTATCGCCAGCAAAATGGGTCTGTGGAATTTCTGAGCAACACAAACCGGTCTAATGTTATCAAACGGTTGGGGACCCCTAACCTTAGGGTACCAAAATTCAAGGGTCCAGGAGGAATGCATCATTCTGAACTGTATGTCTCCTCAGACAAGAAGTGCAGTCCCACCTTTGGTAAAACAGGTGTATCGCTGGGTACTGATAGAAGTTCTGGTTCTTTCGGCATTTTCCCTGGTTCCACCAACAGTTAACAGCTATAAATAGGACCTGCGCACAGCAAGACAGTGTTAAACTCATTCAACCCATATCCATGGAGCACAGTAAAAACTAAACACGCTAAAAAAGATACCGCGGCAAACTGACACCGAGCAGACATTTCGATTTACAAAAATTACAACCACGTCATGCTTTTTTTACCCCCGATCCAAATTCAGCATTAAGCTCACAGTACACCTACCACAGCACCATACAAATGAGCTAGATAACATTATTATAAACCAATAATATAATGGTTGCTGCACAGAGACCCTCAGGGATAAGGTGAGGGAAAAAAATGTTTTTTTTTTTTTTCCAATTCCATAAAAGCTATCTTCTGAGAAGCTGCTTTCTCACTGTCAAAATGAAGACACACTAAGAGATGGTGGGATGGTGACATTAACCCGCCATTTGGTCCCGAGACATAAACAAGAAGGATATACCTCTTTGGAAAGTTTCCTGGCGACTTGCTGGACCTCCTCCCGAGCGGCGATGGAGTGCGCACACCAGGGGGCGTAGAAGAAGATTAGGGAGATCTCAGCTGCGCTCCGAAGCCGGTCCACCTGGTCCAGCTGCCCCAGGAAAAGGTCCACCACCGGGGCATCGGGCGAGAAGAAGCGGCGGGGAGGCCGTGCAGGGGCAACGACGTTCTTTGCACGGCTACTTAGAGGAATGGACCAATGTCCAAATTAATAAATAACACCAGCTTTCCAAAAAAAACCGAAAACATTACACAGTAATAAAATGTAGAGTACAACCATCCATTTAGACAGATATCAAAGATTTGTTTGCTTCAGTTGAGGAATAGTACACAGTGGAGTAACATAAAATCCATTCAAAAGTACAGCAAAACGAGGGGAGTTACATATTAGCGGTGCCTTAAGGTACCTTGTCTTGAATTCCTCTAAACACTTTAATCTGATTAGTTACCGCTTGCGCATGTAAATTAAGGACAATTTGGTACGAAGTATAAACATAAGGTCACATTAATAGTTTAGACAGATAAACCGTCCCAACTGTACAGCACCAAAGTTGGGGAAAGAGAATATTGGCGGTCACAGTAGCTAGAATTCCTTCTTATCAAAGTAGCACAGATACTAAGTCGATTATCTGACAGGAAAAAAATCATATAATCTACAGATTTAGGGCAGTTTCCAAACGCACACAGAAAATGTTTCCGTTTATTTATATTATATGAACTGCTCATGTTTATAGAGATAGAGAGCTGAGCCCGAACAGCACCAATATGGTATATCCCTGGCACAGCCTCGGCTACCTCACAAACTCTTTAAATATCCAGGCTAATGTGATATTTAGCAAATACTGGACGTTTATAGTAGCAGCAATAATAATAATAATAACAATAATAATAATATACGATGCAGATATTTCCCATCCTGGCTAACCGGACTCTGCTAGCTGAAGTTTCTCTCCAAGCGAGTGTGTTCCGAGCATTTCATCCATATGCCAGCAAGATGCGCAAGTTACGATTAAAATGCATCAAGTCAGCAATCTACCTGATTTTTCAGTGGATCCCCTAGCTCGGTGCTTACCTGCAAGTGAATTTTATAGTGACAACAAAAAGGCAGCCCAGCACGATGGCTCCACAAAGAAGATCGGGTCTTCGAGCCATCTGATTCCCCAGCTGCCGAAGTGACACCCGCAACCGGCGCAGCATTACAGACGCCTAGCCCGTCCCTTCCATTTAAACACGCAGTTTGGCACAACACCTGCACACCAGCCCACAGAGGTGGGGAAACACGGTCGGTCGAACCACTGACCAAAACCGTGCACCGCCTGACAGCGAGCAAACCCTCCTCCGCCACGTACTCCGCGCACTTCCGCTCCCGGGGAGCGTCGCGCAACTGCGGCGCGTTTGCAGAAGCGGAGGCGCCTGGGTGACGCGGCCGCGCCGGCCAATGGCGTGGAGCCGCGGAGCTGGTTAGGAAACAACCGCTTCGGTACCAAGTTAACTGTTCGTTAGCTGCTGTAATGCTACGTGTGAAATTCCCTAACGAATCATGCCTGCTTAATTGAGAAACAGTCCTGGACCCTGTACGAAGGCAGTGTTCAAAAATCTGTTCAAAAGCAAAGGTTTCCAGCAAGTGATTTTAAAATTATTGTTTATATGAATAAAGTTTAAACAGACTAGTAGACGCTTTACAGGGTGCGATAATAACTGGGTAGAAGTAATATTTGAAAGTAGCTTGCAGTACCCAAATCATGCTATAATTATGTCAATAAACATTAATTTATGCTTACATTAGCCTTTCTAGTACATACGTTTATACAAAAACATTTACATTTTATTGTGGTGAGGTGTGATATAATCAATTGACAGTATAGTTAAAATTAAAATAATTAAAAAAAAGAAATTCTCAAATGAAGGTTTTGCTGATAAAATGCATTATTAGTCATACAGCACTGTGCGAAAGTCTCAGGCAGTCATAGGAAATGTGTAAAGCTACTTATATGTTTACTCAGAATAAAACCCCTGTTTAACATTAGAACATATACAAATTAAGAGTAACACAATAAAAATAGGAATATCACCTGGTGGATGGTTAGAATAACACCGCATCAGTTCCCAAACCTCTCTTCAGGGACACCTCAGGCATTTCATGTAGACCGATATTTGTTAAATTTCACCATCAGCTTGCTTAAGTTATCCGTTTAACTAGTTAAAAAAAGTCATTCAGGTGCTGTTAAGTGAACACGGTATTATATGCTAGTGGTCAAGTAAAAAAAAAAAACTGATGTATTGCATGGTTGCTACAAATAGGCATTACTGGGGTAATTTTAGGAAAGAATTTGAAATAGTTAAGGTGACACACTTCAAAAGACATGATAAAACCATAGTTTTGCAAGGACGTGAATATAATTTAAACAATTTTCCTTGACTGGCGAAGACTTTTGCACAGTACTGTATACGTGTGCCTTTAATTCAATAAGAGCGGTATTAACTATATATCACTCGATTAAACTCACTAGAAAGCATCGATTAAAATGTCCTTCTCGATTACTTGGCGATATGGCGGAAGAGAGACAGCGTGTAGCGGATGAAAATAAAGAGCAAAAACCATCAGTCGTATGGAAGCACTTCAAATTAAACGTGATGAACGAAATTTGATGCTTTTGCGAAATTTTAAGACTTGAAAATTAACTACAGACCTATATCCAAATGGAGGTTGACTGTTCATTAGCTGCTGTTCGATCAGATAAGTTGGTGGTAGACAGGACCGATAAATCATTTGCCTTTGCTCAATATCATCACTATGAAATGCAAACAAGGACGATAATGATTATGACTGGTAGAGCGCATGAAGAGCTCATGCAAAAGTACTAAACTTGAGTGTTTTTTTCCACATACATCATTTTAAAATGGAACAATCGTTAGAATTGCAACGTTTGCTAAATTCTCTTTCCTTTGACTGGCCAAAAATGTTCTGGCACAACGTATTGATAGTTTGAACCAAGAAGACTATCGCGGTCATTGCGATATGAACGATTGCGTTTGCATGAAATGCCATGTCAATATTTGCATCGCATGTTAGATCGGCACAGAGGTACAGTGGGTTGCGCGGTCACCACACACCGCCTCTTTGTGTGTGTGTGTGGAGATTGCATGTACAACCTATATGTGTGTGACTTTTTGGCGGTCTTCGGCTTTCTTCCACTGTGCAGAAACATGCAACTTAAATGCCATAAATTGAGCGTATCTGAGACCCTGCAATTGTTGGTTGGTTCCTGCCTTGTGTCAAATGTAATGTATCTATAATATAATAATATCATATAATAAACGAGTACTCGATGTATCAAAGTAAATTGGTAGAATACTCTATTATTGATATAATCGATAGTGACAACCATAAACTTCATTTAAAAAATTCAACACATTCAGATAAATCAAAATATGACAATGACCATAAAAATACTTACTTCTAACTTATACTATTCTTAAATATACATCAACAATGGACATAAGCCTACAGGAAGCCTACATTTTACATAGGAAAGTGAGTATTTGGGATCTGCATCTGTCATTAAAATGGTTACCGAATTTCGTGTAACTTCAGATACAGTCATGGCCAAAATTGTTGGCACCCCTGAAATTTTTCCAGAAAATCAAGTATTTCTCACAGAAAAGTATTGC
>JAABNX020000106.1:24281186-24304708 GCA_015163995.2 Mormyrus lacerda | reverse complement strand
ACCCCCGTGGGGGTAGATGAATGCGGATAATGGTAGCTTTGGTTTGGAGAAGGTGTGGCATTCGGTGGAATTTTTCAGGGACGGGGTCATGTCCTTGCGCCGCCCTGCATATACGCTGTGGTTTTACAAAGGTTAACATAAAACATGTTTCCGTTCATTATAGAATCGCTGAAGGACAAGTGTGAGAAGATGCTGTGCAGGTGTGACAGGGAAGTAGCTAAATGCCTGAGAAAAGCACCCTTCATTCCAGACTATGCAGTGTGGCCAGACTTCCTCTGCGGATTTGAGTACCCAACGTGCAATTATTACTGAGTCAATGAATGCATTTCATGTTGCAGTATTGCTGCCTCACTTTACATTTAAAACAGCAACAACGAAAAATATTAAAAGCGATATTTGGAGATAAACACACACAGAAACCACAAGATGGGTGTAGAAGCAGCAACGTTTTTGTCATCTTTGTTTTCAATCTATTGCAAATGCCCAGTAGAGATTCTAGTTCTACCAGAATTTTTGGTCACAAACAGGTTTTGACCAAATAAATGATGCAGAAGGGGGTGTCATATTTTCAGACTTTTTTTTTTTTTTTACTTGCAATTAAAACCAAAGCTTGTCTTTTTTCAGCTATGATTCGTACAAATAAAGGCAAGTTATAGTTGCTGTCTGGAACGTCATACTTAAGACTGGTTTGGACACATTTGGTTTTAGCCGCTGATTCACTTCCAGGTTGTTGGGTGAATATACTTCCTGAAGGCGTCACATGACACGTATGTCTCCTCTAGCAGGTGTGTCATTCCTGGCTGAGTTGGCTTTGCATGTTACATACTTTTTGTGGCCTTGTACCATTGATTTAGTCAAACAGGTTTTTATGGGTTTCTACAAAGAAATTGACCAGAGTGTTAATGTCTATTTCTTATATCAAAATATGGCCAATGCTTATGCTAAATAACAGAACAAAGACAAGTCACTATCTTTAAAAATACCTTATTGCAAATAAAAGTAACTTTTCCTAACCTGTAAGAGCCAAGTACAGCTCAATAATTTTTAATTAAAAAGTACATTTTTTTTTTTTTTTTTTAGAAAAAAATGTTTTTATTAATGATTCCTAAACCTTATTCATTTTTGTCCAGGAGCATGAATAAGTCACAGTTATAACAAAAAGTGCAAGAATAATTAAAAGGTCAGAGAAAAAAAAAAAAAAAAAAATTAAATTAATACAGATTTAAATCAGGCTGAGAGCCAATCACCCCCCCCCCCAGACAATTTCAGCTTTTGGTAAACATATTGAGAGGAAAACTCAGAATGGAAGCATGGAAGAATCGGCACAGTCTAGACTTGGTATGCATCTCTTATTGCGATAAAACTTGCATAAAAGCTGAGAAAACAATTGTCCCGTGTTCGGTGTTCACTGTAATGACAAGCTGTGAAACAGAATGTACACTCCCAGTCTGCTCATGACTTAAACCCCTTTGAAAATAAGTGTGGCTACTTTGATCCTCGTAGAAAAAAGAAAAGAAAAGTTTGCTGTCAGACAAAGTATATGAATATCACAATAATGAGTGATGTTTACAATTTCGGTGGACTTCACACTACCCTGACTTTGTCAGCGTCATGGTGTGCGATGTCCGATTCTGCGTTTCGTTTGTCAAAGGCGCCCTGCCGATAAATACCCATTAGCTAGTTTCAAATACCTGTTTTCGGCTAACATGGCACTGCCCGCAAGACCGAGTCCATAATGTGTCAGCTGATCTTGGCGGGTGGCGCTGTAGGGCAGCCCTAGCTACTCACCTCAGTAGCCTTTGCGAGTATTATTTTTATGGCACTTGTGTTTCCGGGCGGAGCACTTGCTGGACGACCTGCTCAATATTTATAATGGGGTTGAAGTACAAGGCCCAGTAGAACAAGCAGTTACAGGCAAACTGAGGAATCACTGGCCAGAAGATGGCGACAGCGAACCCTTTTACGGACACCTTCCAGAAATGGCTCCACATTTTCTGAGGGAGAATCCTGGAAGAGAAAGATATCAGCAATTAGATTTTGGAATCTGTCAAAAGCTGCTGTTTAAGTTTCAATTAAACAATTACAAGATGTAGACTAGTGGCCAAAATTGTGGAAACACTTCCAATTTTTAGACATTTCAGAACTTTAATATAGTTACTCCAGTTGCTTTTTTAATTGTCCAATGAATGATATTCGTAACGTTCTTTGTTTATAAACATTACCATGAATATTCATGTAGTGATTTTTGAAATGCAATGCCAAACATTTTGTAAATGGTAAATGGACTGCATTTATATAGCACTTTTCAACTCCTATGAGTACTCAAAGCGCTTTACAATTCATGCCTCACATTCACCCATCCACACACATTCATACACCGGTGGCAGAGGCTGCCATGCAAGGTGCCAACCTGCACACCGGGAGCAATTCGGGGTTCAGTGTCTTGCTCAAGGACACTTTGATGGGGTCAGGAGGAACCGGGGCTCGAACCTGTATTGTCCACAATACTGGCGACTAGTGTAAAATGTTCTAATACGCATTATGTAAAAAACATTTATACTACATTTTAAAAAAATTAAAAAGCGATCCCTGCTAGGCCCAAAGAAGTACCTCAGCTCTGATCGGATCCAGAGCCGATACAGAGCACAGCCCTCCAGCACCGACAGAAGCATGGAGTTGATGATGATGAACCGCGATGTCCAGTAGTGAACATTCAGCCAGTCCCAGGCAAACTCCGCTATCAACTGGTAGGGCAGCAGGGAGTATTTCACCAGGAATTCAGTCCACTGCTTCCAGCTAGGGTTCTCGTTCTGCAGAAACAGAAAGCAAAGAAAAATACTAGACAGGCTGATGAATATTACAGCTAGCTCCTAATAAATAATCCATGTGCACACCTACGCAATTGTATTACACGTTTTCATTACCCAATAGCCAGCCTGCAGGGCATTGTTCGAGAAGTAACTTTTACCCCAGTTGAGTTACTCTCCATGAACCAATCGAAAGATCCCCTTACGAAAGTTCTAGACATGAAAACGTCCTCTTGCTGTTCCTCACTCTGCTCCGGGCAACAGGTTTGTATGAAAGGCAGGAAGGTGTCAGTGTAATCGAACAGGTAGAGGTACAGGATGGTGAGCCTCGGAGAGCTCTTCAGGGCATACAGCAAGAATAGGGATTTCCCAGCATTGACCGCCTTAAACGAGAAAACAGCAGACAGAGCTGTTAGACCAGAGAGACGCCTGTGTCACTCTCATTAAGCAAAGCCTACATTATATGTCACGTAAATATCAGATGACTACAGAGCAGTTCTCAAGTGGCACTTCTATGTATATATTCATAGCGGCGCTCGTTCGATTTGTTATGCAATTAAGGCCAGGATATAGTAAATATTCTGGTAAATAGGCCAGTGATCCAGTGATGTGGTTTCGAGCAACACCGACAGCACAAGCTGACCTTGTATTCCCAGAGATTCTGCGGCGGCTTCACACCCAGGGATTTGACACGCTCCAGCTCCGCCAGCACAGCCTTACGGTGCGTCTGGTTCTCAATCCCATATGGGTTCTTGGAAAGCTCCTCATCTCCAAGCATAATCAGGAGTCTATCAAGCAGCAAAGCCACACAAGTCTATTCGTGCTGAGCAGCTCACACCCTCGGTTGACGAGCAATAATAATTTGAGGGCAGCTGCTCGGGATCAGTCAAGAATGACATACCTGCCGTTGACTTGCTCTCTTAGAAAGTGATCCTTGTACAGTGAAGCCCATGGACCCAGGTTTTCCAACCAGAGGATGACCTCCTCAGAGGTCCATTTCGTCACGGGCTTGTGGACCAAGAGGTCGTGCTCAGCATCTCGGCTGCTCCAGTGATACACCAGCAACATGACCTAGCAGCGGGAAGCGAAGGACCACGGGTGACGATCGCGCCGACCGGAATCTGAAACTGACTTCGATGATGAGCCGATGAGGTCAACACAAGCAAAACCATGGAAACCACGGAGGAGGTTCTAAAAGTCACTTACGGCCACACAAGTGAGGGCGGTGAGGACCCCAGAGAAGAAGCCATTTCCACCACCGCCTCTCCGCGGGGGGTTCAGCGCAGGCCCTCGGGAGACCTGCTCATCGCCATACCTCTGGAAGGCAAGCAGGCTACGCACAATTTTGGGGTTATTCTGGATCTCTTCTCGCCTTTTCTGAACTACTCTGGAAAATAACTTCTCGCTTGAGTCCCTGTGAGACAAGAGAACAAATTCAAAACTTATATTTGGGAGCAGACAACGCAAGAGCAAAATTTCCAAAGCTCACTGAAAACATCTTTTGCTTCCCAGATGAGACCGCCAGTGACCGAGAGTCAGGCTTCCTCATCATATGTGACACTACTGGGGGCCAAAGCTGACTCAGCTTTCATGAAATGTAAAGAACTTTTATTACAGCATTTCTCTTGAAAATGAATGTGTTTTGGAAATCTGTTCTTCAATCCTTCAAATCAAAATACACCTACATTTAAATAAAGGAATAAAAGGAATTAGAACTAAAATGCCGTGACAAAATCATCCCCTCTGACAACTCAATTAGCCCTGAAATCATTCTACTGGGGGGGTCACAACATCTTTGCTGACCACTTTTTTGTCTGAAACAAGGCATGCTGCCCTTTCAAAATGCTGAGAAGTCTCCTGCACGGCACCAAGCAAGTACCACTACTGCTAACTGTCATCTAGAGCTTCTGTTCATCACAGGGAACCCACACTCTAAACTCTATGTAAGGACATTCTTAAAAAATGTGTCAGTGAAGGGCTACAATCAAGCTATTTTAAACTACGAAAACTAAAGTTTGCCAAATCATTACAATGAGTTACAAAAATGCATTGAGGTGTTTAAAAACAGTTTCAACTCATGGCAAGATTTTTCCAACCCTGAAGTACATCTTTAAATACAATTGTACTCCATTCCCACCTCAGCAAAATGTTGACTCTGGGAAATCCCTCCCACCTCTCCCTACACTCGGGACACTCGTTTTTCCTCGAGGACTCCCACCAGAGGGCCAGGCAGTGCCGACAGAAACTGTGCCCACAGTTAAGGGTTGTGGGGTTGATCAGAATGTCGTAACAGCAGTGACAGGAAAACTCATGCTCAGTTATCTCGCTGCTGGAAGCCAGGGGACAAGGGTCAGAATGATCCAAGGGGTCAGTATGGATACCGCCCTTCATTGGAGAACTCGTTATTCGTCCCTTAGTAGACAAAATCCTCACTGATTAACTCTGTGAAGAGAAAATAAAGAGAAAGCTATTTGTTATGCAGAGGATCGTGATACAATAGTGTGGGAATTAGATTATTATGGGAGAGCTTGTTATATTATTAAGTAATATGCATACATTTCCGCAAGCCTCTAACAGCTGCACGTATCAAGTGTCACGAGAAGCATTTAAATAGGTTATAATGACTTGCAAAAATCTGTAAAACTGAAGCAACACGCCATTGCGCGCTCGGTGTCATGGACGCCGAGCCGCGAAGTTTATGGGAGCCCGGTCCCAGTCAGGGCTCGTTGGAATAAGGCAGGATCGGCGGTCAGCTTCCCGGCGACAGCTCCCAAACCCAGGAGCTACTGCGAAAGGCACTTGGCGGCCATTAATCGGTCCAAAGACAGCTGGCCACACGGGCAAACAAACTGCGATCAAACGCGGATGCAGGAAAATGTGTACTTTAATACGAGTCAAGATGAACGCGGAAAATGCCTATCATACCGAATGCTCAATAAATAATAAAAAGTAAATACAGTTATTTACTGGAAGATCAGGCAATCGACTTCGGATATATGAAGAACATAAATAAAACACGGACAGACACTAATAACCAGTTCGCAGCAGCACAGTAATGCGTCCACGCTGCTCGCCGATCTGCGCGTACGGACCCCGGTAATTACCCACCTAACACCATATTGGCTCCTTTCTTTTCCTACCTTCGATATTTTCCTCCCCTACGTGGCCGGCTGCATTGTAAACACAGCGCAGCCCGCCGATGTCGGACCTAGAGAGCCAGTTAGATGGCGAGCCGGCCTCCCCGCTGGACCAGACCGCCCTAATGCCCGTCCCACGCCCGCCGACCTCTACCTGCCTGGCTACGCAAGTCGCACCGCCGGCCGGGGAGTCGCGCTCGCCGCCGCGGTTATCCTCCTCGGCCTGGAAGCGCATTGAGCCTACAGGCTCTGGATCATTTCCCCCAGTGCAGCGCATGATCGGCTTTACGTGGTTTACGGTTGTCGAAACCGATCCCGAATCAGTGCTTAGCTCCCCCCCCCCAAAATACATTTAAGTGTTACACCTTATTGATTTTGTGTATTTTGCGCACGTTTTATTATTAACATGATTATAATAGGTAGTGGGTGGGAATTATTTAGGTTTAATCCTTTTTGTTTTCCTGCACCAGCGTCAGGAACCCTGGAGTGGCACGCTTTCAGACTCATTATAAACCTAAAAGGATCGAACTACATAAAATGTGTTGGAACAATTCGCAATCCCTACAGATCTAGACTACTTAAAAGATAATAAAACTATGCATACATGTGCATGTGTGTGCAAAATGGCAATTCTCACAAAACGTTAAATAGGCTTAACTTAATTTCTTCATTTCTGAAACTTCATATAGGTTACTGATGACACTGGGGCATACTCCTGAGTAAAGCTGGCAGCGGCTTTGATATTTGTCAGACACCAACACACACCCTAACCTTGAATTAACCGTAATCGCAACAATAATCTCAAACCTAACCCTCACCCTTACCCTAAACCGAACTCAAATAGCATCTTTAACCCCAGCAAGGGGAGCAGGACAGGATAGCCCGTGCATCTTGTCTGCTGCAAGGGGCTTCACCCCTTTTTCCGGAGGAAAAACCTGTGGGAAACAGTTTCTCTCTAACCTAATACCAACCCTAACCCTACTGCTAGGGTGGCGTACATGTACCCCCCCGCCGTATATATAATGAAAAACTCCGCTGTAGGTTAATATTAAAATATGAGTAAATGATTACGTACTTAGGGGTTGGCAATCTTTGCGCTAACCCTATTTGTCAAGAAAAAAAAAATTGTTGTCAGCATATTTACAACCACCAGATGGTACTAGTGGATTTTCAATATATTTTCATTCATATCACTATGGCTGGTGTTTTTCCAGATTTAATTTAAACAAATAACCAAATAAATAAAATATTTATTACTTGCTCCTTGTGTATTACTTAGTTTGACAATAATTGCTATACCTTTATAGTACTGTACATGATATTAATTACTGGTAAATGACAAGAGCAGTTTTGCAAAACTGGAAATATGATAGCGATCTTGGCATGATTGTACTGTGGTCTCTAAGTTTATTCGCACGTGTTCTGTGAGTGATTTTCGGTATTTCAGTGCTTGCGTATTTCAGTAATCGCTAAATGCGCATGCCTTTCGCTTATCAAACAGCTGCAGGCCATATTCAAGGGCCAACTATGTTTGTCCTGTAGAGTTAAGAATTTCTTTGCTATTCATATTAAACATTCTTTTGGTCAAAACACGTATTGCCAAAACAGTATACTGAAAGGAACGCAAAAGATAAATTATGAATAAACAGCACTTCCTATGATCTGACTTCACTTGTTAATATATCATAGCTTCGAAACATGGTTTATCCATTGCATCTTATTTAGGCTTTTTGTGGTACCTCTCTGGCGGAGCACAAAGGCTGAACACATGCAGCATTGATTATATGCTTTTTTTCAGTCAGGCACAAGCTTTGACCACGCAATTCTTTGAGCCCCTGCCAGAAAATAAAAGACAGTTTTGTCTCTCACAGAAAAACAGCTCACATGGCAGTGCAAGGTTAATTGCAACATCTATAAACAAACAAACTACCAAGTTAAAAGCCCGCACACAAAAAGCTCAGCGTTCATTAAATGCGACGCTTTTACGGGAATGGCATAATTAGTCTTGTTTATGTGACAGACTGGAGTTGCTTTTTTTATTTTTCACAAAGCAGACATTCTGTCATCGTTAGATTGGAAATATGTCAGTGGTAGTAAAGATACTTATTAACAATATCAATGATGTGTGTATGTCGAGCCGAGAATGTTTTAGGTATTTTTGTTAATGTTAGTCCTGAGCAAACTTTGAAATACGAAAAAGATAATTGTCTGCTTTAGATATTCATATCGGAGTTCCTTCTGATAGGAATTAGGAATTCCGTCCTCAAGGAAACTGAGTTTATTATCTTAAAAAAGGTATGTTTATATTTTAAAAGATTTTAGACACCAGGTGCTTTAATTGAATTGCATGATGAACACTTCTGTTGTAATTCAGGTCCTTGTGATATACAAATGGAAACCATATTGTTGTCACATATTGTTGACTACAGCAATAACTGTCTGTGCACCGCACAAGTCACGTTCTCAGACCAGCTCATCTTCACCAGAATGGATGACATTTGAATGCTCTCAAGGATTCACAGCTCGGTGCTCAGCATTCATCCCTGCCCAGTAATTCTTTGAAGATTAATTCCTAGAAATGCCAGCGTTGACAGTTCTGCATTTGTGCCACTGAGTCACACATCATACCTGTTAAAATACCAACATGGCATTTCCTCTTATAAAAACATTCTTTTCGGCGGTACTTTTTAGACTCTTTATTAACTTCTTTAAGTTTCTCCGGGACCTGCTTTCAGGGGCCCTCACGTACAGACACAATCACACAAGGCATGGTGGAAGAAATCAAATCAAAATCAAATCACTTTATCGTTTCATCACTTCACGCTTGGTAGAGTACAGGAGAGCGCTACTCAGTCTCACGACACCAGCACCAAGATCGTGCAGATATTAGAATTTTACAAAAGTGGCAAATATGCAACATGGGAAAAATAAATTGTGCGCAAGTTAAAACAAATAAATATAATGAACAGCAATGCAGCAATTACTAATGTTAGATACATTGGGAGTTACATATACACTTTGAATGAAAGATGTTAGCTAGTGGTAGGCTGAGTAATGTCGAGGGGCTGGGCTTAGAGGAGCTTTTTGGTTTCCATGGTGATTGATCACCAGTCACAAGCCAGCAGGAGCCTCAGGTAATGATCTCCAGCTGACTTGGTTATGTCTCTGTCCTTGTTAGGCTCTACATATGGTCAGCTGGATGGGAGCAGAATCACAATGCGTGTGTGTGTGTGTGTGTTTGTATGCATCTAAAGGAAACACCCAACAACATGGTCACATTGGGATGCTAACAGGGAGTAAAGCCTCTCTTTCCTTCAGGAGTAGCATCGGAGCTCATTGGAACGCTGACACACAAGAGCTGATGCACATGTAGTGCGATATCGGGCCAACAGGAAAGGCCTCCAGTCTTCTGATGGGCGAAGGAGTTGTAAACCTGTTGCTCCAGTACTAACGATAAATGTTCATTCATGCTCAGGTCTGGTGATTGGGGACGTGTTTGACGGTAACCTGGTGTTCGCAAGACCACCGTTGAATTTGTTCAGCAGTGCGTACGGGGGAATCATCCACTTGGATTATGGGAACAGGAAAAAGTGTTTGGTGTAATAAGACTGGGTGACCTAGCAGTGTTGACTGTGACGCCTTATGCTGAACTGGTTGGTAGAAACAAAATCCTGGTCTGGACTTGTAGTTTTTGGACCTGAAATGCCCAACAGTGTGATATGCACAAAATGGCTGCCCATACCAACATACACTGAGAACTGAAGATCAGATGTAGGAAAGAAGAAACATAAAAGAAATGCTAGTTCATTCTGGTAATATCTAGGGCGAACTACCCTGTTAAGGTTCCGCTAGCCTGAGAGCTTTGACTTGCCACCATCATTCCTCTTTGTTAATGTTAAGGTTCTTTCGTGTTTGCCATTTGCAGCACTGTTTTTTTCAGACTTTTCCAACCGAGATGTCGAATCATTTTGCAGTCCTGGGACCTGAGGTTCAGGCTCTGACTCTCTGGCTTCTTTGGAACTTTGCTATCAGCCTCATGGTGCTTTGAAAACCTGCACACCAAACTGCAGACTGTCAGACTTGTTTTATATCTCTGACCTTCGCCTTAATGATTCTCCCTTGAAGCTGTTCTTATGATTGTGATTTGGCCACATCAAAGTTTCAGTCCTTTTTAATGCACCGATTCCCTTATTTTGTCCATCCGTCAAGTATATATGCTAAGGAAGCACACAACCTGCAACATAATCGCATATGAAACAGTGAAAGGGTTTAACTGATTACTGGATTTTCTCGGTGCAGTGTGTGCTGTGATATTTTGATTTGGTGGTGCTGATTCTTTAAAAACAGGTAAACAAAATGAACGTATTACATCAGTATTTTTATTCCAGCCTCTGATAAAAGTAGATAGCGTCTGCTAGACCAAACCGTGCTTCCCCCTGGAGTGATTCCAGCTTCTCGTGGGGAAATCCAAGGTCCTCCTAGATGAGGTGTAATATCCCTCCGAAATGTACTGCCTCTCTCACTGTCAGCTTAGCAGGATGTGCTGAGAATCCAGTAGCAGATCCACCTCAGCTGGCTTTTCTCAATACACAGAAAGACTGTCCTGGGCTGAAAAGTACATGGAGATACAGTGAGCCCAGGTTTCTACTACAGAAACCTCCATCCATCTTCTAACAGCTTATCAAATACAGAGGCGTGGGAGGAGTTCTGGAGCCTGTCCCAGGCAGCATAAGGCACAAGGCAGGGGAACACCCGGATGGGATTCCAGTGCACAGCAGTGCGTGAACATGCACACACCCGCACACAATCACAGACTGCAGACAGTGCAGAGACATTCATTCTTAATCCGCTATTGTAGCGCATATTGTGTTGTATGAATACAAAACATTCATCAGTTCACATAGTTCAGGCGAGACTTGACATGAAAAATGTCAAATTGTGCCTTGATGATACTGGTAAGTGTGGGACGTTCTACAGGAAACTTCCAGAGTGCTCTGGTAAATTTGGAGCTGGAACCCGCAGTTATACTAAGTGTCCAGTAGACAGTGTCAGACACACATTTTAAACAGGTCTTTTTATGAAGCTTTGCCACTCCTCGAAGGGGAACAAAATCATAAAGTTTCCACAAATTTATATCTCATCCCACGTTTTGGATCTCTGCTACAGTTGTTGGTACTATTCTTTTATGTGACAGAGAAAAGCTTGTCCTGTCCAGTGTACTGTCTTAAAAACTTATCACCCCCTACTCTTTCACATTTTTGCCATATGCTGTGTGGTACCTCTGGTCAAACACAAGGACTAGAATCGGAGCTGACATCTCTGCTATTCTACTGATATAATTAAAATAAAGGATCTTTCCTCTTCTGTAATGTCTACTGGTCTAATAACCCATCTTATGGACTATCTATAATTGTTCTATTCCATTTATAAATGACTCCGCAATGATACTGAAAGGTATAGTTCCTAAATATACAGAGATATTGTTTTTTTTTCTCAATTAATACATAGTCTCCCATCATCCACATTCTCATCTACATGTAAAGAGCTGGATCTTCATTGTGAATCGCACACAGTGGTTGACTTTTTCATTCCTTCACATGGACACTTCTCCCTGAGCAGAAGATGGATGCTCGACACACAGTTTGGCCTAGATTAGCTTAGACTTTGCGTCAGAGTGCACAGCGAGGTATGCGGCTTGCGTCTGGCTCCTTTACATGGCTGGTCATGTGAAACACCTCGCAGACTGTGGCAGGCCCGGAGAATTGGCCTGAATTGGGTTTCAGGCTGAGTAAGAAGGCTGGCCAATGGCAGGAGCTGAGGGGCGGGACTTGGATCTGGGGCACGCTCCAGAAACACATGCCCGATTGTGTCCAGAGATGGCTGTGTAATGGACGAGTTATGAAAGTCATATGCTCTGGGTGTCACAAGGCTGGACCCTTTTTAGCTCCCATTTTCATCTTTACTTGTTTACTTCCTTTGAGTTGTTGCCCCTTAAAGCTAAACACAGGCGACAACCAATTTTTCATCCACCCTGATGATCAATCCATAGTTAAACTCATGTGTGGGTCTTATGAAGTGTCATCTTCATAAGTATTATTTGCCCTTAAGGTTTTTTTTTTAATAATAACGATAATAATTGTTTCATTGTTATTCAGTGTTGGATAATGGTTATGGAAAATGAATGGATGGATAGTTTTCTTCCTGATCTGTTTTTTCATCAATATGATAATGATTGGAGTTTTTATATCATGTCACTGTTACAGTGTCACCACCAGATTTTTCAGTGGCTCACAAACTTGCCACGTAAAGCAAATGCCTCAGTAGCTATAGCAGCTAGCTATTTCCTAAGGTGATAAGTATAATATGTAACAGGGCCATTTTCACTGCATTTCAATGAGCATGAAGCTTAAACAAACATCTGTAAGAGAGCATTTACGCGTCTCAGTGTGTGCGTCGAAGTGGAGCTGGGCTTAGTGTGGCTAGTCAGAGGAATTTACACTTATGGTACAGCTGTAAGCAAAGTAAAATACATCAGCACCTAAAACCAAAGAATGAGTGAAAATAAATAACAGAAATGTAGATTTAGAGGTCTGAGGAACATGATCTGTACTGTGAAAGCACTTGACTCTCAGCTGGCTAGGATGCTGGGCTAGTGATTGAAAAGTTGTTGGTTCAAATCTCAGGACTGGCGGAGTGATTTTGCGGTTGGGCCCTTGAGCAGGACCCTAACCCCACTAGTTCCAGGGACTGGCCTACCCAGCTTAGTTGTACACAGATCTGGAAAAACGCATCTTCTATATAAAAAAATGCAAAGAGCCTACAGACGTCTACAGTCCTCTTCTTTGAAAGAATGTCATGACCAAACTGTTAGCCTCTCATTACCCTCAGTATAGTTAGACGTACTAGGCTGGTTATCTGGTCATACACAGTAAACTCCTGTAAGAAAGGTCACAGGATGTACTCCTGACTGCTGTAGAATTGTACGCCGGTGAAATGCTCAATAATGTTATTGAAATATTATTGTGGATTAACTAGAACACAGAAATAGGGCAGGTCCAAGTCGGCTGCCTTTAGCAGGGACGCTCACTGGCACTTTACAGGAAGAGTGCAGCACAATAGCACCGGAATACTACCAGAAAGCAGGAGAAAGTGCCCATAGTACACTGATGCAGTCATTAAGGTCTAAAGTGGGGCGGAATGCAAAACATCGCGTCCCGTGATTTAGCTGGACACTGTACAAAAATGGGAACCATATAGTCGCTGTAACTGAAAAAAATCTGTATGCTGGTTCTTTAAAAATATATTAAGAAGTATGAATATAAAGAATAAAGTTAGAAAGGATAAATTTATAGCAGCCAGTGACGCTTTTGTAGCAAAAAGTGTAAAAAGCACTGGGGCAAAAATCCATCTTGATTTACAAAATTGTTGATGAATTATTAGGAATCAATATCTTAATCATTGAAATCTACCTCTTTCAGTCTGTCTGTCATCTGCATGTACATCTACTTCACCCTGTCATTGATTTTAATAACTCAAGTGCAGCAGTGGCTGTATGCAGAGTGAAAGACACATAGTTTCATATTTCATTCATTAAGCTGGATAATATTCTTTGATAATGAATGTTAAGAACATCGCTTGGGGCCTTTCTTGGGACATGAATCTGCACGAGTTGAGCTCTGCACCCCCCCTGTTAGCTCCAGGGGTGTTATGCAGCCTTACCTATAATAACTTCCCATGCAACTTGACTGTGCGTTTTGTTTGAACATGGGCCGTCGTGTTCCTGGGTATGAAGCAGATTGCCGCTTTGGGTTTGAAGACAAGATAAGATAAAATTAGTTAACACCTGCAGGGAAATTTTCTTAGCTCAACAGTTAGGATGGAAGATAATAGAAGTAAAATAATAATCTATGGTTCAGCATTCTTCTCGTCTCTGACGATTCTCCACCAGGATTCTTCACCAGGTCATCGGAATGGTTGCCTCTTGCTCTGGCTGAAACCCCGTGAAATGAACCAGGCACTGCGAGGGTGGCAGTTATCTGGCAGCTCCAGTTGGCACAGGCCTCTCCCCCCTGCCGTTACTAACCTCACAGCCCGTAAGGAGAAACCAGGCCCCTTCCTGCCAAAGCCTGCTTTTGATGCCATTCGCTTGCATCACCGTGCCGACAGTCTCGTGACCTGGTTGGACATCAGCCGGACTGGTAATCTTTGAGAAATGATTCATGCTCATTTCCTTTGGACACAAGGCCTCATGGCTGTCATTCTCTTATCCCATCTTTCTTCATTTCTGAACACAGTTTATAATGATTATATATCTCAGAGCCTAATGTGGGGAACAGATAACTGTGTCTTGCAGTAGATAGATTATTTTCTCAGACTCATTGTTTTTCTGTGGATACGCCGAGCATAGATGTGATTCTCTAAATATCAGCTTCTGGTCTATCCATTTGAAATACTTTTCTATCAACCGCCCAGGTTCATATTGCTTAAAACCCTTAAAGCTTTGCCCTGCATGGCACAAAAATGTAAAACTGCTCACAACCTAATTTCCTCAGTTTTATTAAATAATCCATTTTCAATACCGAGTAGAACATGCTACCTAGGACAACATCAAAGCTACAGGAGGAGGAATTTACATGGTTGGGGCATAGACTGAAGCATGATTCTGTGCCGCAAATCATTAAGTTCCGGTTCTGTTGCTCTCGTACATTTTTATAAGATGAACCTGGGATGCTTTCTTGGAAGTAGGAGAGCATTTAGCAGTAACAGTGAGAAACACTGCATGGTAACTACATCACTGTAATGTGCATGATTGTAGTAACAGTGAGAGACACTGCATGGGAACTACATCACTGTAATGTGCATGATTGTCTTGGAACAGAAACCCTATATTCTAATTCCTGACTCAGTATTTAGGAAGCACAGATAGTATTTTTAGCAGTGGCGCGTTCCGCTATCACACTCCCGTGAAGCGCGCTGGGTATCTGTCCATCACCGCACATGTTCCTGCGTCTCGGCCACCGGATCCTGAGCTGCCGTATATCTTGCAGTCAACTCCGATGCCAGTTCTCTGTTTTCGCAGCTGCTTCGTTGGAAAGACGCCTGATCCAGGCAGCATCGGGGCTGTGTGTATGATCAGATCTATTGGTGAAACAGTCGGAGTGAAGAGGATGAATGCGAAGCTTCTCCACAATTGATCAAGAATGAGGAAGGAGAGTATTAGTGATTATTATTAGTGTCAAAGTCCTTACACAAATCCTACTGGGAATCTGAAGGTGGTGGATGGTACATTTTTTAACCTGTAACAATAGCCGAACATCACAAGAACGATATGCAGGGTTAGTTAGAAATAATGTGAATGTACTTGGTACCAAAGGTGTAAGGACACACTCTGACCCCTAGGGGTCTGAAAGTTTATGCACATTTAATTTTATTTTATTGCAGTCAGAAATACCTTTTCAGGTATTTCAAGACTCCTTCAGGATGAGCCTTATTATCACTACAATTTTACCTTTGTATCATAGTAAGTTCACTTATACCGGAATAATAATTAAAAGTAACTAATAATTAATAAATAGTATTTATAGAGGCAACCATGAATGTCACTGCGTTAAGTTTCTCATATTGTTTATGTTTCTGTTTGTGTCGCACAACAGCTGAGAATCCATTTAGAAAAACTGCTCACAAAGAGGGACTTTTTGTTCAAACCAAGTTTTAGTGTTTATAACAATAGCTGAGGGTTAAGGATGCAAATCAATTCCTTCAAATGGCATTTAATTCATATAGCATTAAAGCAACATTAGTTACTATATGCGCTTGGGAGTGAATAAGATGCTCCAATAACTGATGAAGCATATTTAAAGAGATTATGATCACAAAAAATAATTACCAGACGGATTCTTGAAATTTAGTTTCCAAATATGAATTGGATATTGCTAAAGTAAGTAGAATTCATATAGGTTACAAATTCAGAGTAGAATTCCCCTTGGTCATTTCCTCAGTGCGGTGTAATTTGACTCGTTTTCCATTTGCAAAACTTCAGTTAGAAAGGCGTTACTGCATCTAGAAAACTCATCTAGAAGAGCTCACATGATCTTGTCACAGTCAAAAGAGCAATTCGAAACAGTATTCGGGTTACATGGTGCATTTAGTAAACGGTTATGGTCAAGGCCGGACTGTTCTTAGAAGTGGTCTCCTTGTGCTGATTTTCAATGTGTGTCAGTATGGCGCTCTTTCAAAACTAGCAGAAAATGAAATATAAGATCTTCTGTCCTTGCCAATCCCCGTAGAAGCTCACAGGGAGCAAGTCCATCCTAGACGTAATGTGACTTCTTCACTTGGACCCGGCAGTATGATATTCCCATAGAAAGATCGGTGTATCTCTTTAGGGTGGATGGGCTTCTCACTGCGCGCCGAGCACGGTTTGACCTTTTCGCTTTCCCTGAGCTTGGAAGCCACTTCTTCCTGCTTGGTTTTAATCTTAAGGAGCTGACAAGGAAAGAAATTCTCATATTTACTATTTATTTCAAATAAATGTGGACTCTGTGACCCCGTGCAGGATGAGTGTTTGGGAGATGGAGAGTTAGGTGAATACAATGTAATGATGTATACGTTGACCTGCGTCTGCACTGTAATATAATTTTTGTTTGTTAAGAGGATATAAATCCCGTTTGCTTCTGTTCCCTGAGCATCTGCATCCAATAAGGTGTTTGAGGCGGGGCGTTTCAGAGGCATGGCGGCTGCAGCTGCAGGTCTGCAGGTCTGTGCGGCCAAATGCAACCCGGCTCTATTTCTCCCTGCGGCGGAACACGCTCACCTTCTACGGCGACGGTCTGCGAGCGGAATCCTCAGCTGTCCCGCTGGCACGCGGCCTCCCGAATTTTAATGAGCCCCGCAGGCACTCTTGCGGGGGCATGCCCTGGCGTCCGCGCGCCACGCCCCTGAGAGCTCGACTGAGTCATCAGAACGTGGACAGCTGGCTGGACAGGTGTGATAAGGCTGTTATCTGCGCCGCGGCGAGCCCACTCTCCTGGTTCACTTGGGAGCTGAGTCATCACCAGATCCTTCTGCCCCAGGCGTTGCCCTTGGCCCACGGAGCCAAGTGCTCGGGTCCTGGTTTGATGAAGCGTATCTAGTCTACTCCTTAGTCTCATTCAACATCCCACACCCCCAAAACCATCCCCCCATATTACCCCGAGTACCTTTCAGTGTCTTTGCAATGCAATCAGTTTAGTGGAACTTAAACATACATTTTAATATCAATTATTAGCTTGCATTTTATCCATCTTTCCACTACTTTGTAGTATCTTTATTTAAAACCCGTTAACTGGGCCTTCGATAAATTGAAGGAGTATCAGGAATAGGGTTTCAATCCAAATGTGTGCCTGACAAAGGGATAAAACACAATGGCAGTCACAGGACAGACAGGTCAATTGTAACCCAGCGCAGGACAGACAGGTCAGCTGTAAATCAGCACAGAACAGACAGGTCAGCTGTAAATCAGCACAGGACAGACAGGTCAGCTGTAAATCAGCACAGGACATGTACAAACATGATCAACCACTATTAGGGTAAAACCTGGTGGCCATCGGCTTAGGGAGTAACCGCCCTTCTCTGAAGAAGAACTGACACTTTCTATTTTGACAAATTAAGTCACGAGGCCAGAAAGCTATTTTACTCTGACACAATTACTTGCAAGGGTTTTTATTTATATTATGATGTTATTGCACATATATATTTAATTATGATGCATTTTTGTAGGAATACTTGTAGGAACATTATCATAAATTAAGGTTCTATTTTTATGCAATATTATTGTAATCCAATATTAATATCTAATGTATTTGAATATTTCACGAAGAAATAACCTACATTCTGCACAAGTCACAGTTGAATACTTATTTATATAATTATTTGTAATATTACTACAAGATTCATGTCTTATCAGACACACAGGTGAGCTGTGGTACGGTCTGTGCGTGTGTCCGGCCGTGTTTATGCCTCTTACAGCAGCATCAATGCCTCCGTAGCCGTTCGGCTACTCAAGGCTTCCGGTGGAAAATCTGCGCATTATTGATGACATATGGAGTATCCAGTCGCGCACTCGTTCTCCAAATGTTGATACGCGCTAATTCCCTTTGGCTGCCGGGACTTCACATGTGGTTCTGATCAGCAGCTCCAGCAGAGCGATCGGCATAGTGGGCTGGGCTTCATTCCTCAAAACGACTGTCTTCCTGACCTGGGAAACCCCCGTGTTTCACAGACACTGTCTTGAGCAGCACCGCGAAGCCTTTGAAGGGAGCTTAAGTGATTAGCTGGAGGACTTACTGCCAGAGTCAGACTTTGGGGTTTCACTTAATAAGTTCATTTCCATAGCAACTCCTAATAGTTTCCCAAACTCACTGTTATTTCATACAGACTTTCACCAAGTTTCCAGTGCTGATTTATCAGTCCGTGAAAAAGAATGTTATTCATTGTGATTTTATTGCCCCTTTAGCCTATATAAACAAATAACTGACATTCCCCAAGAATCTGAACATCATAGATATTTTTATACAGTTTTTTATAGACACAACTGTGTGTGTGTATATATATATATATTTATATATATAATTATTA
The DNA here is from genome assembly GCA_015163995.2 of Mormyrus lacerda. Taxonomy (NCBI): domain Eukaryota; kingdom Metazoa; phylum Chordata; class Actinopteri; order Osteoglossiformes; family Mormyridae; genus Mormyrus; species Mormyrus lacerda. The sequence continues at coordinate 24,286,149 of JAABNX020000106.1, read as the reverse complement.
TAATAGCTTGTATGTATAAGATACGACAACCTTTACTAATTCCACAGTTCGGAAACTTGCATTATTACAGCGGCATCTACAATAATATAAAATATAATAACAATGAATTATGGTTATATTTGATATTAAACCCTGAAATGTAATCTATATTAATCCGCCTATACAAATGATGTCAATGATTCTTCATCCAGTGCGGGTTTCTGGTGACCTTGCTCAGCATTAGTGGTTGGAAGCCCTGCCAGACCGTTGCAGGGCATATTCCTTAATGCTCCTATTTCCGGTTCACTGTCAGTCAGCTGTGGTATATAAATGAGTATCTGTATGCTCATCTGATGCACGCGTACATCTGCCATAAATCAGCAGGGGATTCGGCTAATTGAGAACGATCCAGCCTCCGTCCACCAAAGGGCCGTTCACGTGCGCTGGTAGAGCTATTTAAAACGTCTTTGTTTTAAACTTCTGAGAATCTCCGAACATGCACCCGCACTTTAATTTAACAGCACCTCCGAGATCATGGCCGCCATACAGAGCCGGTTGAGGCCGAGCCGTCGCAGACGTCTGGCTGTAGGCCTCGTGTGTGCCACAGAGCCGCGGAAGTGGAGAGAATCTCGACAGGCTTTCCTCAAAAACAGCTGAGTCACACAAGAGGCGGCCTGCTCTCCCCGAAACCTCAGCTGGTTTTCTGGCTTTAATTACATGATTCATGTTGATGTGGAAACCGTTACAAACGGAGAGCATATAGCTAATCCCCCTTTCAGGAGGAGGAGCTTTCCTGTTCCAGAGTTGCTGCCTTTTGGCCATTACAGCTTCCTGTATTTCCCTGACCGTTTTCTCTTCCATCTGGTCTTTGTCTTTTTATGAGTATGCGCACAAATGATTGATATGCCGAGTCTGCGAAACCGCCATCTTCATTATTCTTCTTATTCTTATTTGAGACAATGTGCGGTTGGGATTTGTGATCAGACGTTCACTGGATCAAGTACCATCGCTGACATCATTTTACTATTGGGACCTTCAGCAAGACCCTTAACCTCTTGCTTATTGGTTGCTGTGGAGTGATTAACAAATTATGTGAAATTATTATTATTATTATTATTATGTTTATTATTACTACTACCTCTAAATTATAGCAATGGCTCATAGTGGGTTACTTGAAAAAAACGATTAATATTTGCCTCAGTTTTACAACATGGATTTGATGGCTTTGAACTGCATATTTTTGCATATTCTATATGACGTTTGGGTACTGTATGGTGCGTGTGTAGGTCCATTAGCGCAGCGTGCCGACAGGGCTCGTGGGACGCGTACGGCGTTACGAGCAGGGGCTGGCCTCCAGGGCGGGGTTCTCACAAGTACAGAGATCGCTGCCAAGCGGGGATAGCTTGGGAACCTGGCTCTAAGCAGCCGCATTGTGAACATGTCTGAGACTTGCCCGCCCTGAGGTTCTCTCTCTAAATCAATGTATTGACTTTAAATTATGTGTTTATTTTGCGGGGGGGTTGGGATCCATCGCCCCTACATTGCACATATTGTTAAAAATACTAAAACTACTGAAGCAGATGTACTGTTTTGTCAGATTTAGTCAGTTTTCATCACATAACAAGAGCGATCTTCATTTTTTTTGCACTGGGAGAAAGTTTCAGCCCCAAAAACCTGGGTGTCCTATTTATCTGAGGTCTTTTTCAAAGGGTGTGACTGTCAGTGAGGGGATCACAGAGGTCCAGTACCAGGGGTCAGTTCCTGATGGTGGTGTTGGAGCTCTGAGGAAGGTCACCTCACCCATATCATCAGGAACAGGATAGCCGGTCAGGCCAACGGAGGACAGTGTGGGACTGAAGTGAACTCAAAGTCAGTCTCTTATTTCATGAAAGAACAGATACAGTGTTCATCTGAGAGACTTTGGCAAGAGATCATATCTTTACTCTTTTGGTTTCCAGTCACCGATAATAAAAATATACACATCTTTTATTCTTTAACAATTTAACAACAAGCATGTATTTATTGCTTTGAGGAAAGGGTTAGTGTTACAAAGTTACCCTTAAAAAATCTGTCCATAAAACTGAACTTAGCACATTATTGAAATAATAATCACAAAACATAAATTTCCCTAGGAAATAGAACCCCAACGTGTTTAAATTTATCAGTTCGGTGCTTACTTCTCAAAACGGCAGACAAACGCGATAATTTATGTGTGAGAAGGTGACTTTAGTGGCATAAATGCATAAAATATTTTATGAATCCAATTTGTAGGTTTTTGAAACAGTAAATTTGGAAATTTTAATTATCACATTTTAACTATAACATTTTAGAAAAAGATTAGGAAGAATTTTTAACATATTGAAGAGAAAAAAAAATCTCGTTTGGAATAAATGCCCATTACTGAAGTTAAGCCGCGTGTCAATCATTAAAATGCAGGCAGGTGGATTTGTGAATTCTCACATTCTCACGGGTGCCATAGGCAGGACACCAGGCACTCTCTGTGAAAAGTCTTTTCCTGGTTATTTCTTTTCCAGGGTGGTTGTGAATCCACAAGTGTAGTGAATATTTTATACTGGGTACAAAGCCACACAGCCTGCAATAGGCATCCATTCATCTTGTCCAGGACAGAGTCACTGTTAGCCTGGGGCCGATCCAAGGAAACACGGGGACACCCTGGATGGGATGGCACTACCTGTTATATTAAGTAGCTAAAAGTGGCTTACACTCTGCACCAGTAGTTATATTGCATAATCCAACAGTAAAATGAAATGGTCATGGAAGTCATTTCTTGGGCTCCGCTTCTTGATTTAGGTGTCTACAGCACATTTTAATAAAGGGTGAGATCACTGGGGTGACAGAGATTCCATTCCGACAGACTTTCATTATCCCAGAACGTACCAGAATTCCCAGCCAAACAATATGACTTTTCTGTTATTGCGCAATGCACTAAGAGTTGCAAAATTCGGGATCACGACTTCACTATTTCATCACGTCATGTGACCCTTTCACTGACCGGATAACCTCGTAAACTGTGTTAGTTCTAATGAACTTTAATGAAGGGTTTCTAATTGTTTTTCAGTTGATTTCCGTGTGTTAAAGCATCTCCCTGCCAATTTTTCAATGACATCCTACTTAAGCTTACACAATAGCCCTGTTTTTTTTTCCATTTAAAAAAGCAGCTCTTGCGTGGGCCTTGGCGGGGGGCTAACGGCTACGTGGATACGGGGGACTCCGCATCACAGCCAGGCGTGCCCGTCACTGCTCTTTATGTGGCGGTTAGCATTACCTCTCACATGGGAAGAAGCCCCCCTTCCAAGGGCACGAGGATTTATATTCACACTCATTCTCCCACCGCAACCCAGAACGGGATGTTCTTTAAAAAAAATTTAAAATAAAAAAAAGAATTGTCTTCCAGACAAATAAAACTGATAAAACAGATATGACAGATGAGACCAGGGACTCCGAAAAGAGAGGGGGTGGGTATTAGGATGATGCCAAGGGCCTCTAAGTGACAGGGGCCCTAAACAATTTTCTGAGTTTGGGGTCCAAAATCTCCAGCGCACCCCTAGATGAAACCATCCAAAAATCTGACCTAAATCAACTAAAACTAGAGTTAAAAGAGAAGTACAGTCATACTGAGCATAATAATGTTTCATTTAACGATGGATCACGTATACGACGGTGGTCCAATAGGATTAATGGACCTGACAAGTGCTTATCGCCTAGTAATGCTGTAGCTGTCATAACATCACAGCGCAGTGCATCACTCATATGTTTGTGGTGATGTCGGAGTAAGCAAACCTACTGCACTGCCAGTTGTATAAAAGTATAGCACATACAATTATGCACGGTACATAATGCTTGATGATGATAACTACATTACTGGTTTATGTACTGTATTTACTATTACTATTTACTATGTACTATTTTGTATTCTGCACTGATTTAGGCTGCACCATCTAGGTTTGTGTTAGTACACTCTATGACAGTGCATTTCTCATAACATATTTCCATTGTAAAGCGATGCACGTCTACACCCTGCTGAATGCTACCAGGCTAACATTAACACTGAATGCATAATTGCTGGTACTGTGGACATTTACCTAGGATCACTCCTTTCCAGAAATAGATTGCATGCAGTTGAAACATTCATCTGGCTCTATAGTCCTTCAGGTCCCCATCCCATCTCTTACTGGGTTTATCTTACATTCATTATCTACCAGGTTCTGTACGAGCTCTACGTGTTTAATAGCAAATAAGGCAGAGGAAACCAAGCCTGAAAGTCATCTGTAATTAAACCGCACAAAATCACCAGCGATCTCATAAACTTGCCCCCCACTTTAAGAATTTCAGCGGCCGGATGTGGGTCACCCAGTTCTTCACACTGCTACGCCATCAAATATTTAGATGTCTGCGCAGGAAACGTGGCGTTTTGGCCAACAATAAACGTACGCTACTATTTTAGACAGTACGTCTAGAACCGAAGACATAGCTGGCGTGCTGTCAGCTCGCAAGCCAGCCCCGGGGATATCGACCATTGCACGTGTGCTTATATTCCTCCCATTCGTGCAGCATAAAGTATCTGGGAGTTTGCCGACAAGATTCCCGCCGTTTGTTTTGTCTCAAGGAGCAGGACCCCATCTGGAGTAGCAGATCGCGTGTTCCTTAGACAGGGGCTTTTTATCGTTGTGAGGAGGAAAGACGAGAGTTATCCTCTCAGCACGTCCCTGTTCCAAATATTACAGCTCACATGACCTCCTTAGCTGTGCTGAGATATCATGTAAAGGGTAAGGCAGCCATGTGCATCAGGGAAGTTGACAGTAAACACGTACGGAAAGTCCCCGGGTGAAGAACGTCCGACTTACAGACAACTTGTACTTAAGAACGGACTGCCATAAAGCCTATAATATCTCATCCTTGTTCTTTGTTTTCTGTTTTAGGATCTGTTTCTTTAATGGCTTTTATAGTACAATATACACAAATT
>JAABNX020000106.1:24266042-24281086 GCA_015163995.2 Mormyrus lacerda | reverse complement strand
CTCTCCTCATCAATATCGTACTGTAATTCTTTTTATTATCATTATTATAATTTATTACAAATATTATAATTATTAAAATTATAATACACAAATATACAATATACACAAATTCTCTCCTCATCAATATCGTACTGTAATTCTTTTTATTATCATTATTATAATTTATTACAAATATTATAATTATTAAATGAGCATCTGAAGACAAAGGCAAGGAAGATGTGTAGGTAGAGCACAGGGAAGATGTGTAGGTAGAGCACAGGGAAGATGTGCAGGTAGGCAACAGGGAAGATGTGCAGGTAGAGCACAGGGAAGATGTGCAGGTAGAGCACAGGGAAGATGTGTAGGTAGAGCACAGGGAAGATGTGCAGGGAAGACTCAAGGCAGACCTGTATCAAGGGCAGAGGGAATATGTGTAAAGAGGGCAATATAAATATAAGATTAAACGCTGAAAGAGACCACGGCCCCCCAGCTCCACTTCAAATCGTCTTGTCATGTCAGATCACCCATTGCGCTCCTGTGGAATCTTCCAGCTGCATCTGCCGTTAACCGCGCAGGAGATTATAATTGTGGTGACCGGAGCCAGAGGTCAGCGGCCGGCGTCTCTCCACCGTTTGCTCAGCGTCGGTGAGGGGGCGAAGGAAGCGACGCAGCAGGAATAACCGGCCCGTTCCGGTGCAATGACTCACACCTCGCTGCTGAGCGCCTCTCTCCCTTTAACTGTATATCTCGGTGGGGGGGTTGCAGCTGAAAATCTGTAAAACGGATTCCGGGTTTGGGGGTCGGCCTTTGCCCGGCGAGCCTCGAAATGGTAGGTCTGGGGACCGGGCTGGCGGGGGATGCAGCGGGCATCTGTCAGAGGCACATCGACTTTGGGTCGTTGGCCCGCAAGGCCCTGAACCGGCTGCCAACGTATCCAAGAAATTTGTCTGTGCACGTAGCTCATGGGAGCCAGTGAATTTCAGCCTTATGCTCCTGCTCTCTCTCCACCTCTTCAAATATCTTTCCCCCGTAGGTGAACATCGCTTACAAATGGTAGCATTAGCTGCAGCCTCAGCTCACCAAGTCACACCCTGGAATTGTCTTATCTGGCTACGTGTCAGAGCAGAGCTTCAAAGGTGTGAGTCACTGACAGAATCGCTTTATTGACATGTCGGCTATGTAGATGTTCACTTTACTGCAGTGTATAAATAACATCTTCAGTTTCAATATAAAGCTTCTGCCTCGATATAAACCCCAAACAATTGACTTGATTTCTAAGCTGTGCCATCCTATTTAAGCACTATTAATTGGCTAACAACATAACAATACTGGAAAACATCAAAGTTTTGTTATTTCAAAGCGATTCAACGAAATGTCAATAGCTACTATAAGATATCTGGATTGTTTTTTCCAACATATTGCACACATCTGGTGAAAAGTAAATTAAAAAAAAACACAACGCTCTGTGGAAGCGATTATCTGTTCAGACGTTCACGCCAATACACTTTGCTGACTCAGCAAGTTGATTATCCAGAAAATTCCAAGTGCTTAACAGATTCATGTTAATCTCAGCCATTTTAATTGCACATGGGATATTGCTCTTAGCGTTGAGCTTGAGTCACCGACCCAGGAATAAATGCTTGTTTCGAAGCTTTAACGTTTACATTAGGATGTGATCTTTTTGCCCAAGCATTTTTTTAACTTCTGTTTATTGAATTTACAATAATAGTTAAAAAAGGCGTAACACTTTACTTAAGGCCATAGTTTCAGCAATTAATAAACACATTCATAATGGATTATAATGCATTCATAAACATTATAATCATGGCTTTAAATATTTATAAAAAGGCATTATAGGCATGTATATTATGCATTAAGACTGCCTTATGAAGCTCTCATTTATAATGCACTATAGATACCTTTATGATGCAGTGCACAGCATCCTTAATGCTTATACCGACCATTAATGGAACTTTATTGATCCCCATGGGGAAATTATTTTTACGCCTCCCTCAACTTGCTCTTTTTTTTTTGAGTAGAGCAAGCTGTCTGCAAAGGGCAGCCACCTGTTGAGGCGCCCAGGGCGACCTTGTGATTATGGCACACAGGCTTAGCCCACTGAGCCACATAGTGCATTATGAAGGTATCTATAGTGCATCATAGATGAGAGCTTCATAAAGCAGTCATAATGCATAATACACATGGTTACGATGCATCATGCCTTTTGGTTAATATTTATAGCCATGTTTATAATGCTTTATGAAGACATTATTATTTGTTATGAATGTATTTATGAATTAGTAAAAACATGGCCTTAAGCGTTACCAAAAATGGTTCACATAGCATTTAAATTCACAGTACAGTATGCAAATGGACATAAAAAATATGCATAAATAAAAGTGTCCAAGCATTTTCCCAGGGTGAGAAACCGCCAGAAACAGTTGTAAATGGCTATAAATGATAACGGCTAGTGGCAAACTAAATTGTCATGCCCTATCAGTCCTGTTGTGGTCCACACCAGCATTGATGTTCAAACATTATTATAAAAGACAAAAAGATTACATTTCTACAGTCTAGTAATAAACTTCATTCATGCCAAAGGAGAAAATCATTCTCAAATGTAAAAGATATGGGGGAAATGTTCTGTAAGGAGACCATTGCCGACGGCTGTCCACCTTTGTTATCACTGTAATCAAGTAATTACCACCCCCCATTTTCAGCTGAAGTAGTATGGCCGGTTAATCCAAACATAGGTCTCCTTCAGACACCATACCCACGGGAGGGGTGGAGCCTGGCGCCTGACACTCCGATGTGCGGACTCTCAGCTGCTAGCGTCGTTTAACCTTACGGCCCCCGGTTGGCATTGAGAGGGGTAGCACAACTGGGAGGCAGCATTTACAGAGACGGGTAGTACGTAACTACAAGGTGAGGGGGGTGGGGAGGACACCAGCATTCGCACCCCCCTGCGAACTGTGAGCAGATTAGCATTATCTGGGCTTCCTCACCAAGGCAGGAAGATGTATATCCGTTGGATGAAAGTTGGATTCCCACAAGACGCGAATGCATTATTACGCCTACAGGAAGGCAGGGTGGACAGCACCATTATCCTTTACCCCCAGGGTTGGGGGTTCAAATCCTACCTCCACTTTGTGTGTTTTGAAACATTTGCAGTAGCTTAGTGGTAAGAATTGTGTAATATAATTCAAAATGCACACAAAACAAAAAACAACTGCAATCATTCTCACACTCAAGCACAGAACCTGTAACGTTACCGTCTAGCTACACTACCACCCCAGCAAGCTTTTTGTGACTTGCTATGATAAACATAATACATAAACGCCTTGAAAGCTGTCGTGAGTAAAACATGGCAGCATAGGTACGGTGCAAGGTTAGCCAGAATTCACAAGAAAGTGCAGGAAAACTTGTATTGAAAACTGAACTTAACATTTAATAGACACTATTTGAAAAACAGCTGACCTCCCCTCGGGGAAACAAACATCTTAAAGGAATTTTTGTTATGACTGAAAAAAGGTTATTTGTGACTGATTACAGTCAGGCTTTTTTCCACAATCTTGTGAGCTTATCCACGTTATTTACAAGAAAAAAAGTAATTCCATCTTGAGAGCTGTGACTGAGAGCTTACAAAGGAATTATTGTAGAGACTGAACTATGTTGGATTTTGTTTATTTCAAGACTGGTAAACACTATAGCAAAACTGGCGAAGCCCCATGCAGGGGAGTTTATAGCTATTGCAAAGATCAGGGGCTAAGTCAGGTTTACCTGGGGCTTGAGTTTTATTTGTTTTTTTTGAAGGAAGATTGGCATCGGGTCTAAAATACTATGGACTAGCCTTAAAATATTCAGGACTATAGCCGCGAGTAATGTGACCAAATGACACACCCATGGCACCATGTTTATCAATGATATTTCGCAGGCATAAGAGTGGCTATTAAATCTATCATTTTAAACTACTTTAAGACAGATTTTACTGGCCTTTTCTGTTCCATTTATAAGCAAAATAAATATAAAGTATGGCTACAACCAAATTTACTTGGTGAATCCTATGCTTATGTTTTGTGAAAATGTAAATATTATTCAGTTTTTACATATGACAAAATTATTTGACAACTCAGAGATTATAATGAGATTTTGTTTGTTTATTTATTACTACATATTTATCATTTACACCCAAGATTGCTGCCAAAAAATAAACTGCCGATAGCGTCAGTCATGATATGGACCAATGCTAGCTGCTTTGTGCAGTTTTCTTGCATGGGAATAATAATGAATAATTGCTTTGCTTCTGTATGTTTAATCACACTGACAGAGCTGCTAGCTCCTGCATAAGAGTAAATTTATAAAGGAGCATGTGACCATGTGCAGTGACAGGACTTTTTGTTTTCTTTTGCTTTGGTGTCTCTAATATACCAAACTAAATGTAACTTTCAAAGCATTCATATAATTATTCCACAAAAGTCAAAAGTATTCAGATCTACATTTCTTTATATTAAATATTGACATTTTACTTTAAAATAATATATTACATTAACACAAAAACACGAAATAATACAATAATTCTATAAACAATACATTTAAGTGATATAGGCCTATAGTAAATAAAGAAAAAAAGACTACATACAAATACTAGATTTTTTTAAATTATTTATTTTTTTTTTACAAATTTTAAGTAAATATTTTGCGTGTTTTACTATATTAGGTTTTGTAAAGTACCACAGCAGTCTTTGATCTCCGATACCTATTTTTCAAATATTGGACAATGGATTCAAACCCACACACTTAATACATACACTATCATTTATGTCATTTGCTTTGGTGTAATATACAGAAATGAATTAAAAACATTTAAGAATAATTCAACCAAAATGCCCTGTGTTGTTAAATTAATCCAGCAGCAGAATTTTGCAGGAGTTATGACTACTTTACAGACAAAAATGATTCCTAACTGAAGCTAATGGTTTAATCTTCAGTTAGTGTATGGGTGATACGTGCAAGAGCAATAAGGATTTTTAGGGGCATTATGATGGCAAAACCGAAACACAACTGCCCCCAAAAGCCCCTCATTCTCCCTGCGGAGTTCGCCACTAACTGTGACAGTCTCATAGCGCTACATCCACACATCCATGTCCAAACGAGCTACGGACATCAGATTTGCCTCCATCTTGGGAAATATTCACCCTTATTGGCTAATAAATTCTAGATAGGCTTTGAAGGCGAGACAACGAGATCCAGAAGCGGGACTTTGCGGGCCAGTTGGATTGCAGTAAAACTCATCTCGCCCCCAAAATCCCGTATCTGAGGTCACTACCAAGATCAACAGGCGTACTTCAAAACCACATAAAGATTAAATATATATTGAGTGACCTACATGTATAATATGCATGTTCTTTAGCTCAATATCGCCGTATCTTTAATATATACAGAACCATCTATAATACATATACGGGAAAAAAAAATCAGACATACCAATCTATATGCACCAGATAACCTACTTTCATCTACATATTAATGTCAAAACTGGCAAGGCGTGAACATATAAGAAAAGAACTAATCGAATTGTACAATTGATGGCTTCAGGTCGCGACAAATACAAATAACTTCTGCAGCTGAGCTCCTTGCCTCGCTGTCTGCGTTGAAAATCAATATATCAGAGATCAGCTACCGCAAAACAAACAACCCAAAACACTTTCAATGATTTTTCCAAACGTCAGCTGTAATGCTCATGCACACTCAAAAACTATTCAGTCACAATACATTTATAATACAACCAGGACGTTTGCCGACCCTCGGAATTCTTAACTTTAAAGCGCTGATTAACAAACATTATTAAGTGTTTTAATATATTATGTATCGGCTTTATACAACTGTTAACTCAGCTGTAGCATCCATCTACTTGTTTTTTTATATATTTGAACAATAACTCGTAAATGCACGCAATGCCTGTCATTTCGTATGAGGTCACTGGTGGGTATTTAACCTGGTTGAGTCACAGACACAGACGGTGTCCTTGGTCGCTCCTATGAGGCTTCAGGTACCATCCCACAGACACAATCTGTCTGCATTCATTCACGATAAGAAAAGAAAGATTAAAAGCGATTTACTTACACTATCTTAGGTACGCCATTCCCTTATCAAAAAATAATTAAATAAAGTATTCTTCAATTTCCGATTTTGTTGACGTACGTGTCTCAAACGCATCCCAGTTGTATATGCAGTGTAAATTTTTGTCACACCTGCTAGCCTTTCGCAGTGTAGTAAGAGGAGCAAGAAACATGCTTTAAAAATACCACCCTAACACACACACACAAATCAACAAGAAAAGGGAAAGAAATTTAAAACCGCCTTGGATAAATTTAAACTTACCCTAATTAGTCGGTGGCATTCAATTAGCTACGAACACGCGAGGCTATGTATCATTCGCCGTCGTTGTTCCTTTAAGAATATATTTGTATATGCTGGCGATCGCGGCCCGTGTCTGGCGGTCCTGTCTCATGGCATTTTGAGATCACACTCCAAGCTCCCCAAACATTTCTTCCTGGTCACGCCACTATGCAAGTGGAGGCCAAAAGAAGGGGAGGTGCAAGAAAAGACAAAGATTTTTTTTAAAGATCATAATCTATAGCGAAATCGATCCCAAGCGAGCGAGCGATCCGGAGCAGGATGAGTCTTTTTCGAGTGTTTGCAGTGAGGGATCCGCACCCGAATCGCCGGCGGACAGCCGCCTTAACCTCCCATAAGAAACAGCATCGGCTGCATCGACTACTATAACCTTACCTCGTTTAAATGCAGAAAGTTTGGCGCATGTCTTCCCGTGGCTGTCTTATATTTTCTGATTTTTCAAATTTCCTAGAAGGGACCTCCTAATATAGAAGCGGGGCAGAGACATTCCTAGAAATCCAGCGGACGTCATGACCATTTAAAACAACCTGTGCCTTGTTCATACAACACCCGGTTGCGGCTGGTAGTTACGCGTACACACGAAAACGCGCAGAAGTATGAAACGTTTCCCAAACACAACCGCCTCTTGAACTGAAATGAGAGCAAGGAAACAAATTTTCCATTGTTGCTTTAAGAATGCCAGTGACTAATTCGTGTACTGTGTATACTTGCTCACCTACTGTCTATCATTCACAAACTGGGTACCACCTAGTAATGAATCATCTCTACCTACATTGATGGGACGTAGCTTTTCCACACCATCCTGCCATCCTCTTAACACGGCTTTGTTATTTTACCCGAAAGCGTTGAAGTGCATGTACCCCTCTCGTTGTCGTAAAATGTATTCTTACTGTCGTTCATGTTTTGTGGACGAGTTACACTTTATTGAAGGAAGTTGTTAAATATTCTACTGAAACCTTGGAAGATTTTAAACTGTTTGCTGACCCCTGCTGGATTTGACTATATTGCCAATGCGCGATGCTGAATTAGTAACATTTATTATATAAGTTACTTTCATTATATGAGTACGAGCCGCCTTTCTTGATTTTTTCCTAAAAGTACATTTGATATCTGAATAAAATCACCGTTAATATAAAGGCACGGACGGGGTTCGAACCCGCGATCTTCGGTTTACGAGACCGACGCCTTACCACTTGGCCACCGCGCCTGCGCTCGTACGTTAGGAAAACATCTTAAAGTGGATTAAAATTAATTGCTACATCATCTTTGTTTTGTCGAAAGTTGTCCACTTTAAATTTATGAAAAGGTCACCCATCATGCAGTATGGTGTCTTTGGATTCATTCCATAATATACGTTGCATCGACTCAGCAGCCTTTCAATTAGTACCACACAAAAGCCACGGGAAAAATAAATACAACGACACCTAAAAAACCTGAAGTGGTGCAGTATAATGAGTATTTCTTCTCCTCTGGAGGCAGTGATTTTAAACCAGAAATACTCATTATTAGAGCAAGGAAAGATAACTGAAGACAATATTATTTTTTGCTATTAGCTTGACATGAGCACCAGTAAAGATCGCTTTGACTGGGCGAAAGCACGTAAGTGGAAATATACCAACATGTTGCCCATCAGCCCCTTGTTTTTGCTTTTTTAAGTAAAATAAGCAAGAGTAAGGGATGAAAAAGTAGGTTTATTAAAAACACAACTGCATTTTATAAGCATGTGTCAGACATATAAAACAGGTAAAACTGCAGCATGAAACCATATGAAACTAGGTGCCTGGATCTCGTCGTCTAGTCTGGTTTAATGCTCCTCATTCATTGGTCTTTAATTCTTCACGGTTTAAAGGCGAGTCGCTTTTAACGCTGATCAAACAGAGACCCTGGAGATCCGCACTGGTGCTGCAGAAAGAAAATAGTTTGTAGAATGAAAGACATTAATATTATGTATGGTGTTATATAATGAAATACAAGTGTATATAAAACCTTAACCATGTCACTGTAACCACAGACACAGAACACCCTTAACCTCTACTCATCCCTAACCTGATCCATAAGTAACCATTTTTTTGATTGCAATTTTTTGATTGCATTCACAGATTTTTATAAAACTGAGTTTAACCAAATGGGGCCCTCAAAAGATGTCCCCAAAAGTAGGGAAATTTCAGGTTTTACTACACTTTGGGGACAATTTGGTCCTCAAATGTGATCTATGCAAAGCCCCCCTCCCCCACCCCCCACAAATACACACACACAGTGACTATGGGCACTGTACATAGACCATTCCCCCCAAATCACTAAATTGTGGGGCAATACCCCACCTGAATGAAGAGGAACCATACTTTTTGATAAATCCATTTATGCAGGTCATTTCCTCAAAGCCTGCTGTTTGAAATCAGTCTATAACGACAGATGAAAATGAGAATCCAGCCAAGAAACGGGGCTTGAGAGAACATTAATGCCAGGGAACATATCTGATCAGACAAGCGTGAGGGGAACAGGGCCACTGTCACGCCCTGAAATGCTCAGCACGGCGATGCTCATGAACTCTGCTACTCAATGGATTTTCCCGTAATGTTCCCGTGACTCATTTGTATTGCTCATCGTAGGTGATTTATGCAAATTAAACAGCAGCACTCCTTTTCGACTGGAAATCTGATACGGCCCGGTTAGTTTGCAGCTGTGTGTCAGAGAGCAGGACAATGTACCCTTATATTACAGGTATAGCCTAATACGTCTGGTTTTATGCAAGACAAACAAAGAAGCCCAACAAAATCTAATAAGTCCTTATATCCAGTTATTTACAACACTTTAGATGTTACACTTATTTAAAATGAAAACTACTTAGATTGGCCATGGATGTTATTTTCTTTTATTAAGTATAAAGTCCCGGTGACCCTAACCAGGATAAATGATTAGAAGTCATGAGGACGCACGAAAGCCGTCGTTAACCACAAATAAATTCCACGTGTGACATTCTCTTCCTGTGGACAGACTGGAATTCACACATTCTGACATGTTCTTTCTGTGCGAACTTCTGTCCCTTTTCTGTAACCTCGTTTGCTATTCAGGTTCAGGGGTGGTCCGGAGACTATGGGTGCAAGGCAGGGAACGGCCCAGGATGGGGCACTAACGCGTGGTAGGGAATGCTTACACACACACACACACACACACACACACGCGCGCTTTTGGGTAATAAGGTAACTCCTTATTTGGATCGTGGAGGGAAACTGGAGGACTCTGTGAAACATGCAAGCGACTGTGCCACCACCATGTATGAACTTAACAAACTTCATTGTCCATAATAGCTGTACTTGGCCATGGCCCTGGCCCTGACCCTAACCCTAACCCCCCCGGTTTATTCTGGGACGGCCTTCAGGATGATTCTGGGCATTGGGATGAAGCCGGGTTTACCTTCTCAGGCCGGGCAGGAGCAGCACACTCAGGGTTTTATCTGGGAGGGCTCGGAAGAGCTTCCCCACTTTCTGGTCAAGTTTCCTCATCAGAGTCTTCATCTCACACTCCTGCAAAGGGGGGAGGGGACCTTGAGCCCAGAACAGTAGAAGGGGAGCGCCGGGTCTCCCGGGAAGCCGGAAGCCATTTCAGACAGACTCACGTCAGCCTGTTGGTCCGGGTCGCCCAGACCCCCTGATGTGGCGGACGTCTCCTCTGTGGGGCTTTGGTGCTCAGAGTTCTGCTGCATGTGTCCGGTCCAGGAGGGTAGGTGCCAGGGGGTCAGCGCCCTGCACATCATCACCTCTCTGCCCTTCGCCCGCAGGCCTGAGCTCAGGGCATCCTGTACGCCCTCTGAGCTCTCAAACTCTGAAATGACGACGACAACAGGCTCTTACACGCAAGCTGCACATTCCCAAAAAGCCTCAGGTTGCATAACATGCTGGATAAATCTCCCGTCTCCTTCAAAAAAGGGATGTCCCTGGCTCACTTATGAAGGCATCTTTGCGGCGTTTCGCCAGCAGCGATCTCCCAGGCAGGATGACGCCCTTGATCTGGCCGAACCGGCTGAAGGTTGGGCACAGGAGCGGCTCGGTGACCCGGGCCACATAAAGAACGTTGCTGATGAGGGCGTCGGCCTCCAGCTGGCCCAGCACCACCTCCAGGTCCAGGGTTGACTCCTTTACCGGCCTCTGAACCTGGGAAGCAGCATAACCCTGAGTATGAGAGAGGCACAGCACTGCGAGCCGCGTGACCCACTTGTCTGCATCTGACAGCCAAGGTCAAAAAAGACGCGTCACTCAAGGGCACCCCCTACTGACTACAGACCTCTGTACACACGCTTTTCTGGGTACCACCACGTTTGATCATGTAACTATTCAGCGAGAGTGGGCAGTTTCATCATCATTAGACAGCAGCATTGATCCATTGCATTCGTATTGTAGTGAAGTCCCAAAAAGTATTTATTTATATCGTGCACACGATATAATTATCTTGAGCGAACAATAAACTGAGTGAATAAATTATCAGGAACATGGAGGGATGAATACAGCATAAAATTGTACTTCTTACAAAGTACACCCCATATTCAAATATTACAAAGAAGCCCCATATTCGGTATTCAGTTTTCTGGCTGTAATATCCTTTAACAAAAGCAAGCCAGGGGGTTTTTGATCACAGACTCATGATGTCCAGTACACAGATGGTGATGCATACCTATCATTTTTGCAATTCAAGCCCTTTCACTAACTGTGTTTAATCCTGTTAAAGGCTGTGAAAAGAGGCTACTTCAGCTGTAACGAGATGTTGGTTCAGCATTTAGAGTTAATGGCAACTCTTGCACAGCCCTTGCATTTTCTTCACGGGTGAAATTTTAATACATTTTTTATTGTTGGCATGTGAACTTCACATTTACTTATAGTCAGGTGCCCCGAGTGTCCATTCATAACAAAAAGGGCGCAATAACTGTCATAATAAGAGACGTCTGGTAAACTGTGCTTTTAACGGTTGACAGTGGGAAACAATGCACACTCCTTGGGTTTCCGTATATGATTATTACTAACTATACATAAGCTCCTCTACTTACGAATGAGTTACATTCCAAATCGCTGCTCGTAACCTGAAATGTTCGTAAGTCGTTATTCAATGTAATTTTAAGGGCATCCACAAGTACAAAGAACTAGGATGCTGGGAGTTCGTACGCTACGTTGCTGTGCGGCGGGAGTAGCGGCCAGAAGTCGTACTAGGCGGAACTGGCACGAAAAAAAAAAAATTTGATGTGGGCTGGAAACGGGAGCACAAGGAACACAATTCGGACTTACAGTCCTCACCGCTCGTAAGTTGAAAGTTTATTAGTAGAGGAGTGTCCGTAATCTGTTTTTTTCAGTGTGCACTGGTATAAATAAATGGGCTAATAACCCTAAAACTAAATAAGACACGTCAAGTATATTGTGCTTTAAGCAGGTCATCATGGGATAACATACAACATTAATTGGTCATTTACTGCAAAAAGAAAACAATCAAGGTAGATCTTCAGGAGCAGGATTGGTGACCATTGTTTTAAAGTTTGGCTAATTTATTGTGCCCTCATTATCATGTTTTTGGCAAACAAGTTTAATTATTGCTTGTAAACAAAATATCTTGTATGCACAACATAAGATATCATCCGGGATATGCCGAACTCCGCAGCATCAGTTGTTTTATCAAATGCAGAAAACAGCAAGATGTGGAGCCGGAGCGGTGGCCATGTGTCACGTGACGCATAGGTGAGCCTCACAAATACCGCGTGCGTACAAAGGTCTACAACTCAGAAGTCCCTATTTGCAGATCCAGGCTCTAAACTGCCAGGTTGAATCACTTTAATTTGCATACGGACAATAATCCTACAGAAATACCAACTCTGATAGGATGACCGTGCAGCTCATGGCCATCGAGGGATCTGACGGCGAGGTGAGCTCCCTCCAGCATTTCAAACTCAACCACGGCGTGGATCTGATATGGAAACGGGAGAGAGAGGGAGAGGTAAGGGGCTTCAGTGCACTGCTGGATGTGTCCCCTAGAGGGCGCACATGTTAGACTTACGCTCTGCATGCCCTCCCGCAGTGTGACAGACCGGACTGGACCGCACCGTCGAAACAGCCTTTGCACGGATTGCACCGTGCAGTCCTTGGGCAGCGGCCCGGCGTAAATCATGCACATCTCTGCCATCTGGAACAGGAAAGGATGAAGGGGGATTCACTTCAGCTGAGGACAGGACAAGCCCCCGGTGCCTGGCCTATCTGGAGGGGCGGGAGAACATACCCGGTGGAGCTGATCCTCCAAAAGCTTCTCCGGCAAGCCGAGCCTCGCCCGCTCAGCCAGGGTGGAGAACCGAACCGTGCTGAAGAAATGATCTTGTGTTTCGCTTCTGGAGGCAGACAGTACCTGAGGCACGAAAAACATAAAGCGGTGGATTGTGCCACGCTCGCCGCCGTCACGCCCCCCGCCGAGGTCCAGCTGGCCCGCGCCAGTGCCCACCTCCCGGTCCGAGTTGCACTGCACCCTGCTCCGCATCGCCGGGACCCCAAGTCCTCCGGTTCCCGCCGCCACGCCCAGATGAACTGCAGACAGACCGGCAGCCTTGAGGGCATCTCCAAAGCTGGGGGTTAAAACAGAGACGCCCGTCAGAGTCACGCAGGGTGCAACACCACAAGCATAACAAATGTATGGAGTAATGCTAGGAGACGCTATTACTCACACGGGCCGAAAGGTACTGCTGGTATTTTACACACTGTTCTTCTCAGAAATCAATGAAAGCTCCTTTACTGAAAATGGAGCTTTGCTTTAATGCCCAGATACAATTAAGCAATAATATTTTCCTTGGGTTTTTCCTCCGTCCGCCATGTGTAAGGCAATGGAGTGTGAATTCATTGAATCATCTAAATACAGATGGTCTTCAGTGAGGCTACAGCTGATGTGGTTCATTTCAGGCCCTCCTTGAAATGCAGAAGCAAATCACCCAAAACGACACCACCAAACTTTAAGTGTAGTGAGCGCCACCTAGCTGTCATTTATAAAATAACAATTGCAGTCACGCTGACATCAGTCAGCCTTTGTTAGAAATAAAGGCTGGGCTGTCCCATCCCGCTTGCCTCAGAGTGTCCAGGTCCTATATGGATAACGTTCATTTGAACATCCCCTCTCCAAATGCCATGAGCCTGGAGCTTCACCTGATACTGCTCATGCCTTTGTCGTCAGCTTTGGCTCCATTCGCCGAATACTTCTTCGGCTGACGCCTCTTCCATTCCGCATCGAGGTCCAACGTCGCTACCTTGAAACCGAAACGAAAGTATGCTTCACTACTGGAGCTCATTCACACCATGACCTTCAGATGACCTCCGGGCGAACGGCACACGACTTCGCATGCCTTCTGTGGCCCGACACCGATGAAATGCTGAGCCAGATCCAGGGCGGCCACAGCGTCCTCAGTGGGGTCGTGACCCCGTCTGCCTTCCTGCTGGATCTGTCTGCTGCAGACATCGTGGGGAGGGGGAGGGGGGGGGGGGTCAGGTCAACCGGTGTCAGAGTACATGATGATGGTTGGACCATACTTCACGGGCAGAGGGATTGGAAAGGTCCACTTACTTCAATACGGCCTCTGCCAAAAACTTCAGTTTAAACTTCTGGCCGAATTCTCTGTAGTAGAGAACTGAGGTGTCTATAACATGCTGGTGGATCAGCTGTGGGAGAAACAGACGTCATCCAAGGTCAATGTGGTTCAATGAAACGCAACAACGGGGCCAATGCAGCATGCAACACCTTCACAAGGCCAAACATAAGGGTAGTCCACATGCGAAATTCCCAGCGGTCCTCAGCAACGTTGTGAAAGGTACCTTCAAAGCCCGGAGGTCGTTCTCCAGGGAGTGACCTACAAGCACAGCATCATGGGGCAATGCCTGAATCACCTTGGCCTGAACGTCCTTCAGCCGGGTGCTTACTGGCTTCAGCATGGCTTTGGTGATCCCTGAGTACCTGGGAGGAGAGATGGACAGGAACCCAAATCATCACAAGTCATCATAGCTTCAGATGAATGGAGGGACCCAAGAGCGCAAACATAGTGCCGCTGTCCCCCTCTGCCATTTCCTCCAGGCCCACGTCTGCCCACCTGGTGACGTAGTTCAGGATGGGGTTTTCAGGCTTCACCAACTCGTCCAGCAGGCAGCGGCCATTGCTGTCCACCAGGGACACGCGTGTCAGCTCGGTACCACACACTGTGACACACTGTGGGGCAGAAAAAACGTTACAAGACACCAGATCTAGACCGCGGGGGATTCAAGTCTCATTACTTTTCGTGAGCGTAGACAGTGATCTAATTGAAAAACATGCCACATACTACTTTGTGTACTATCCTGTCTGCCGTACTACTTATCCTTTCTGTGTACTATCCTGTCTGCCGTACTACTTATCCTTTCTGTGTACTATCCTGTCTGCCGTACTACTTGTCCTTTCTGTGTACTATCCTGTCTGCCGTACTACTTATCCTTCCTGTGTACTATCCTGTCTGCCGAACTACTTGTCTTTTCTGTGTACTATCCTGTTTGCCGTACTACTTATCCTTCCTGTGTACTATCCTGTCAGCCATACTACTTATCCTTTCTGTGTACTATCCTGTCTGCCGTACTACTTATCCTTTCTGTGTACTATCCTGTCTGTCGTTC
>JAABNX020000106.1:24246131-24265942 GCA_015163995.2 Mormyrus lacerda | reverse complement strand
TACTACTTATCCTTTCTGTGTACTATCCTGTCTGCCGTACTACTTATCCTT
Organism: Mormyrus lacerda; assembly: GCA_015163995.2. Taxonomy (NCBI): domain Eukaryota; kingdom Metazoa; phylum Chordata; class Actinopteri; order Osteoglossiformes; family Mormyridae; genus Mormyrus; species Mormyrus lacerda. Next base: position 24,265,891 of record JAABNX020000106.1, on the reverse strand, counting down.
TCTGTGTACTATCCTGTCTGTCGTTCTACCTTTCCTTTCTGTGTACTATCCTGTCTGCTGTACTACTTGTCCTTTCTGTGTACTATCCTGTCTGCCGTACTACCTTTCCTTTCTGTGTTATCCTGTCTGCCGTACTACTTATCCTTTCTGTGTACTATCCTGTCTGCCGTACTACTTATTCTTCCTGTGTACTATCCTGTCTGCGAACTACTTGTCTTTTCTGTGTACTATCCTGTTTGCCGCACTACTTATCCTTCCTGTGTACTATCCTGTCAGCCGTACTACTTATCCTTTCTGTGTACTATCCTGTCAGCCGTACTACTTATCCTTTCTGTGTACTATCCTGTCTGTCGTACTACCTTTCCTTTCTGTGTACTATCCTGTCTGCTGTACTACTTGTCCTTTCTGCCATACTACTTGTCCTTTCTGTGTACTATCCTGTCTGCCGTACTACCTTTCCTTTCTGTGTTATCCTGTCTGCCGTACTACTTATCCTTTCTGTGTACTATCCTGTCTGCCGTACTACTTGTCCTTCCTGTATACTATCCTGTCTGCCATACTACTTATCCTTTCTGTGTACTATCCTGTCTGTTGATCAAATGAAAAGAGGGTCATTTAACGCACCATTTCACAGTCTAGACCAAAGAGAGGACTGCCATCTGTAACATGTCCATCACTCTGTGTGCAGAGAAAGGATTCACACCCAGGAGCATCTGGTCATACAGGTAAAAGAAAAAAAAGTGAACAAGCAGCATTGTCTGCTAGCTCTATCTGTCACTTTCAGCAATCAGAACGGTAGATTTTCTCAGTGAGAATGAATTATGTTTGAAAATAAAAATCACTTTTACAGTCTATACAGTTCTGAAAAAATTTAGAGACCACAGCAAAAACTCATGCATTTCTCAACTTATGGGTATGTGCCTGTGTAAAATATATATATATATTTTTTTTTTTTGCAAATTCCAGACTTTCTAATCTATCTCTGGCATTAGAAAGTTGCTTCTGCCCTCTACCTGCCTGGTTTTTGGTCACTGCCAGAGTCTACTGTTTCACCTTATTCTTGTGTACTGCTGTCTTAGAGACTTTGAACCTGCCAGCAGCCTGCCTCACAGTGTAACCTTCGGCCAGCAGAGCCACAATAAAACAAGCAGATTTAAAAAAGGCAGATTTTTAAAAATACCGAGTGATCTCTTAATTTTTTCCCTTGCTGTATGTCCCGCTCACCTTTCTGTGGAAAGGACATTCTCCTCATCTCGTCTGGCTTCAGCAGGTAGGCGGTGAGACCCTGAATCTCTGAGCCGTATTTACGGATGACCGGATGCCAGCTTAGGTCTTCTGTGGAGAAGGAGAGAATGCCGCATTGATTGAACGTCTGAGATGAGAGGAGAGCACAGCTCTGATTCAATGGGCTTGATTATGCTATCAGTTCATTTCTAATTATAGTCTCAATCTGGCTGCAAGTACTGACAGCAAATTATTTTCTTCAAGGTTTTGTATTTTTTCCCCCATATAATAAACAAGATAACTGGTTTATTCACCTCTGTGACTTTGTGCTGGATACATAATTGAATGATGGATGGATAGATGGATGGTTTATTCATGAGAATTCTTAACTAGATTCCTGTAATCTCCTTAGAAGTTCTCCTTAGGTAAAAGGCTAATATTACTTGTAATTATACATTTGATGGAAATAAGATGAGTCGAATCATGCCAAATATCCATCCATTCATTTTCTGAAACCGCTTGTCCTATTCTGGATCATGGGGGGTCCGGAGCCCATCCCGAAGGCTACAGGCACAAGGCGAGAAGCAACCCAGGATGCGGGGCCAACCCATGGCAGGGCACACTCACACACCATTCACTCACACATGCACACCTATGGGCAATTTGGTAACGCCAATTAACCTCAGCATGTTTTTGGGCTGTAAGGGAAAATAACAGCACCCGGGGGAAACCCCATGATGACATTGGAAGAACATGCAAACTCCATACACACAGAACCCTGGCAGAGACTCGAACCCTGGTCCCAGAGGTAAGGTGACAGCGCCATTGTACCGCCCCTCATGCCAAATAATGCACTTGAATTTTTTTTGTAAAATGTATCTATAACAATTTTGCGTAAGATAACATTTCATAGAAATGGACCACTGTGACCCTGCTTGTGAATTAAATTCCAAACAAATTGATGGGTTTTATCTTGAGCGGGTTAAATCAGTTTTGAAAGGTTATTAATGTGTATCGCATACCATTTTCTTTACTTTCCAAGGTCTTTTTCAACTCAGAATTGGGTATTGAAAGTACGGAGCTACTGTTTTTGTAATTAGAAAGCTCGGTGCTTAAGATGTCAGAGAGCACATTGCCAGCTGGGGATATAAAACTGCATCGCTGAAAGAAAATAAACAGATTATTAAAACATCTAGCACCCACCAAAGTGACTCCAGGTTAAATTTTACACAATTAGTAGTATGCAGCCAATACTCAGTCATTGCTAGAATATTTTAATTGAATACAGTATTATATGTTCTAAATCACCAATCATGTCCCAATAGATATTACAAGAATACCTCATGATACAATATTAATCTTGCAATTTAAGAGTGCATTTAAGCTTAGTTGATCAACTTACAATGTTGTATAATTTCCTGAGATTTTTAAACTGCAGATAATATCTGTAAAAATGCAGCTGAGTGAGACCTTCTAAAACTGTTACGTTAACTGCACACACATTCTTTTGATGATGAAGTCGACACCACCTGGAAAAAAGAGGAGATACAGCTTAAAAAGCAAATCAAAGACATCAGAAATATTGCCATGACCATTTCTGGCTTAATCACTTACTCCGGCTGTTTCAGACTGTACGTTTTCCCCAACGACGCAAACAGAAGTAACTCGCTTAAGTTCTGCTGAGAGATTGTTCCATGTAAATCATGGAAGGTCAGTTTTAGTCGTGGAACACTCTGTCAAAAATCAAAAGAAATAATAAAAATATTATTATATGCAAATATATATTATAAAGAAAATAAAATTACACATAACCCGAATTATCCAGCGTTTTCTGTGTTTTCTTCACCCAGGTTTCGTACTTTAGTCTGCGACGTCCTCGGATTTTTGGCACATCCATTGTGGCTCGGAGATTCGGTAGATTTCCGTTTACATCCCAAATCATTCGCCACAGCCATTTGTTTACGGGTTTATATGTACAAGACCTCACCTGAAATTTTCTGGAAGCAAGAAACAAAATGTACAGTTTACTACAAACAATCTAACCATCAAACATACAGTCCTGATAAATTACAGTCAGTTTCTGTTTCTATAAATGTTTTGTATGAAACATTTGTTATAATTTTAATATACATAATCTGAGAGAAGCATCCCGTTAAGTCACAACGCTCCATTAGTGAGGGGTGTGTTCAAAGTTGTATCAATAGCAGTTAGTGTTAAAAATACATTTTTCCTTCTCAAAATAAACGGTCCTTAAATGTCACATCATCGTTGAATTCCCCACTCCGCTAAATTGTGATCTATATGTCGTTAGCTAATGTATCCAATTCGTATAATTAACCTTCAATGGTTCAATTGTCAAAACTGACAATCGAGTCAATCAAGCAGAACTTATACTGTAATTACGTAATATTGCGTGCAGAAACAAATGAATAAACTTATGAATACTTTACTCATCTAAACGGCTAGCATCCTCTTTCACAGCCGCGTTCTCCCCAGTTTACATGGTCCATGCTTTTACTGTATCTGCCATGATTTCTGCTCGATTACACATCCTTACAGACATAACGAGTCGATTGCAGAAGAAACGGGAAGTGACGTATTTACTCAAAAATACCGGAGATTTTAAAATGCAATACAGTCGGTGCTATTGCATCGTTGTGTTTGATTACATTATTAGCAGGCGTTTATAAATGATATAATCTATATACTCAGTGACTAAAGTGGTGAACGATATGGCAACGAAGAGACTGGCGAAGTACGTGATGGTTTATGAGTGAATGATATTTCACTGACAAATATACTGTCCAGAAAGAGATGCTCGAAGTTTGGTAAGCATGTTATTTGTGTTGCAGGGAACTCGGATTGATAAGAAAATCCAGACGAGCCATGCATGGAAGTGCAAATGGTCAGATGGGTCATAAAGGTAGTATTTTGTTCTCTTTCTCTTTTTAAATTAGGCATATTCCGTGTAATTTCCCAGCTTCTTAACGAGTGTTTTGCACATTGTCTACCTGGTGGGTTAGGAGTGCGTAAATCTTCCATTTATGATCTGAGACTAAACAGTTTTTGAAAAATGTGGATCTTTAACCATGGAAGTGTTCGGTGAATTTCTTTAATTCAGTATTAAACAGTTTAGCCAGAGATGAGCCAACTGTTCTTGATTTCTAACTTTTTGTTGTATAAACTTTTCAGGACAGTTCTTTTCATACCTAATTGTCATTGACTTTGAATCTACTTGCTGGCAAGAGAGAAAAAATTATGCCCAAGAGATAAGTGAGTTGTTGTTTTACACAATTTTATGTAATATTGTGTTTTGCTTGTTTTATGTTATCCCTTTGTTTTTTGTTGGTTGCCCTTACAGTCGAATTTCCAGCTGTCCTTCTGAATACCTTAAATGGAAAGATTGAGGCAGAATTTCACACTTATGTCCAACCGCAGGAGCATCCTACATTGTCTGATTTTTGCACAGAGCTTACTGGAATTAGACAGGTAATGCCGCTGTCTTATTTATGCTTCATGTTCATGCCTTCAGTTCAAAGGACTTTGAGTCCGTTTCACCTTCAGACACAGGTGGAAGCCGGAGTCCCTCTCCAGGTTTGCCTGTCTCGGTTCGCTCGCTGGCTTCAGACGCTACAGCAGGAAAAGAACTTGGCATTCCTCAAAGACGACATCCCCGCTCCTGCTCTTAATCCGTGTGCATTCGTCACATGGTCTGGTAATGCTGTTCTGATTCCATCTCTTAAGTACACATGGAACAAGAGAGGGAGATACAAAATGTCTGGTTTACCTGACATTACTGATTTACCTTTGTTTGATTTTATTCTACTGCTTTTCAGACTGGGACTTGGGTGTTTGTCTGGAGTATGAGTGCAAACGAAAACAGATCTTCAAACCTGAGATGCTGAATAGATGGATTGATCTTAGAGCCACGTATAAGGTAAACTTGTTGGTTGAGGTTAAGAATTAAACTTAGACTATTATTTTATCTTATTGAATGGCCTCCTGTTTACTTTGTCTGTTTATTTGACATTCTCAGGTCTTTTATAATCGAAAGCCAAAAGGACTTAATGGAGCTTTACAAGACCTAGGGATCGTATTTGATGGGCGTGAACATTCAGGTACATTTTTGGTCTTTTGTTATTGAGATGTTTTTGTCTATATCAGGGTCTAATGATTGAAATCCTAACTTTCAGGTTTGGATGACGCCCGCAATACTGCCCATCTGGCATGGAGAATGATAACTGATGGTTGCGTCTTGAAACTTACAAAGACTCTTGACAGGGTGAGTGGCTTTCTCACGGGTCCCGGGTCTGCGGTACACCATCCAAGCCCAACCAGGTGAATAAGTCTTCATTGCTGTTTCAAGGTCTTTGCTGCAACTGCAGTTATTCCCACTGTTTGTGCATATTTCCAACAGGCACCTCTGAAAACAAAGCCCATAGTACAGAATCCTCCGAAAATGAATTCCTCTGGGGATGGGCGTAAAAAGGCAGAGGTTGATTGGGAGGTTGCCAAAAGCACTCTTAAGCACCAAAGGTCTGGACATACAGAAAAAGAAAACAAGAGTGTTCCTGAAGTTACCTCGAATACAAACTGTCAGAGTTTGGTGACGCCAAAGACTCTTCTTGGTAGGTTGGCCGGTCCACTTGTACAAAGGCAAAAACTGGTGCAAGGATCTCTCGGATGCTTTTCATTTGCTAGATCATCTGTTTCCATGAATTCCGTGTCAGACACGAGTACCAGCGTGTTGCTGGTCTCTACCTCTGTTGACAGTATAAATGTTGCTCAGTCCTGTGGGGTTGTTCAATCTACTGCATCAAATTTGGAATGGGAAGAGTGTCAATTGTTTCCAGAAACCGAGGAGTCGTGCTCCTACGATGATGTGATACTGGAAGACAAAGAATTTGACCCTGCTCTTTTGGAAACATCTGCGGCTGCTTTGGATGACACTAACAGCATGACCCTGAAAGCTGTTCTTTCTCCAGAATGTGGAAGCTGCAGTAAATCAAATCAAATTCTGTTCAGAAATTCAAACACAACAGTATATTCAGTTGAGAAACCAAGTCCACATTCTACTTCTAGTACTTTTAAAATTCCTACATCCAGCCCCAAAATCAGAAGAGACACCAGCATGTCTCATCCAAATGCATCAGTGTTGAGGCATCCCAAGGCGCTCTCTGTGCTGGAAACATCAAGAAAACCCTCAGAAATGGACATGACTGCATGCGGAGTTTCCCATGCTTCGCACACAGATGAATCACATCTTTCCAGCATGTCCAGACTGTCAGCAGGGAGTTCAGCCTCTTTGTTTTTGAACAGAACATCGCTTCCTAATGCACGTACTGCGGTGAAGGCCGGCAGGAGCGGCACGTCTCCGCTGTGCCACTGCGGCCGCAGGGCTAGAAGGCTAACCGTGGCAAACGGGGGGCCCAACCACGGCCGGGTTTTCTACAGCTGTCCCATCGGGAGAAATGCCACTGGGAAAAAAAGAAACTGTGGCTTCTTCCAGTGGGAGTCTGCTCATCTCAAAGCTGTCCCAGCCTCCACATCCCTGCGCTTTGACAGTTCTGCCAGCTCCTCCCTGTCTGAGAGAACTTTCTCCCATGGCAGCTCGAACCCGTTCAAGAAATTCTTTGGGAGCTCCTTAAGACATTAACTGTGAGTAGATCAACTTGTCAAAACACATGAAAGTCAAGCATGTCTTTTTAAATGCACCATAGTTTTTATTACAAATATTTATTTTGTGTATGATTTTATATTTATTGAATGGATGGTTAAATGCATGATTGGTAGTATTTTCTAACTTGTTTTTAAGATCATCATGTATGTGCTATTATGAAATAAACTACAGAAATGTCTAAAAAAACAAATATATCATTACTGATTTTTCAGTCAAACAGACATAATTATACATTCTTCATAGATCCAGGAAAGCAGCAGCACTAGCATGGTTTAATGTCTTCCCCACTCTTTGTTCCTCAACTCAACTCTTCTTATTTTACCGCTGACCGTCTTTGGCAGCTGTTCCACGAACTCAATCTGAGTGGAAGAATATTGTGATGTCATATTGGCTGCAAAATCGCCCAATTGCAAGCCAGTGAGTACTGTGCCTCGAGCCAGAGGATCCTGCTCCTACCGTACCTTGCGAGGGTATTTATAGGGAGCTGTAACTTTCTTCACGTGCTTCTGCAGCTCGACTGTGAGCTGATCTCGGTCCTTGGACTTGTATGCAGGGGTCAGGACAACGAACGCCTTAACGACCTGTGTGTGGATGGAGTTTATCCTTCAGATCCTTTAAGTAACTTCTCCCCTGAAAGGGTGATATGAAGCCGCTCACCTCTCCTCTCACTGGATCCGGGCTGCTGACCACGGCTGATTCGGCCACGGCAGCGTGCTCGATCAGCGCATTTTCTACCTCAAATGGACCAATACGATATCTGGACAAGGAAATGCAAATGCAGCGAGACAACACCGGGCTTACAGCATGTACTGCGATTATAGCGGTGATTACCACCGATTGGCTGAGTCCTCCTCACACCTGGGTTTGAACAGCTGCCCTACAGGTTATCCCAGAAACCTGCATACGCACCGGCCCTTTGCGGGTTAGACCGCCCATCCCTGCCCTACAGGTATGAGGTCACAGTGTTACTTTGTGAGACTCCTCTTGATGCCTTTCATTCCAGGGGATTTCAATCTCTCTTAAACCAGGGACCCTCAAATGACTATGGACCAGAGGTACAATCTAATGTACTAATATAATGCAAGTAACTCTGAATCAAGGACTGGTGGGGGCTATAATGTTTTTATCTGGGAGGTGGGAGCCCCTTAAATATGTTTCATATTTTGGAGACAGTTTTCAAAATACCACAAATTCCCTGTTGGAGACCTGCTGCCTTAGACTTCATTTAAATTAACTCTTAGAATATACATTACCCAGCAGATAGGATGACATCATCGGATCTTCCCACAAACCACAGGTATCCCTCCTCATCTGTCACTCCCCGGTCTCCCGTTAAGTAAAAATCCCCTCTGAAGCACTGGGCCGTCCGCTCTGGGTCATCCTGCACACAAGATGGCGCACGGGTCAAAGGTCTGCCATCAGGGAGACCATGAAGCGGACAGAGGCGAAGGCAGTGGCGCCGTACGGTGTATCCAGTAAAGAGCGAGAACGGTCGCTGAGGCTTCACTCTGATGGCAAGGTTCCCCTCTGTGCCTGAAGCCACCACCGTACCGGCATCATCCACCACCTAGAACAAACATCATGCTGAGGGTTAGTACAGAACCTACCTATTTTACCTGCGAGGCAGATAAGCTTCAAGCTTCAGTTTTCAGGCTCTCTTTTGGTGGGATGCACGTACCTGCACGTCATATGCTGGTGATGGCTTTCCAAATGATCCAGGTTTGATCTTCATGCCTTTAAAAGTCCCAGCAATCAACACCTAAGAATAGAAGCCCGTTTATTCTTTTAAAATTTGCTGTTTTTAATGAATGACATTGTTCTTTATATATCGAATTACCGTTTCTGTTTGTCCGTATCCTTCATAAATATCCAGCCCAGTGTAAGTCTTCCACTTTTCCATTACTTCTGGGTTAATGGGCTCTCCAGCACTAAGACAGTGCTTCAGGTTTTGGAATTGGTACCTGAAGCGTAGAGAGAGCATTTGTTGGGTTTTTGGGTTTAGAACATTATCACTTACAGTATCACTTAAAGTATGCGATGTAAATCACTTGCATATACTCTAACTCCTGACCAGTACTATATACATTTAGTTTGTACATATAGACAATGGTGAACAAGTTACCTGGAGAGGTCTTCTTGGACAAGCATCCGATATGCAGTGGGGGCCGTGCAGAATGTTGAAACGGGGTAATGGGACAGTGTCTGAAACAAAGGCACTGCTCATGTGCGGATTACAAAGTATTAACTGCATTTATAAGATGATGCCACATTTATGAAGGTGAAGAATATCTGACTTGTGCATAAATCGTACTTTTATGAGCAGAGAGCCATACAACCTATTATACTAAAAAATTGGGTTAAATATTGGCTTGTGACAACAGACAGACACGTGGGAAAACATTGCGTGGCTTTTGCGTTTTGTCTGTTGAGGTACAGTGTAGTACCATATGTAGTTACTTTTATTATCACTGTAGAATAATTATTATATGTACTGTACTGTTGTTATTGTTCTGCGTTATCTTGGATGGAGCTCTGAGGCTAGGGATCTGTGCCAGTAACTGGAAGGTTGCTGGTTCAAATCCCATGAATGCCCTGAGCGATTATACTCCGTTGGGCCCTTGAGCAAGGCCCATAACCAATGATTGCTTCATCCTGGGTATGACGTTAATCTACATCTGGCCCTATAATGAGGTCCCACAATTTATAGGAATAGCTTGCGGGTTGATGGCAGGATTGACACTGTGGTCAGTGGAAAAACACTCACACTGGTCCATTTGGACTAGTGTGGTGCTGAGGCATCATCTGCCACATGGCTGCACGCAGGTTCTCATCCCTGAGGTGGTTTGTTGTGTTGTGGGTACAGCAACACTCTAATCAGTGCGTGCTCCCTACCTATCTCTCACCTACAAATTTGCCTTCAAGACAGACTTAGGAAACGGATCTCATTCGTAACCTGTGGACTGCCAGTAAAGAACATATTCCCACTACACTGGCAGGATCGTTCAATGTTCTCCGACAGGCCGGGGGACCCACCTTCAGCACCGTGGTGGTTTGAAAGCGTGGCATGTGGTGCACAAACACACAGGCCCCCTGGATCCAGGGAGCGAAGACGCTACTCCACGCGGACTTGGCCCAGCCAGTGTCGGAGGTGTTCCACAGCACATCCCTCTCAGTCAGATCCAGCCAGTACCTGGACCCCAGTAGAGCTGAGCATGAGAGTCAGGCATTTGGCCCCGCCCCCCCCCACCCGTGCCCCGTACCTGCCGTTGACGGTGAGGCCGATCCCAAAACTGCAGTGACTGTGTTCGGTCATCTTCGGAGTGCCGGTGGTTCCGCTGGTGAAGAAGATGGTCATGGGTTCGTTGCCTTTCGTGTTGACGCACTCGTGATCGCTTGATACCATCCTATCGATATGAACAAATGCATCCCGATAACTAACATTCATTTATATATAGATGCACACGTTTCATTCACGCAAAAAACAGCCACCGTGGCTTTGCTGCAACTTCATTCCGATTTCTTTTCACCTTGAAAGTTCACCAAGGTTCATCCAACCATGTCTGTTTTGCTGAGACACCAGGACTTTGGCTTTAAGGAACGGGCATTTGGGTGCCACAGAGTCAAGCACGGGAGCCATGGAATCGTCGGTTATGATGCACTTGGCTTTAGATGTGTGCAGTCTGTGGAGGATGTCCTTAGCTGTCAGCTGAGAAGTGCCAGGGATGAGGACAGTTCCTGGGAGGAGTGGAGCGCAAACGTGGCATCGAAATGTCAACATTCATCATCGTAACACTGCAAGACTATGACACAGAGTTTGAACACTTAATGTGACTCTGTGGTGCCAATAGCACGCTTTGGGCATGTTCCTTGACAAACCTGTCTTCATACACGCCACGTTCACCAGCCACCACTCAGGGATGCGGGGGAGAATCAGCAGAACTCTGTCTCCTTTCTGCAGGTTGCAGGGACCGCAAAGTACATTGGCCACTTTTCCAGCATGGTGTCCTATCTCTTCAAAACTCCATTTCACCTCATCCTCTCTGTCATTTACCCACCAGAAGGCAGGATTTGGATATTTTTTCCCACTCTGCAAACGAGAAAACGATACTGTTATATCGTGCAACCCACAGAAGATAAAGTAGGTAAAGTAGCAGGTAAAATAGATAAAGCGGTGTAGTAAAGCGAACTACCGCATTCCAAAATAACTATGTCGATGTGTTGGAAAATCATGCAATCGAACAGCAAAATCAGAGCCAGTATTTCGGTTCTTATTTATCCCTTTCCTATAATCAAGTCTGTCCCTGGAGCAAGAGAAAATCCTGAATGGCAGCCCACCCCCAGGCACGCAAATCCACACAATATATGCGACTTAGATACATCTACCCATAAAATGCACACAAACAAAGCATTAACCGAAATGAAGAAATACAACCTTCTCTCTCTCGGTCCACGCATCAAGGACGTCCTTGGCGAAGTTAAAGTATTTAGGAACTTCAGGGTTGTAAAGTTTTTTCAGGCTTTCGTAGTCTTGGAAGTTGTTCGGAGCCAGTGTTGTGTATCCATGAAGCCCATAGCATATATTTTTGGAGATTAAAAACGTGCCGAGTTTCCGTTTTACTTCCAAAGTTTGACGATGAAGCGACTTAATCATTTTGTGTTTTATTTATAAATTTCGCAATGGCTTTAGTCTGTACAAGAGTGGTGATTGTTTTTCCCCCCTTTTATTTAACCACTGGGATGAAACTGGAGAAAGAAGGCAATCTCTGCTGCGCCGCGGAACGAGAGAGGAAAAAGTCAACGACGAATAAAAAAAAAAGTTTGCACATAAGTGAAAAGCTAGTAACCTATTTGATAATCATCTTGCATTTAACGAAAAATGCATTAAAATTCATTAACTTCTATCCATGTAGGTGCAAAAACTTATCTGAGCAATAAACCTATGACTAGCAGACGGAACTCCATTTAAAACACGGATTTAATTTATGCATTCACGTGAAATGAAGCTGGAAAGAAAAAACACAGGGTGAATGAACAAGCTGCCGAAGTGTTTATGAACGAACCAGAAGCAAAGACCGTCACCATGCAAGCCTATAACCCCCGATCATTCACTGTTGACAGAGTGAGCTTTCGGTATTTTAGGTTTTGTAGCGCGTGAGATAAATTACCCGTAGAAGAAGAGACGACCAAAGAGCATTATGTTATTCTCAAACCATAAACATTAATGCACTTCCGTTGTACTATGCACCTCACATCTGTTTATCCGTATTTGAGATATATTTACTTAATTACAAATAATAAATGTGAAATTTCTTGTCTTTTTATGATATAAAATATTGTGCAACTGGTATGTTATTACTAAAAGAAATGAATTCATGTCTAAAACGTTTTTTAAGGTAACAAACACAAAATTGTTGCGGTTTTGGGTCTTATCTTTACAATCTCTGTTAGGGAGAGACGCTGCCTTGTTATGGAGAATGTGGTGTAATTCCTCAGGGACTTATCAGGTGACAAGGAAAAACAGACAGAAAGCCTAAAGTGTACAGATAATATATGAGAAAATAAATATGCATTAATAGCATAATAATAGAATGGAACACGTAATAACGCAACAATATAATCCATCTATCCCTTTTCTATGCAGGGTCGCGGCGGTCAGGAGGCTACCCTGGATTATTAAAATATACTTAGGCCTAAATAAAATTATAAACATAGTAGTAAATGGGCTAACAAGTAAAATAAAACATAATAGAAATGCCTGTACGTGTATGTATAATAATAGGCGCGTTTCTCGTTTAGGCCTATGTCAATTCATTGATAATGTTCTTCATAATTTTATATACATATTTAGTAATGTATTTATGTTTTATTTCCAAACCATTTCATACGAACTGGCCTATTAACAGATTAATTTACGAAGTCCCTGGAAATGCACGAAATTATAGTATCGCTCTTAATTTTTATTCTGGGTAGCATAAGCATCTGTGTTATGAAGATAGGATGTAAAAAACCCCAGTACGGTAGGTGGCAGTATGGTGAATCAGGAGAGAAAAGTTGGGTAGAAATAACCGAAGAACAAAAAACAAGGCGCACATGATAAACGTAGTAGTTAGATGTTAATACGGTATATGTGTGGCTAGAAATTATATCCACGTGATGATATATATTTAACGCAAGAATGAACGTTGCTTAACATTTTTGCTTTCATTAACGTGCACTTTGCCTCAGTAAAGTATTAGGAAGTTACGATAAGTAGATGAAATTTGCTTTTAATTTCGTGTACTTGTAAAGTAGATTGTTACCTGACTGGTGTGTATTTATTAACTTTGAGTTGTTTCTGCTCCGGCTATCCCGTTAAGCGCGTCTTATTGTTCCTGTATTTAAAGGTGAAAATGTCCGATTCCAAGAAAAGGGGTAGAAAACGGTATGGGAACTATAAAAACAAGAAGTACAAAGGGTCCCGAGAGCTGGAAGTGGGTATGCAAGGGATCCTGATTACCTGCAACATAAATGAAAGGAAATGTATCTCGGAAGCATTCAGCCTTCTCAACGAATATGCTGATGAGTTATACGGACCAGAGAAGGTGTGTTACTGGGGTTTCGTGTTACCGAGCACTCTAATTTACAAAACTGATGCGGATGAAATGTAGTGGTTTAAAACAGCGGTTCCCGCCGTTTCTTTTTCCAGTTTTCGGATTCTGAAGAGGGTGACAGTGATGTGGAGAGCGATGAAGATGATGCAGAAGCAGCTCTGAAGAAAGAGGTGACCAAGATTTGCACATCTACGCAAAAGAGGGAAAGGCGATTCCAGGCACTGGACAGTGGAGCCAAGAACGTGGTCTTTATTAGGACACAACATTTGGGTAACATTTTTTATCCTCATATATTTCTCAGTGTATTGCGATTATTACTCACAACTACTGTTCTTGCAAATCATATGCCTGCATATGTGTGTGTGTGTATATATATATATGTGTGTGTGTGTGTATATACAGTATGCAAGCATCGATGTTTCCTTTGCACCTTGTAGAAGATGCACATTCATGATGTTCCTTGTCTCAGACCCCGCCCATCTGGTGCACCACATTTTGCAAGACCTGCACACAACAAAGAAAAAGAAATCTCGAGTGATCCTGCGGATGCTGCCTGTGAGTGGCACCTGCAAGGCCTATCTGGAAGACATGGAGAAGTATCTCAGCAGCTTCCTGGAACCGTGGTTCAAGGTGCCCAACCAGGGCACGTATCAGATCTCCTTCAAAGCTCGCAATAGCAGCCACAACAGCAGGGAGGATATCATCAAGGCTTTGGCGGGTGAGAGCCGGAGAAACGCCGGCCGTTCAGTAACTCATTCGGAAAATGTTTGCGTGTGGACAGAAGGAGATTAATTCAGAAGTATGATAAAGTGCTCCTCAAGAGTGTGTGTGGGATCTTTAATATTCTTTTTTGTGTAATGCCTGACTGAAGTTTAGCTATTTTTGCTGGGGCTTATTTGCGTGTGTCGTTCACTGTAGGTGTCGTCGGGAGACTGAATCCAAAGAACAAGGTGGATCTCACCAACCCCGAATACACAGTCATCGTCGAGGTGATCAAAAGCGTGAGCTGCGTGAGCGTGGTGAAGGACTACATGCTGTTCAGGAAGTTTAACCTGCAGGAAGTCGTGAAGCCGGACCAGGAACGAAAGCCGCCCGGTCCGCCGGACGGCGCGCGACAGAACCCCGGCGGACGTGTGGCGGACAACGTGGAGACGGGAGCTGCTGTTGAAGATCAGGACGCACAATTGGGGCTGGGGGGACAAAAAGAAGCAGAAAAAGCGGCACCGGTGAAGGATGAAAGCGGGGGTGCTGATTCCGAATCCCCGGACCAGCAGCAGTGAAGGCAGTTAGACGACATCTTTTGTATAACGTTAAGAGGATAGTTCAGGGGAGACGCTTCTGCTTCTTAACTACTTTTTATTGCAATTCTTTCGAAATACTGGTTAACATATTCACACCCATAGCTTTCCAGAGTTGTATTTAGGTTGTTAATGGCAAAGGTTTTAAAAACTTCGTATAAATGCTTTATCTGATGGGTGGTTTTGTTTTTTGTGAAGCTACGTGCTTAAATGTAGCATGAAAGCGAGTATTACTGTAATCCAGGATACTTCATTTTGATTTCGCCCTACTCTCCCCATCAGCACATGCGGCTCTTGGTGGGGCTTCATACTAAAACTTGTGTGCCCTTTCAGCATTATTTGGTTTTTAATTAAACAGAAAAACTACGTCACAAGTGAGACTTATTAGGCCGCGCCAGTGGAGTCTGTGCTTATATGTACTACATACCTGGGTCTTATGCTAAGAAATTAGCTACTGGAATGTGTCTTACACTAAACGCGATGGACAGCATGTTCCAGCCTTAGGGGCAGGAATCTCATTCAGCCATCGTGCATTTGGGTGATGCATTACTAAAGCTGTGCAGTTTGTTTAGTATTCAGTCTTCCTCTTTTTCCCCCTTATGGGCGGACCTGCTCTGGCCACTTGTCCAGTACTCCGTCGCAGGGTAATTGTAAGATGGTATAGGAGACTAAAATTCTCTTATAACACAAGATGGCGCCAGTTCTGCGAAATTAAATGCGTTGACTGAAAATAGCATTTTATGTAGACGTTCACCCACAAATCTACTGCAATCTGAAAATAACTCATGAATAGTCTGCTGAGGTATTTATATGGTCGAACAAAAACGTCCGGTTCGCTCATATATCTTCATATATTCGTGATACATGTTTCGCGAGCGAAATTTGTAATTGCTGCATTGTGATTAAAAAGGTCTAATAGATGTTACCATGGAAATACGTTTTTGGTTCAGGTTTCCATTTAATGATCCCTTTATAATTATATCCTTGTATTTAAATGTATTTCATTGTACTTCACCAATGAATCACCCACCTAAATGTGAATATGCATACCGGCGTCACCAACTACCCAACAATATATTATCCCCGAGAGCCAAATTCCACTGTCTCTGACAAAAAAACAAAAAATGTCGACACGGTGGTCCCCCCACTAAGTTGGTCGACAGTGGTGTGGGGTACCAATGGCACGGTCCGAATACAGTTGTGTAATTGTTTCGGTCTGTACACGAACCGCAATGCGCCAGCTTTGTGAACGTAAATGAAGACTAATTTTATTGTCTGTGGTAAATGAGTATGTGTTTAAGGACAATTTGGCTAGTTAAGTAAAAAAATATATATATATTAATTTGACCTTGAAATATGTCTTATGCATGTTTATATATATATATATATCCCCATTAATTTGATTTTAAAATTAAATGTAATTGGAAAATATGACTTTAAAATTAATCCTTAAATATATAAGTTTATTTCATATTTCATGTAGAAATGCGTAAAATGCTTAAACCACAAGTGAAAATGAGTGGGGCATCTTGCACTGTAGAATTGCAAACAATCAAAGCAATCAATAAGGGATACCAACGTTACATTGCAAATCATAAAACACATAGTAGAGGGAATATGCGTGTCAGCATGTATATTCAGTATACAGTACAGGTACGAAGGATCACAGTGCCAGCAAAATGAAAAGGATAATGACGTCTGTTTTACATTTATCTGTATGTTCAACCGAACGTTGACACAAATCTTGAAAAAACACCAAAGTGAAAGGAATAGTGCAGAATTAAGAGCAATTTATTTATTCCACTACGAGACTCGCCTTCCCTTTGCTATACTGCTCTCTTTATCTGCGTAGGGCAGCAGGATTGTCGCGTGCCCAGTTTTTCAAAGGACATTCTTGTACTATTTTTGGTGGAAGGGTCGCCAAAAACAAAGCGACATCCAGTCTGCTGTGCACGACAGATATTTCCAACCTCTGTGATTGTTACCAAATGTTAAAGCTTGTTTTTAAAAATGCCTTTTGCCAAGTGTTAAAGCTTATTTCTCATCTTGTCTTTTACTTCGGAGGGTTTTTTTTTGTCTTTTAAGTAATATGAATTTTTTTGAGTTTTGCGAAATTTAAATGATGCTGAGCAGAATTGAAAATGTACAATATATGGTGCTTCAGACGCCATTCAAACACTTTTTGATTCGCTTGATTATCTATATTACCCTCCACCAAAAAACAACAATAATAAAAAGCCCACATTCCTCATCTGTACAGCTGAGTATTTGTGAGCCATCGGCTAAGTAGCATGGAGAGATATAACGGCACAGCAGCAGGTGTTTGGGGGCGATGCGGCTCCTCTTCTAGGTCCCCTTGCTAAAAACGATGGCAGGATGTTCTGTACTTCACAACCTTAACAAATGTTAAGCATTAATGGATGCATGCAAAAGGACAGGATAAGTTTATTGTCCACCCTCCCCTAATTACGGGGGATTTGGTCGCTGTATACTGTTTTGATTTTTCTGTGCATCATATTAAGATAAACTACCCCGTGATAGTTTTTTTTTAAATCCATGATTATTTCAAGATACGTTAGGGCAGTCCGTACTTTATTCTGGAAAAATGTAACCGATCTTTGTCCTGCACAGGGACAGGGCAGTGGATGTCACCGAGCTCCTTAATTAATAGCCCACAGGACTCTCCTCGGGTCCCGTCCTGAGCGCCTCCGCTTCTCCTAATGTGTTTTTCCTCATGGTGCCAGAGCAGAGCTGGAGCTCCGGCCTCCCCGAAGAGTTCACTCTCTGCCCTCATTAGGGTTAATTACCTGGGTAGGGATCCGCTCCCCGCGACCTGTCCATCATTAGCCTGTGACAGGGACTACACTTTGTCAGGAATTAGAATTGCCGTATTCGGCACTGACATGTACAGGACAAAATGAGAATCCTGGTGCTGCTTGAAAAGGAGGATGCACGAATCCTCTCCTTTTTACCCCTGACTTGCACCGACTTGTGGGATGCTGCAATGATGAAGGTGTGTCGTAAAGGACTTTTAAGAGAAAAAAAGAAGGACGACCCGGATTTGCCGTGAATAAATGCAGGCCACCTCCGGGTTAAATGGAGCCATTTTATTAGGACGGGGGTCAAATCCCAGCGGCACCGTCTGGGACCTGTGTGGTAACTATGCCGTAATGAATCCACGGGAGAAACAATCGGGCTGATAATGGAGGCAGACCAGCTGCGGTGTGTCGCTGGAGCAGGAGGTGCAGCTGAGATGTGTCCTTGTCTCTGGTGGAGGGCAACTCCTGCCAGCAAATCTGAGATATCCCCACTGGGTAATTACACAAGCACGGCTACCTTCAGCTCCAACCAAGGGCTGCTCTGGGTTTAGTATTAAAACAAACCAGTTACTTACCGCGAGTGTACCGGTAGGCCAACTAGCATTTCCACAGCGCTGCCAATAAAGATGGAATTATTTTTTCTAATGCTAATTAAATTCATTGCACAACAATAGCAGTGGCACTGTTGTTTATGTAATTATTTGGTTGTCATAATCAGCATTTCATATTCATGACGACGTAAGTACAACATCAACATATTGCACTTGCAAATGCAATTATAATACAGGTGCCTCAAATTGGTTTGAATGACAGGTACTGTTATTAACGCATTTTCTTTTCGCTGAGGAAAAACGTAACGAGAAACCGTGTAAATGTCACATTTTAATATATACTGACAAATCCACAAATTAGTGTCTCAAAGACGGGGCTCAGAAGATGTACATCATAATGGACGTCAATGAATATGATTACATTTGTATGATATGTAAAGGAAAACGGATGCAACCTATTAATGTGTTAATTCTATTCATCGAAGTATAAGAATATCACAAATTGTATTACGGTTAATTTACCTTTCAGTTTCCACTGCTTGCGCATTATTAAAATTTTAAAAGATTTTGCTTACTGTTATTTTATAACTCAGCAAGGTGACTTATTTCACAGCCATAACTCATAGTACGAAGACAGAAAGGTGCACTTTGAACTGAAATTACCTTATAAACAGAGACAGTCCACAGTAAACAGTGTCCGTTTCAGCATAATAAATGATTTATCGCAGATTTATACATTTTCCAGATAAGCAATTACCGATAGTCTAAATCTTGGCACTCTGTGGACGCGATTGAATAAATTATTTAGCGGATAAATTGGGTAACATCCTCGTCCTTGAAGACGGCAGAGTTTGTCCCAGTCTAGCGGGGCCTGGCTTCTGCCATAAGACGCCACCTAAATGTCATGGAGCAGCAGGCACCGGAAAGGTTACCGGTGTTATCAGTGCCGGCTAATTGCGCATTAATTGCCGAGAATTTGCATGGCGATGCCTTCGGCCGGCCCTGGTATCCCCGGTGCGGCGTGCTCCCGGCACAGCCGAGACGTCCTGAGGAAGCCACACCGGAGGTCCTCCTTCTAATTACACTTGCAGGCTCCTTCAGCGCGGAATGCGGATAATTACGGGGCTCCCTGTGGTGCCCCGCCCTCAAGCAGCCGAGGCCGCGGTTCGGGGGGGGGCATGCTTATGTTAAAGGTCATGGGTATTTGAAACAAGGATACAAGTTCCGCTGGTTCACAGTCCCAGATGACAAGATTATGCATCTATTAGAAAAACTGCATAGTGTCTCATTGACCTTTATGATCCCTGGGAGACCTTTCTAACACTCCTGGGTCTTAAATTATTCCTCCACTCTTGGAAGCTGTTAACAGAATTTACCAAATAAATTACATTTCTGCGTGCAAAGTTGGATAACAAGTATAAACAAGTGTGACCTAAATAAGTTAAGGATTAACACAACTGGTACATTTTACATAATATGCATAATGATATATTGTACACTATAATTGCAATAAAAGTGGCTAGTAGAGTTGCTCAGGGGGAATCCTATTGCTTCATGCCTCTAGGGTTGGGGAATCTTGCCTCTGCTGTGTGTGTGTG